>CM034051.1:2851892-3006877 GCA_019804595.1 Bruguiera parviflora
GAGAGAGAGAGAGAGAGAGAGAGAGAGAGAGAGAGAGAGAGAGAGAGGATGCCAGTCACTTGCTTTGACAGTTGAGTCACTCATTAGAAGCTCTTCTGCCATCAGTTCAAACTCTGATGAGGCATAATGTGCAAGGCCAAAGCTCAAAACTGCACCAGATGATAAACTAATCTGTCCCTGAACCTGCAAGGCACATAAGGAAACCAATATGTGCCAGGAATAAATATGAGCATGTAGTACAAAGTTAACAACTGGAAAAACATAATAGTCAAAAGAGCTGACACAGATTGAAAAGAGAAGTGAAGAAAAAGAAAACACAGAACACAATAGACAATGACCTCATGGCATGGTTCCAGATCTTGAAACTCGAATATGGTAGGAAAAACAGAGGCCACTAGGTAAACCCCCCCCCCACCCCAAAAAAAAACGGCAAAAGAGAGGTTCAATAGTTTTGATACTTGCCTTCAGCACCTTGCACAAAGAAATAATGTTGAATCTTCCAACAATACCTAATTGATCATAAACAGCCCCTCCCTCCACCCCCAAGGGCCCCCAAAAGCAAGTGAAGTTGCACTAAAATTCTCCAAAACACAGTTTCCTATCCAAGCTCTTGCAAAACTTTTATGCCATGGAGAGGTTTTTCACAGAGGCTAATGCTTTAACAAGATCAACTATAATGCTGCCACATTTTGCTGTATTATTTATCAGAAGAACCATGTTTGTCCAACCGATATATGGAACACAACCATATGGGCTTTTGCTTATGGTAAGGAATGCCAATGATAGGACAATTATATCCCAATAAGTTTGACACGAAAAAATTGCCATGATGTAATATGGGTTCTTGCATATCAAAGCATCCATAATTCTGTCCCTATATATTTAAACAGCTTTAAATGTAATTAACTATTTGACTTCTACCATACATCATATTCCACATAGATACACAGATGCATTCATATTTATCATATGTGTGTATATACACATATTCAAGAGTGAGAGTGTGTGTGGGTGTGGGTGTAGGTGTCTGTGTCTCTGTGTGTGTGTGTGTGTGTCAGAGAGAGAGAAGCATAAAGCTTCAATTGGCCCAACAGCTATCCATTTAAAATTGTCATTAAGAGGTCAAACACCGAGGTACTACAAAAATAACATCGAAATTGAGTCACTGCATCTGGTCTGACAGAACACCAGAAGGATCTGGTTTGATGCCCGTAGGAGGAAGTACTTTTTTTCTCAACAAATAAAAAGGAGATGCATATAAAATCTGTTCAAGTAACAGAGAAGAATTTGTCACATGAGGGCAATAGCAGTATGAAAGCATTGACTAGAAGTGCATAAATATGTTCAGTTAGGAGTGGCAAGTTAATTGTCAATCACCTGAACTCGACTCCAAAAGAGAGGCACAGAGGCCTTGGCATGATTTTGAACATAAACATTAGTCCAAAGAGGCTGTTTAGGAAATTCTAACAGGAGAGTGTCTGTACTAGTGGACATGTTGTCATTATTAATTATGAGACTCCGAGGAACAGCATCATAATATGTTCCTGCAGCCCCTGAGTTTTCAGGACACCCAAAACTACTTCCACCTGTAAACAAGCAGTTATGTTTATAAGTCATAAATAAAGACTGCAGTTATATTCACATGTAAGAAAATTTCACAGAACAGGAACAATTTTCTTGGGGCAGAGAGAGACAGAGAAGGCCACTAGGACCCCCATAAAAGATCACAGGCAACAAGTAGTTTAAAATTATAAAAGAATACAGGGCCAGCAAAGCAATATGAACTCAACACATTTGGAGGAAATGCTTAAACACAAATAAAAGATCCCAGATAATTACTTCAGAGAAAAACTGCTAGGTCTAAGCTACCTCGCCAGTGAGCAAGCACATTCATATTGAATGTCCACTGGGCCAACCACAGCTGGATTCTTTTCATTCACAATTGTGATAGTAGATTGCAAGAGATGTAATCTCAAAAACAATAAACAGAGAAGTCCTCAGTTCTCCTCTCCCCATTAGACTAAGCCAAGCATGTTGTTTGTTCAGTGAATGATATCAATGACAGCAGGAGCAACAGCAATGACAAGAACAAGATGGCAACAATGGTGATAAAGACTATTGAGAGCAACAGCAGCACCAGAACAACCAGGAAAACAACAAGAAGAAGAAAAATCCTAATCATACCATGGACAAAGAATTCCGTCTCATCATGTCTGCTGAAAACATCAATAGAAACTCTTCCACCACCACCTCCAGCAAATCCATTACCCCCAGAAGCACTTATCTTACCACTTCCAGTCCTGTTCATGAAATAACAATATGTCAATCAGGTATACTTATGCACCATTTCTAAAAGTAATATTTGGTAAAATATTTCTAAAATAATTTACAGTAAACTACTTAGCTATGTTGTCACAAAAGTTTACAAAAACAAAGAAAATGGTGAGGGTAAGAATCCCAAGAAACATTTCAAATTTCCACAAAGAGTTTGACCAAAACTTGACTTCAAGGATAGTGAATGAATTCTGTTTCCCATAATGTACAGGAATACTTTTAGGAACATAAGAGGCACATGAAGGTCATGAAATTTAAGAACCAAAGCATTGGACCTCGTCCGGTCATCACTTTAAAGGGCAAAATATAAAAACTTCAGCACACAAAGACTCGATTGTTTATTTATTTCAGTTTATTGATTAAGGATTTGCATGTTAACTCTGCCCGCAAATAACAGAGTTGAAATAGAAATACCCAGCATTGGAGATCCTATCGAAACCAAGTCACTTCAACGTGGGCATTGTGGACAGACAGTCAGAATAGAGAGAAATTTATCGAAGAAACAATAGAGACAGTCAGAGCAGGCCATTTAATTGCCATGTCACATCAGAATCTGTCAGCAAATACAAATTTTATGCAGGCACTTCCCAATGTTCTATTACTCCAACAACCTGATGTTCCACCATGGCACAAAATTTTATTTTTCAAAACCTATAACAATTCTGGCAAAGCATGCTTGAGAAATGTTATCATCATGTTGTCAATGCCTATAATGATACCAAGAAAGCAGCTGTTCCATTGCATCGGGAAAAAATTAAAAAAATATATAAAAAAGGAAAATGATATAAACACTTAGAAAATGCCCTGTACTCAGTGGCAAAATGTTTCACTGAACAGTCACTGTCTAAGAATCAATTCGAGAAGTCGAAGTAACACATAAGCATAACGACAACGCACAGAGAGTAGTGAAAAAATAAAAAATGAATCCGACTGCATTGAATTGAAACCATCAAACTAAAAAGGGAAATCAAAAGAGAATTTACATTCTATAGGCCTTGATATAGATGCTGCCACCGGAACCCCCACCGCCCTTGACACCACCATCCCCGCCATCCGCCAACAAACTCCCGCCAACCTCAGCTGAGCTCGTGACGTTGAAGCCGATCCTCCCACCTCCCTCCCCTCCAAAATTCGCTTCCTTACTCGTCGTCCCTCCTTTACTCCCGTAACTCCAGGGCCTCTCCAACGCCGACCACGAATATGTGTCCCCTCCCCAAACATCATCTGGCAATTTTGTATTATCCGTCACACAACTCGCTCCTCTTCCCCCATGACCCCCGCCCGCCCCCTGAAATCCGGACGGCGTCCCGCTGGTCTGCGGCGGAGGATCACCGGCCAAACCGGTCACATTTATGACCGAACCTTTATCCAAACTCACGTTGTAAGCAGTCACCGAGACGGTTGCCGCAATTATCGTTGCATTTTGGCCTAAAGTGAAGTCCCCACTCATGTTGACCAGAATCGAACAGCCGCCGATGGCACAGCTCAAAACGATACCGGGAAGCACGTCCAGGTTACCGTTTCCTTCAATGTACACGTCCTCGGTGAAATTCAAGTTAGAATCGAGCTTGCAAACGGCGTTGAGATTGCCGATTCCACGGAGATCCTCCTCGCATGACAGTGTCGGGGGATGCGGCGGCGGAGCCGGGGGGTCCGGCGCCGGAGGAATATAATCTCCGTGAAACGAAACGACATCGGAGCCGGGGATCAAAAACTCGTCGTTTGGATCAGTGCTATCACTTAGGCAAGGATCAATAGCTGTGTCAAAGTAGAAAATGAAATTACAGAGAAAGAACAAAGATAAAGAAGTCCTATCCATATTCTTTTATGCAAAGCAACGCAGTGACAAGTCGTATGAATTGGGTTTTGAAAAATATAAAACCCCAAAGATTTCGAAAGAGAGAGTGGTTTCTTGAAGGCAGTGTAAAAGTGAAACTTCAATTCAGCCGGAGAGGGGCGATTCGACGGGAGGCTCTTGGAGGGTGGGCAAGTAACGGAAAGTTTTGAGGGTTTTTATTGGAAGAGAATCTAATTGGTGGAGAAAAAGTGGAAAGACGTTGAAAAAAGGACGCGCAAAAGTGGAGGCGAGGTGGCAGTCGCGGGGATGGGGGACGCAGGATCTGTACAGAGGAGCGGAGAACGGATGGATTAAAAGTAGCACGCGTACAGCTTTCTACGTTGCACTCCATTTTTCTATTCAACGATAAAAACCTATTATATATATATATATATATAATAAATAACAATCCTTGTGAGCCAAGAATTGACCATTTTCGGGAGCGATTCGGGGCCTAAATCGTTTCAAGAATCCGCCGTTCGAATTTTCGTTGTTCTTTGATCTTATTGTACAGAAGACCCGTTAAGACCGGATTAAAGAAAATGTCGATCTTCGTTCAAAAAGAAAATGGAAAAGAAAAAGAAAAAGGAAAAGAATAAAATGCCAATCAAATACGAACCTAAGAAATACAAGTGAAAATTTCAAAAGAAGCGATTGAAGAACAAGAGGTGAACGCGAGCAAGAAGAAAGAGACCAAAGAAAATTTCATTCAATAAAGGAAAAAAAAAAGAAAGAAAAGAAAAGAAAAGAAGAAAATGCCAATCAAATACGAAACTAAGAATAATACATATGAATTTTTCAAAAGCAGCGATTAAAGAAAGATGAACGCAAGGAAGAAGAAAGTGGCTTTGCCAATTAATTTAGCCCAAAAGAAGCCGTTGCGCTCGCTGCCTTCGGTTTAAACAAAAAAAAAAAAACAAAAAACAAACAAATAGATAGATGGGCTGGCTTTAGCGACCGGGCCCAGTTGTCCACCGACCTACTTAGGCGTAAAAGTCACGCTATGACTTTTAAAGACCCAACCGACGCGACTCAAGTCCCTAACTTAAGGTGGACTTAACTGGAAATTGTCCGTTTCAAATTAGGCCCGTTCGGCCAGACTTTAACCCAATTGGTCCATTATGAACCTCAGGTTTAATGATTGAAAATGACATTTAAGAGCCCAGAATATTTCACTTTCGTCCAAACAAAAGAATATTTCACTGTCTTTAAATACCCAAAAAAAAAAAAAAATCGCTCGCTTTAATTCATTTGCACGTTTGCTTTAGATTGATAAAAATTCAAAATATATTCTAAAAATTAAAACTCCTATGACTAACATGATAATAAATAAATAAATAAATTTAAACTTGTAAATTTTATAATATATAAAAAATTTTATTTATAATCTGATTATATTGATCATAAAAAAAATTATAATATATATATATATATAATATTTTATATATAATATAAATAAAAAAAAATATAACGCGGTAAATAAACACCACGCGTGTCTCTCTAATAACCAACCAAGGACTCCTGCTAGAGTCTGCTGCACCTGCAGAGAACTCCCTTGGCCAAGGGCTAAGGAGGCCCGAAAGTCAGCCACACTCTGTTTCCTTGTCTTCTCGGTACCCATGTTGAACTCTAACTTCCCACCCCCGCTACAACAGATCACAACACCCGCCGATCACGTTAGCCTACGAATGCGTGCTTGGAGCTTGCACCCGGATAGCCTCCAACGCAGCCTTAGAGCCAGCTTCCAGGATAATCCGGCGGTACCCTGCTTCCCAAGAATAAGACGGATTATGAACTCCAAAGCTAAGCAACGAAAGCATTACAAATCCCAACATACAATGCACGAAACCCTTCATCCAAGGTCTCGCGTGGTCTCGTAACACGCCTCCCGCGGGCTGCCTTCCTTCGATTCCGTCACGTGGCACGTAATTAAATTGCATAAATAAAATTCAGGTAAATCAGATCTAACGGAGTTTTTCAATTTAATTCGTGCTAAACATGTTGTTAGTAGTATTTAGTAGCATAATGCTATTGATTAAGATGATGCTGTCATTTAAAGGGCATATATGATTCTTGAAGATTTCTTTATTCAGTTGGTCAGTATCATTGGATAGGTGGTTACTCGCCATACATATGTACACGCATACACTAGCTACCTCCAACCCGTACATAATTCGGCAATATCTTAATACTGTAGACCGGAGTAAATCGCAGTTGTTCAAGACGTGCCCCCTCAAACTGTGCATGTCCTGCCCACCAGGGTGCCGTGAATCCATCGTTGTCGATTGGATCGATGCTTGCCGAAGTGCACGACCCACTGTCTTGGGGCTCGCACGTAGAACTAGTCAAGATAAGGGATAGACTGGTAGCTTTAGCACGTTTCTCTTTCGTTTTCGATTAAACATGTCACAGATACTCTCAGTCCAATCCGTGTTGACAATCTGCTTAATAAAGTATCATTTATGTTGGTAATTTCTGAACTGCCCATTGAGTTGCCGCCTGGCTCAAAGTCTAGACTTAGAAATGGCGATGACCGGTTAATAAAAATTGGCCCTTCATTTTGTGGAAAAATATAGGATTTGCCTCGTGCTTTCATTTTCAGCCAAAGTCCCTTTTAAACCTTCCAGGCTACAGGAAAAGTGGAGCACGGTGAATAATGACACAGCACCCTCCACTTAAAAGCCGTTCTTTTTCTAAACCAATCGAGAGGCCATAGGGTCATGGCCTTTGGAGGACGTTAAGAGTTCAATTTCTTTATTTCTTTTTTTTTTCAACAAAATATAAATTACCCACAGAAATATAAGATGGGGTGCCAAGCATATTTTGTTGTGTCTTCATACCCACTTTCCTTTTCTTTTAATATCTCATTAAGGAGCTATTAATTATTACTGTATATAAAAAAAAAAATTAAAAAGTAATATTTCTTTGTTTTTCCCTATTACCTTGATAGCCATTCGTGCTGTGGAATTGGAAGTGAAGCCCAGTTTCTTTTCTGTTTTTTTTTTTTTAACCATTGGGCCCAACGAGACATGAGTTTTCGCATCTAGCAGTCATACGTTTTAGTCTAAGAAGACATGTTAATGTCTGTAAGACCAAAACGATTTCAAAAGACAAGTGTCACGATGGAAAACCGAAAAAAAAAAAAAAAACCAAAAAAAAAAAAAAAGACGCGCTCAACTAGCTCGAGTGGCGATAAGATAAGATGCAGCTCCCTTTCATACCTAAAAAGAAAAAAACAAATGACAAGTGTTATGTATAACTGGCTTATTTAAAAATAAAATGAACTAAAGCTTTTGAAGTTGAAAGTACGCGTATTGCCGTTTAAAATTTTCCGATGCACTTAAAATAAAAAATAATTAAAAAAAAAATCTCAAGAGAGCCGGTTATTAGCTGTGTGAAAAATAAGGAGAAAGTAGAAAAGAGAACACAAGTAGCCGTGAAAAATTAATACACGACTAGGTGGGCTGAATTAAGTGTTAAGCCCACTAGGTAAGTATCGGCTCAAGGAAAACAAAAGCTCACCGTTAGGAAAAGTTAAAAGGCCGAAGAAAACAAAAATTCATTCTGAAGTAGAATTGTAAAGTCGGTCACAAGTTTTAGATCTTAACTTTATCAGAATTCTAAATGTGATTTCTATTGTAATTACTGATTAGGGTTGTTGTGCTCAAAGAAAAGCTTGCGATTACGATTTTAACAATCTTAAAAAATCGATTTCAAGGGGGAAGCCTTTAAAAGTAGGAACTCTGGCCTCCTTTATCGCGTCGAAGTCACATGGAAAGCTGCCGCATACCTATACCTTCCGTGCAAGGGAAATTTTGAATATTTGAAGCCGGATCAGCACGCATAATAACAAGTTATTAAAGACATGTCCGCCATCCCGCACAAAACGAAGTTATTAAAGACAATGTTTTCAATATTTAGTTGGTTAAACGCTCCGTCTAAAATGCTAATCTGAATGGCAACCATAACTTAGAATCAAAATTACAATTTTAATTTTAAGTTCAAAATTTGATTAATTATTCTAAATGTTAACTTCATATTTCTTTTGAAAAATGAAAAAAAAAAAGAAGAAAGAAATAAAAGTTGAAGATATGACTTTAGGAGATTGATTGTGCACTTGTAATTATGCTTTTGTGTACATGAAAATGCACACTTGCCTTTTCATTTGTATGTTATCCCCTTTTTTAATTGTTAGTTTTTATTAGGACTAAGTATATTAAATGCTATTATAAATCAATTTACGCGAAATATATAAGGTTTTCTTTCACAATCTGATAAAAATATAAATACAAAATTTTAACGGAAAATTTTATATTTTTGAAGCCTCCATGTATCGTGTAGATCTTGATTCGGTGCTCCCAGCCGTTCGCTGATTTAAAGCCAATACACTCATTTCGGGCCCCCCGTCAAACAGTATTCTTACGGGGTCAAAGTCAAAACTCCAGAAGGCATATGAGTAGATTAATTATGCTATTTAAAGAGAGCGGGTGTGAGGCAGCGTCCAACTCACGTGAATCTCGAAACCCCGAAACATGCAGAGTTTGCCACGCGTATAACCTAAAGCCGTCGATTATCACGCAGAGCAGCATCGCTGGTGGGAAAGGACGAAGCCACGTGTACATTCACCGGGATAAAGGTTATGGACACGCGGAGAATTATCCGTACAACATCGCACTCGAAATCTTTTAATCGAACAACGAGCTCACCTGTTTTGTCGGCTTGCTGAGCAATTGGGCATGGTCCGTGAATTGGAGGTCACGTGTCCCTCGGCATCTTTATTTGTGGCGCCTTATCAGCCTCAGCCGGGGTCCACTACGTGGGACCACTCACCTTACATTGTTGGCAACTTTGTCAGGATATATCGTTCAAAAATTTTATATGATATAAATAATTTGTTGCTTGGGAAATTTTCGTATTGAATGCAATTTCAATGTTAATTAGTTACATAACGTACGCCTCATCACTAGAAAAACCTTAGGCCTCTGCCAAGTGGGGGCGTGGGTTTGAATTGAATATGAGTCCCTTGAAAATGCAAAATGGAGGTATTGTTGTCTGTCCACTCTAAGCCACACTTTAAAGACCCGCACGTCTGTCTTTCCCAATTGACAACAGATTACTATGTATGCAGAGTTTATTTGTAGGAGTTTTTTAAGAATTAAAACCAAACAAAGCTAAGAGACGTCGACAATTAAAATTTTCCGTACAAATAACTCTTTTGGGATCCTTAATTGTCAATGAATATGATTGTGCCGTAGACAAGCACCTTGATTTGAAGATATTACCGTAAATAGATAAAGTTTAACTCAAAGATCATGAATATATCCGAGCATTATATGCCATCGACTAAAATTTTCACTTAATTGATTAAGGAAAAATTTATTTGGGGTTAAAAATATTAAATTTAAATATATACAAATGATTTCTATATTCTATATAAGATATTTTATATTATATTTAAATTATATATATAAGATAAGTAAAAAAAAATCAAAATTTTTAAAAATTTTTATAATTAAATTCTTACCCTTTTGTATTTTTATTTAATATTTATATTTGTTAAGATTCGTTTTAAATTTATTTTTTGAAAATGAAAAGTTGTTATTTTATTAATAATTTTTATTTAATTAATATATAATTTTTAATAATTTTAACTAATTTTTATCAAAATAATTAATTTAAAATAAAATTTTAAAATATATACTTTTAAAAAATTATAAAAAAAATAAAACTCAATTATAAAAAATTATAAAATTTTTAATTTATTATATCTTATTTTATATATAATATAAAATTTATTATTTTTAAATCTGTCTAATCTAATCTATTGATTAATTTGTCATGCATCTTAATAACCTCGTTTTTTACTAGTAATTTGATTTATTATAGAAACTTTGCCAATTGTCGAATAATATTGTCTAGTGACCAACATACCATCGATTGCATATATCTCAACTTTCGTGGCCTTTGTAAGATGGTGTTTTTCTTGTCATCGAGACAGTGGCAAATAATGTTTTTATGATTTCATTTTGAAATGGGCACGAAAATTCTAACGATAGAATACGAATAATATTAAAAACTGTCACCTTTCTTGAAAATAACTCAATAAAATGCATCCTCGTATGAAAATTGTGAAGTCTTGATTAGGATGTGCGGGAATTAAAGGCAGCGCCACCCCCTCCACGCTGTTATTAAGCCTGCTAAACCCAAGGTTGACAATTTTTTCAGAAATAAATGGCAAGCCAAGGGAGGCGTTTACTTGCCTGCAAAAGGAAAGTTGTCGCATTAACCGTAACCAACTAAGCGTCTAAGCCAAGCGAGTAGGAGACAGGAGCCACGGGTAGCTCTCCGTCTCTCTCCTGCATTTGGTTAGTACTGAATTAAATGCAGTAGAATAGTAGTAGAAGATTTTTTCCGGAGATAGTCGGCAGAGTTTCCGATGCCTTCCGATCGCACATGAGGGCATTTCTTAACCCTAGATCAACCTCCACGTGTAGCGTAATACTCTTGCCTGCCTTCGTGAATATTATTATTCAAAATATTTGTTATATTTATTTTTTTACATAAATATAATTTATTTATAATTTTAAATTTATCAAAATTTATTTTATTATTTTTATTTTAAATACATTTTGTTTAGCATATAATACAAATTTAAGAAATAATTATATTTAAAAAATCAAAATAAAAATTCCCGTCAATATTCAATTCAACTTTTTCGCGATGTTAAAAAAAGAAAGCACTACTATTCAACACATAATGAACGGCTGCAAAACCTACCTAACAGGGGCCCCCGGATGCAAGCTTTTGGATAAGGACGGAACGGGGAAGAATTGTTACTAAAGGGACCTTCCATTATGACGAAAAATTAAAAAAAAAAAAAAGACAAATCTATTCTTTACGTCCTCGCATTTTGGGTTTTCCTATTAACAAGTGATATCGTTTACCTTCTGGTGGGTTAATTATTTTTCTCTATTTTTATTTTGGATAAGTCCCCAGAATTTCCATTCGCCACATACGAGTCTTTCATCGAAAAAGGCCAAAAAAAAAAAAAGAGTCTCATTGATATCCCAAGCGTTACTCCTCTGCTAGACGTTATTCTTGTATGGGAAATTATGAGGTTCACATCGTCTAGATTGCAACTTAAGATAAGTGTTGCCCCCTAAAAATGGGTTGTTCCTGTTAAGGGAACACTGCTGTTATTGGAAGTGATGGAGGTCCAGTCGCCTGGCTTAATACGGAAAAGGGTCAATCATCTTTTCCGTAAGGACGATCATGAGCAATAAGTGGCTAATGGCAAAAGTATTGTTTCAATCCCTAAAAGGATGAAGTTCAGATGTGTGGCTAAAGCCTCAATTAAATGGTTTAGTAGTATCGTAAATGCAAGCAATTCTCTGTTAGGCATACGTATTCAGATTTTCGTTAATTCAAATATCATGCACATTGTACCCCCCCCCCAAAAAAAATAAAATCATGCATGTTAAAACTTCTCTAATTTTTCGCCTTATTCTCAATTAATTTGAGTTTATCGTTTTCAAATAATATAAAAATCTCACGCAAGAAAAATACTTTGTATAGAAAATCAGAATTTCACATGTAAATCAATAGAGTCATATAATTTTATTTATATTTTACTAAAATAAAAAAAATCTTTATTTTCATAAACAATCATTACTATTATGCATATTTATTACTTTTGTAACTTGATTTTATTAATTAAAATTATTTTAAATTTATTCGTAAACATCTCGTAAATAAGATTAATATAATTTTTATATATTTACAATTATAAAAATGAGATTATCTAGTTCTCAAAGGCAACATATGCACATTGATCAAGTTAAAAAATAAATAAATAAATAAAAAGAATGATTATCTTAATTCGGTGTCCATGAAGTCGTTGCTCAAAAACAAATTCAAGAGACACGCTATCGGCGCTTTCGATTGCATTTTGTCTCCAACTCTGGACGAATGAGAGCAAGTGATGTTTTAAAGACAAATTTTCGGCTTTACGCAAAACTTCCAACTTTGTCTCCACAAACCATAGCAGAGCCCAAAACGCTCGTGCCTGCGAGCTTGGCAAGCTGCGCCAGAACATCCAACCTCTTGGAAGACCAGGCCATCCCTTTAATTGCCTTCGTAAAATGACATTCTTATCACGGTTTAAAGCGCTCGAAGCATTTACGGAACAGGGTTATATTAGTCTTTTAAAATTGAGTATACTGCTGAACGGATAACTATTATTTTGGCGGGGTAGCAAAAGCCATTTAATGCAATATTGAAAATGACGAAGGTAAAAATAGGACGTTCTGCACTAATAGAATTTCAGGTCAGTTAATACTGTATGTAAAAGAAATTTATTTGAATTTAATAATATTTATGTAATATATTATTTTTATTAAAAAATTAAATAAAAATAAACAAAAAACTTATACTTTTAATTAATAGACGAAATAATTAACATATTTACAATATATGTTTTTTGTTGACAGAAAAAAAAAGGAAAAAGAAAAACAGACGCTTTGCCCCCTTATTGTTTGTATTTTACAATAGTGTGGACTCTTTATTTGCTATATTTGCTTCTACTGAGATGAAAATTTCAATTTGTTTACGCATGTACAAAAATCAAACAGTTAAAAAGAGAACCGATTACATCATAACCAATGAAAATTTAAATATGCATAGAATTTTATAATTTACACAGGCGCTCTCAATTTTTAAGTGAGAGATGACTGCGTTAGTTTCATTTAGTGACTCGCAGAATGTGAGTAATGACAATGTAAATATATAAATTTTAAATTAATAATGCATCTTGCTGTACGTCCCAAAACTTTGATAATGTTATAATAGACGAAATTATTAATAACCCATGCAAACGTACAAAAAATACTTTCATTTCCGAGCTAGCCCAAGATTTTTAGAATCTTAAATATTAGCTCGGTATTTATGACTATAGACTTCAGGGAAAAAAAAAAAAGAAAAAGAAAACACAAAATATTTATAAAAGAAACCGGAAAAAGTAAAAAAGTGAGGAGGGCTCATTATTTTTCATCTTTATCTTGTGCGTCTCAGGGTCCACTGCTTTGGAACACTGGGGGCTTTGAAAGCAAGCCACGTAGAAGAAGAATCCCAAATCTCAGCACGTTTTGAACCCTCATTCGACTTTGAGATACGCTATCTGAGAGGGGCCGTAACTTTAAGATGCTCGAATAAATTAACCGCGGTGGAAAATATAACCGGGAGGATTTAATCTAACCAGGGTTAGCCCGGACAGAACCAGGGTTAAGCAACCCACTTTCTAGAGCAGTTTATATACAAACCAATGCAAGGCATGCCGGTGATTCTGTATACAAAACCGAAGGACATTCGGCATATCATCCTTTGAAGGAAAGATGATGCTGGGCGAGCAACACCGTCCTGGTCCAACGATTAACGTTCCGCCGTGGACCATAGTCGACGAACCGAATCCAGAGATTTTCTCACCCCACTCCGGCGATACTTCCTACGCCTCCGATTACAGTCCTTACCATCTCCAGGAAGCGCTGGTGGCGCTGCAGCGTTATTTGCCGTCGAACGATCCGGAAATGGATTCCGACGGAGAGATTTCGGACTCTCCGGTTGACGCTTACTCCTGCGATCACTTCCGTATTTACGAGTTCAAGGTGAGGCGGTGCGCACGTGGCAGGTCACATGACTGGACCGAGTGTCCGTACGCTCACCCAGGGGAGAAAGCTCGAAGGAGAGACCCGAGGAAGTATCATTACTCGGGCACCGCGTGTCCCGATTTTCGAAAGGGGAGTTGCAAGAAAGGAGACGCCTGTGAGTTCGCGCATGGCGTGTTCGAGTGCTGGCTGCACCCTGCGCGTTACCGGACGCAGCCGTGTAAGGATGGGCCCAACTGCAGGAGGAGAGTCTGCTTTTTTGCTCACACGCCGGAGCAGCTGCGTGTCTTGACTCACCAAAGTCCGACAAGCCTTGGTGCGGCTGAGTCTTGTGAAGCATTGCCGTTAAGGCAGGCGATCGAGGCCTCGTGCACCAAATCTCTGCCTTTTTTACCCTCTCCCGTGTCCGTCTCGCCTCCTGCTTCTCCGTTGGTGGAGTCCCCGCCTATTTCTCCGTCATTGAGTCGTTCCCTCGGTTCCAACTCGATCAATGAAATGGTAAATTCTTTGAGAAAATTGCAGCTATGTAAGTTCAAGTCCCTGCCTTCGTCTAGGAATGTACAGGTTGGTGGGTCCGGGTTCGGGTCTACGAGAGGATCCATGATCGGACCCGGTTTCTGTAGTTTACCCGCAACCCCAACGACCCCCATGCGGTCTCGATTAGGAATGGGCTTCGTAGATTTCTGGGACAAGGTTTGGGAAGAGGAGCCTGCTATGGAGCGGGTCGAGTCTGGGAGAGACTTGCGTGCTAAGATGCGTGAGAAGCTGAGCATGGAGAACTCGCTGGATCGGATCGGTCAAGATCCGGGTCAATCCATTGGTGCGCCGGATCTCGGATGGGTATCAGACCTTCTGAAGTGAAAGTTGGCCCCGGGCGGTTAAGATTCATTTACAATATCTACGGTTGAGCAAGGCTTTTGGTTGGGTTCTCTTTTAGCCGCTCTTAACGTCTTTGTATATAGTCTCTGAAGATGGACAGCGAACCTGGCATTTGGAGCAATTTCATTTTGATGTGTGTATATATGGTTATATACTAAAAATTGCTTGACTAGAATCTCCCTTGGGGTCTAATTTAAGTTCAGAATTCGGTAGCCGATTAAACATGGAGGTAAGGAATGGGCGCCACTCTTTTGCGCGGATATAACTGCTAAGCAGAGTGGGCCGTTTCTTCCCCGATTTGTTGTTTGATGACCGAGCTGCTGTGCTTCTGTTTCTGTAATTATTTTGTAATTTGGTAATGAATTAATGTAAAAGAAATTTCTGGGGATCTATGTATTGCTCTCAATCGCTACTGCAAATTGATGTGAACGCATTCTGAAATCTCAATATTCCTACAGCTCTCGGTTAGGTCTCTCATATTTTCGCTTGTTTTCGTTTCTTTCCGATGCCTTGTTATGTTGAGCTGTGGATCTTCCTCGCCCATTTTCAGGGTCTGGACGTGCTCTGTATGGTTCTTGTCCCCATTCGACGTTTGTGTCTTCCTTTTCTTTTTATTTTGTTCCTTTTTTAATCCCCTTCGCCAACACGTATATATTTACTGGTTTAAGTATGGATAGACATCAAAGCCCCTTTCAAAGGGTAGGATTTGTTGGGAGTCAAAAAGTGTCTGCATTTGAGGGGTACAGAGGCGGGGTCTAAAATAGGATATGTAACTGTGGAAGGTGGTTCAGAGATGTAAGGAGAACTCTTCGCTTCCCCCCCCCTCCTCTCCGCCCCCTCCTGGGGTCTGGGTTGTTCCTTTTATTATTATTTTTTTAAACCTTCTTTTTTGTTCTAGTCTTTTCACAAAATTTAGTTGCTTTCATCGTAAGACCTCAGGCTTTGGCGACCTCGTTCGACGAGATATTTGCTAGAGCGATTCTTGTTTGCGATCGCATTCGTTCTCACCATCCTATCCTTACTGGCTTGGCTACGTCAATGCTGGGCTAGATTAATAATATATCTACTCCTGACCAAAGCCCCCAAATAAAAAAAAAAAAAGAAAGGTTATAATATAATCTAGATATCTATGGACGGCATTGAAAGGAAAAAAGAAAGTACCCATGACCGAGACCGCGTAATAACGACGGATCAAGTTATTGAATATTGAATTTTGAACTTGTTTGAGAGGGATTTGTTTTCGATTTTAAATTTTTTTATAAAAAGATAAATGAAAATAAAACAAATAATTTTTTATTTTTATTTATATATATAGAAATAATTTATATATTTACTGTACACTTTATTTATAAGGAAAAAAAAAAACCTATGACCCACGAAACGATGGGTTGGCCTCGTTAGTGTTTCCAACTTTATCTGTTCTTATCAGAGAAAAAAAAGAAAAAAGAAAAACTTTATTCGTTCTTGATTTAACCCCTTCCAAGACGCAAACATCATTAGTACCAAAAAGTCTTCGTGGCCTCTGTTAAGGTGTGCCTCATCCCACTTTCACAAAGTCCACCCGTCTGCCTCTCACCGTTGGATCACCAAACTTTATATCCGGGCGATGCAGATTTTAGGAGGACCGCGTTAAAGCGTGCTGGTGCTCAGGACGTAATCCTGTGACAGACACTGGCATGCTAGTTGATTTAGACGTTGAAAATTACTGGTACAGATTTGCTTAGATACTCATTTGTCTGCGATTAGTTGCCGGTATTTATCCTGAAAGGTGCCCACGCAGAAAGTGACTAATTAACTACAATTTTGAGTAACTGTAAAAAAATAATTTTTTTATAAAAAAAAACACTACAATTTTGAGTAGATTTTCCATTTTTGTTCAATTGGGATATCGCCCCTAATTTTTGTTGGATTTGTTGCAAATAGTCTGTTACCCATGGCTGCACCATTATTTTCGATTCAGATATATCGAGTGGGTATTTTAAGGGTATTTTAGGGGGCCATTTTTAACATGTGCGAACCGTGAGAGTTACTAAGCTCGGCCCAATCTAACCAATGGTTAAATGGAACTCTAAATTGAACAGTTTTTGGAAACACCTTGACGGATATTTGATTTCCTCAGTTATTTTAAATTTCGCGTGAAAATATTCTGCCAATAAAAATGCAAAATGCATAAAGTTGGATATTTTAAAAAAATTTTATTCAATCGAGACTGCGTAATATGCCCGCCTCGTTATGCTTTTAGCCTTTAGCTAGGTTAGATTATTTATAATTAAAATTACCTAATTAATTATAAAAATATTTAAACATAATTTTTAAAAATTTAATTAAATAAAAATACTCTAAAACAAAAAAAAATTAAATAATTCGTATAATTTTAAAATAATTTAATTAAAAATATAATTATATCAAAATATTATAAAATAAACAAATAAATGATAAAATAAAAATTATAATATAATTTATAAAATAATGAAAAATAATTACTCACCGATATATTTTAGTGTCAACTCTCAAATAATTTAATATAAAATAAAATAAATATATAAATAATATCTGATGAAATACAACAAGTTATCAAAGTATATGGAATGGTGATTACACATTACGTGATTTTTGTTATTATATTTAAATTTATTTATTTACATATTTTATATTTTAAAATAATTAATTTTTTAAAAAAATTTAACATAGGACCCCCGTCAGCTCCCCTCTCTTTATTCGTCCACCTAACTGAATTCTATTTTTATATTTGGTGCGAGGATTACATTTCCCGGAACTCCAGGGTCGGCCCGATCAACGGGCCGCGTCCCACTCGCAACCGCGTCTGGGCATTTGCATGCAAGCTATCTGCGTCCTAATTCTATTCAGAATCAATTCCGTCCGTGGTCCCAGTTCTTGAAGTTTCTGAATTGGTGAAGTTCCTGACACTATCAAGGGAGATCTCCCCGGACACGTGTATGGGGAAATGGCCGTCAATGCTGCATTATTATTGATTTTTATCGAAGACCTGACTGGGTAGCCCGCCAATCAAAGCGGCATTGCTACCTCAGCCAACGAGACTGCTAAAGTTATAGCATGGCATGTGCTGGTTTGTCTAATGCCTCGGATGCAGGGGGAAAATAACATAAGAAATAGAATCACAGGATAATTTTTCGGATATTAAGATATAATTGGATGTATGGCTTGGAAATTAATTTATCGAAATTATATTTCGTTGCCAGCAGTTGCGTAATGTCCCTTTGTATTATTTTTGCAAAGAGGAAGGATGTCCGTTGGCTGTACGGGGATAAAAGGTTAAGGGGTGGCCCACTACCTGTTTAGACTACCAGTTGATAAAGGACAAGAACGGTAAAACCCTTCTCTGACAAGATCTGTAGCTAATTATCACATCCGAGGGCTTTTTATCTTGGATATATTTGAAATGACTATTTCTTCTTTCTTTTTCTTTTTCTTTTTTCTTTTGAAAGAAAAAAAAAAGACCCAAAAACAGATTTAACAGATATGAGGTGTCCAATAGTACCGAGGCTAACGTGCGTCCAAAATTCAATAATATCCTTGGAAATTCTAATCGAGGACAATAATGTCTCGCTCATGTATATTTTCTCCGCTTGAGTTGTGGAGGTGAATTTACAGGAGCCCATATGTCTACTGACGTCGAGCGAGACTGGAGGGGGCACTGGAGTGCGTTTTGTCAAATGACAAGCCTAGTGACAGCGAGTGTGAGAGGACAATGGGCTTCGGTGTACTGTGATTTCGCGGCATATTCAAGCTACCGTCAGTGTGGGTTGCAAATTACAATTAAAACCGAGTGCATTAGTCATCGGGTCGCTATCTAAAGGCTTCATTTCTGGCCCAACTTTTACCCAGAGTCGTATCTTTTCCCTTGGTTTAAGCTAGAAAGTTGGGTTTCCTTCTTCTTCTTCTTTTTTTTTTTTTTTTTTTAAATTAATTAATTTATATTTTTTAAATAGTTATTCTTACCTTTTAACTTATTCGGAAGTTTATTGTAACTAATTCGTAAATTAGACGTTAAGAGATAATTTTAGTTTGTTATAAATTATATATATATTTTTAAAAAAATTTGACATAAGATTTTTAAAATATATATATATATATATACAAAACAAAACACATGCAAATGTGCAGATTTAACGTAATTAATGAGAAGTATATTTTTATTTATATTTTATTTAAATAAAATAAATAAAGAAAACGTAAATTGTTATTAATATTTTTTTAAAAAAATAAGTTTAAGAATAATTTAAAAAACATAAAGAAAACAGACAAAAAAGAATTAAATTATGATTATTTATTTTTAAGAAAAAATAAATTTAAAAATATTTTTTCTTAAAAAAAATAAAAAGAATAATTTAGTGTTATTTATTTAAAAATTATTTTTATTTAATCTTAATTATGAGTATTTATATATGTTAAATTATAATTGAGTTATATATATATATATAATTAAAATATTAAAAAATTATAAATTAACTATTAAATTAAATAAAATTACTCCAAAGGGTAATTGACTTTACCGTGGACTTACATTTTTTTATTGAAGGACACTATTTTCCATTTCGAAATGGGCAAACCTATTTCACTTCTACAATCTTGCCGGTCTTGAGGAGCCTTCCAAGGCACGGTTTCAGCTCAGAAACAACCAGATTAATGGAATCACTTGAAGTGGGGCTCTTCATACGCTCAATTTGGGGTGGAATTCTAACCAATATAGCGCACAAGCCCATCGCCTCGGGGTCGGAGGAAATCGAGCATGTCAAAGGCCTGTGGCCCAAAAGACCATTTTCAAAGGGAATCCTGGACATTTGACTGAGTACTAAACACGTAACTGAAAAATCTTTCTATCTTTTTTGTTTTTTGTTTTTTTTTTTTAATAGATACTTTTGATTGCTTTCTCATGCACCTAAAAATAAAACTAAAAATTAATCGTCGGTCTTCATTGGCCAAGCCTAGTTGGGGGGAATTGTTTGCGCCAAAATCATCCAAAAGAAGTGCAAATTCTAATCGTCAAACGAGGCGTGCGAGAGGAATCTAGGTATTTTGAGTTTTGAAGTTTTGATGACGAGGACGTGAAAGTGGAGGAGTAAAATGCACCAATGTTGTAGGTTTGCTATAGCTTCTTCGATAAACAAATCAAAGTTCCATTCACATGTTTTTTGACTTGCTGCTTTCGAGTTACCAGGTTTCCAATGAATTGATGGACAAAATTAATTGCTGTCACACATCAGCAATGCCCGGTGGGAACCGCCGGCGTTGTTACCAAGGGGTTAATTCTAGGTAAATTAAAACCAGTAATATTCCTAGTCTCCGGAAAAAGTAATCCACCGACTTAATTTCGCAAATCTTTACATATCCCAGTTTCTTCTTTTTCCCTTCCCCGTGTTTTTTCATTCCTAATTACACTGAATTATTATATAGTCAGTGATGTAATAAAAAGTGTGAGAAATATATATAACTTGTCCAACTATATGTTATTTATTTTTAATTCAGTAATTTTTTTTTTACTAAATTATATTACATTAGTTCATATTTATCGTCGTATTACTTTCTTTGAATTATCGCTGAATTTTTTTCATTACTTAATTTAGTCCCTGGTGCAGGGTGGTCTAAAGCAGAAAACGCGTAATAGAAAATTGAAACGACATGAGCAGAATGTAACCGTAAATATACCAAAATAAAAAAGCAACTTGGTTTACACCCGTGCACACGCAGGAAAATCTGCGTACGTTTCTGGTTGGCATCAAAAGCATGAAAGCTTCTTGCTTCGCATTGATTGCATGTTAGAGACTTTTAATTTAAAAATAAAAATAAAATTAATATATATATATATATATATATGCACATAATTTTATTTTATGTTTGAACTAGATAAGGGTAATTCTTTAAGACGAAGTCAACCGTATCAAACTTCCTATATATCGAACCTTAAAAAAACCATAAAAAATAGGCATTCCCTCCATATCTGTGTCTGTGGAAGAGGAGCTTGGTAGTGGCATCACAGTTTAGGACCACGACTAAAAGCTATGGGAAGAGCTCCATGCTGTGACTCCGCTAACATTAAGAAAGGATCTTGGTCCCCCGAAGAAGATGCCGCCCTCAAGAACTATATTCAAAAGCATGGCATAGGAGGCAGTTGGATTGCTTTACCTCGCAAAGCAGGTCCTTAATTTATTCTCACCCTTCGTTTGGTGGTTCTGAATGTTTGCTGACCTCCAGTGGTGAAAAGGGGGTCTTGTTTCTTGTCCATCCGTTTGAAATAAATATAATGTAGTGATAATTTGATTCTTCAGTTGCTATAGTAAATAGAAGAGAATTGTCTACGTCTGCAAAGGATTCTCGAAGTGAAAACACCGAGGAAAAGGGCTTATCTTTGAATAGGGAAGAGAGTGGATCTGCATTTATGCTTTGTGAAAATAATGTTCTTTATTTTTTTGGTTCTTCCGCCTTCCCGACGCCCTTTGCTCTGTCAATATTTATCTTCTCTTTTTCGACAGTTCGATTTGCTTTGATGCGCTATAAAATTCTTAGCCCTCTGGCCGTCTCAGTCTAACATTTTATCTGGACGATCTTGTTCTGATAAATATTGTAGGTCTTAAGCGATGTGGCAAGAGTTGTCGTTTAAGATGGTTGAATTATCTGCGACCAGGCATTAAGCATGGAGGATTTACTGAAGAAGAAGACAATATCATATGCACCCTCTACGTTAGCATGGGGAGTAGGCAAGTCTCTATCTGCATATCCGTTTATATAGACTTCACAACTGCTGTTAAATTTGTTTTGTTTATGATACATATCTTTCATTATTTTCATATAAGCTGCACTTTGTTGCATTAGGTGGTCTCTTATCGCTTCCCAACTGCCAGGGAGAACAGACAATGATGTGAAGAACTACTGGAACACCAGATTAAAGAAAAAGCTATTGGCTGGAAAGATTGCTGCAAAGAGAAGCAACTACGGTAATCATGATGATACCCGTGATTGCAATAACAACAATGGTATGGCCACTAGCAGAGCAAATGTTCCCAATTTAGAGGAATTCTCTGTTTCCGTTCCAGAATTTGATTGCTACGATACTGGATGCTCACCTTACTTGGTTGCAAGTTCTGGTGGATTGCCACCGTTGATGGAAGTTATCGGTTACCAGCAGCATTGTGATCAACAACAACTAATTTGTGACCAAACTAAATTCCCACTTTCGGATGTTACGGAAATTCCAAACTTTGGCGCAAGTGGGTTTAAAAGTTGCCGTCTATCATCGTCTTCTCAAGAAATTCCAAGTCTTTCAGCTTCCTCTTCGTTAGCTTTGGAGAACAGGTTTGTTTCGTGGTCCGGAAATGGAAGCGCGGTCCAGGAGGATGAAAATTCATTGGAATCGGGATCCAAGTCTTTTTATGAGATCTTAGCTGACTTTGATTCTCAAGGAAAAAGCAGTGAAATTGCTTCATATGTAGCTAAACCTGACTCTAATCCCCAACCGATCAACTCTCTAGCTATTATGAATATATTCTAAACGCGCAAATGTTTCAGTGGGCGCTGTTAATAAAAATAAAAAAAGGTAGGATCAAGTAATAAGAAAAAGAAGGAAGGTAGATACTAAGGTAGGTATATCCATTGTGAAGATAATTAGTACTGGATAATGTACAAGTCATATGGGTCATTGTTTGCCTATACCGCTACTGGAATCTTGTCTATAATGTTAGCCCAGTTAGTTCAAAACTTGTTGTAATGTTTCATGGACGCGAGGGTGCAGTTGTTTAATTCGTATTAAAAATTTATTATAATATTAATAAAAATTAATTTATTAATTTTTATTATTATATAAAAATATGATATTTATATTATTATTATTATGTGATATTTTTATTAAATTAATAAAATAAAAAATTATTGTATAAATAATACATGAGATAAACAGTCGACCGCATTTGTTTGCTTCATCACAAAGTCATTGGTCACGAGTCAGTTGCATCAGCTTTAGCTGACCAATTCAAAGGCGAAGAAAATATGTTGCCTTCTGACAGCTGCCCTCGAGGGTTGCTTTTGTTTCTTTCGTCCAAACTTTGCTCACTCTTTTCCTTCCAACGTCCCATTCAACAACGTTGTTTTATTGGTTGCTTTTTGGACTGCCTTTAATTAAATTCTGTGGCAAAATCAAAGATGAAAACAACTATTACGCAAAGGTGTTGGACATAATTAGAACTCGATAAGATGATATAAATTTTTAATATATTTTTTTAATTAACTAATTCTTTGTATTTTATGATTTTATCTTTGCTTCTTCTTCTTCTTTTTTTCTCTATCAATTTATTTTTTGCATAGTCATAATAATATATGTATTATTTTATCAATTATGTTTATTTATGTCGATCATTCTTATGTCCGACAAGTCTTTTTGAATTCATTGATTATTAAATCTTTTGGAACTCTATCGAGGAGCAAATCGAGAATAATTGAGTAGTAGTGTTGTGATTGATTACACGCTCTTGTAGAACCATTAAGTATCCCACATGGATGACAGCCTGTTAGAGTGACCTAGTGAATGATCCAAACAAAAGTTTTTTTTTTTAATATTATTTTTTAATGAAAAAATAAAAAAAATATGAATAACACTCAATAATTTCGTAACAAAATTGTATCTTTTTTCGTAAATATAAATTTACTCCATTAAATACCTTAACAAAAAATAGAATCTATAATTCTTGACAAGATAACGGAAGACTATCTTATTAGTAATCAATGGTGGTAACGTTCTTTTCAAAGTATCGAAGGAAAACATTTCTGCAAGAGAGAAATTTAAAAAAAGAAAAAGATTATTAAATCTCCATCAAGTCTCCTCTATCGTCTGTCGTTCCCCATCAAATTCCAAGGTAGCGTTGGTAGTTTTGTGTTACTTTGTCAAAGCCAGCCCTTTGTTTTTCCGGACAGTAGCTGTAGCCATGTTGACAAAATGCAACGAAGATTGTCTTTGTTTTTCAGGACCCATTGTAGCTTTCTCCGTTGTCTTTGCTTCCTCAAACTTTCCTCGCTATTCTTCCCTGTCGTTTAAGCTATTTGCTCTGATTGGCAATACAGCGTATACAAAGCAGAAGAAAGTGGCCCATCACGTGTAGACTTCTTGTAATTGGTACGAGAAACTGAGATGTCGAATAAAGCATAATGATACAATAGTTTAAAGTCCTAATTTTCCACTGACTTGACTGTCAAACGATGGAAAACTGTGTTTTTACTGAAATAGAAAAGAGTGTGATTTTAACTATTGAATATTACTTAGCAATCATCGAATTTAAAATTGGAAGTGAAATTTATGATTTGAATATCAAATGTTAATGATAATTAAATCATCCATCCCACTCTAATTGGATTGGAAAAAAAAAAAAAAAAAGGAAAACGAAAGGAAGCAGACATGGCTCTGTTTCTGGGTTATCCTTTTATTTATTATCACGTATATATCATATTGGTGCAGCATAAAATAAAAAAAAATGAAGCCGAAACCACAGAAGCCGAGCTATTGGATTCTATATATTATTATTTAAAAAAAAAAAAAATCGGCTCATTTATTTTGCACCGACCGTCAAAAGTTACCCGCAATGTAAATTTGGCGCCTTCCACTTCGCCGGCGGTGACAGAGCACGTGAGAGGGCAAAAAAGACATTTGATTTTTCGAATTCAAAATAAAATTTTTTAAAAAATATCGTACCCGAATAAATTTGAAAAAACAAAATGAACATAGAAAATTTTCCCGCCAAACCGGACCGTGTTTATCCGGAGGCTTCTCCCACGATCCTTGGGCTAGGTTTTGTCCCGTTGAAAGCGAGAGAGGGAGAGATCATTGCATAATCCGCTTTGCATTTCTTCTTCGATAACACGAGAAGCGATATTCCTCGATGGTAATCAAGCAATTTGTATCATATGGTCGCCTTGCCAATTTTCATTGCTTTGTTCTTCGATTCATATGTTTCGTCGCATTCGATTTTTACGCAAATTTTGAATTCTCTGTTTTAGTTATTCATACGATTAGACTTTGTCCCCTTCAAATTTCATTGTGTGAACCCTAAAACGGATTATTTTTGCTGTCTCTGCGTGAACTTTCGTTTTGGTCAACGGAGAAAATGCGGGAAAGCCTTCGATAAGAATATTGATATTCTCCGTTCCGAGTCCTTCTAAGCGAAGTGTAATTTTCCGTTCGTTTATTTGGTTTTGTCGGCAACCCAACGGTACTTACGGCAGAATCTGTGCGGCTTTTTTACAGTCTAGAAATGCTATTAATTTACGGAATTAAGTTGCTCGAAGAAATGCCTAGCTACACAAGTATCGAGGTGTTTCAACTTCCAACCATTAGTTGGAAGGAACAATGGGGCCTTTCTTCCCAATTTACTGGCTGTTGTTGCTGCGAATGAATTATAAGCAATTGTTAAATCAAGTATGGGAGCTTTGCTTATGAAGAAAGCAGAGAAAAAAATTTGGCAAGAAGATAAGACGTGGAAATGCGTTCAATATCTGTTTTGTTATGGAGTGAAAATTTGCAGGGCTGGAGTAAGACACCTAGCTGGTGCTTTTAGACAGTTTATACTTTGAAGTCGTGCTTGTTGTTTCCTCTCTCTCTCTCTCTCTTTCTCTCTCTTTTTCCAAAGATGCAATAAGGGGTTTGCGATTTTGAACACCATGTATCTTGACTAGTTGTACTTGTTTTACAGTCTAAGAAACGGGGCCTTTCGTTGGAGGAAAAGCGCGAGAAGATTCTTCAGATATTTTATGAATCACAAGACTTCTTCCTTGTAAGTATAGTGGTTGTTACTTTGGATGGCTCTCCTTCCTATTAGCATGCAAAATGTTGAGCTCATATTGGTAATATGAGTAGCTGTTGAAAGGGGAGAAGAGTTACTCCTTGGGAGAGTTGCTCTGCATGGCTTATGATTATGTCCCAGCGGCTTAAACTGAAGTTTTTGGCAGAATTTCTTGGCTTTCAACGAAAGCGCTAAAAATAGCAAAGAATTTCTTTGTACAGTTCCTTTATGAGTACAAGCTCTTTTATGTTGGTTTTTCATTCTTGCTGTGTTAGATTGTTCAAACAGTGTACTTGAGCGTCTCATTTTAGAATTTTGAATTCTGGAAAATGGTTATCCATTTCAGCTCAAGGAACTGGAGAAGTTGGGCCCTAAAAAAGGTGTAATTACTCAGTCTGTGAAAGATGTTGTCCAGAGTCTAGTGGATGATGACCTTGTTTCTAAAGACAAGATAGGAACTTCTGTGAGTAGTTTCTTCCTCTTAGATGTTTTTGTTTTACTTTCTGCCAATGAGGTAGATAGTGTAACATTCTGGGTTGCTCATATGAAGTTTGCAAACAACTGCCAAAGATCATGTGCAACTTCGGATGAAATTTTTTTTGAAGCACCTAAAAGAGCTTATTATTTCAAAATTTCAGGTATACTTTTGGAGTCTCCCTAGCTGTGCTGGAAATCAGGTGTTTTGATTTTTTTTCTTGTTCACTGGAGTTTTGTGAATTTGGTTCGGAATAAATTTGCTGAACTATTTGTTTAACAGATGAGGAATGTTTGTCGTAAACTTGAATCTGATCTACAAAGTGGTAAAAAGAGATATGCAGAACTTGTTGATCAGTGTAGCATATTAAAGAAGGGACGTGAGGAATCAGTGAGTATTGTTGATCAGAGATATTTGTTAGAATGGATATTGCCATTCATTTAACTCAAGGTTCTAACAGGATGAACGAGAGGAGGCCTTAGCCAGACTCAGGACCATTGAAGTAAAGTATAATACGCTGAAGGTAAACCCTGGATCTTAATGCACATCAAGCAATATGAACATATTGTTCAGGTTCCTAACAGCTCTAATTTGACCAGGAAGAGATGGGCCAGTATGCAGACAATGATCCTGCTGCCTTTGAAGCAATGAGTTAAGGAATGCACACATATGCTTTTATGCTTTAGGCACTCTCTCATGTTGCAAACTTATATCTCATTTAGGAATGGGTATTATTAATGCTTGATAAGCTTTAGTGGGGTTTAGAAATCCTGATTGTCTGCTTCAATGTTGCAGGGAAAGCTATTGAAGTTGCCCATGTGGCAGCAAACCGGTGGACAGGTGATTGTCCATTTTTCTTTTCATATATATTTTTTTGGGCCCTTTCCATGAAGTTTTGAAACTCCATTTGCTTTCTGTAAATATTTGTCATAATGGTGAAAACCACACAGACAACATCTTCACATTGCGACAATGGTGTTCAAACAACTTTCCTGAGGCCAAAGAGCAGCTTGAAAACATGTATAAGGAGGTATGCTTCTTGGTTCTGACAGCTTGGTGTCAATTTGTTCTGCATATCAGCTTTTTAAGCGTTAACAGTATGTCTGCATCTTGATATTGAGTTTGGTTTAGCATTCATTTTTGTTTAATTAGAGTGGATTGCATATGAACATTATTGTCTCCTGAAAGCAGCATTAGATTCCCACTTATGTCCTAGTAATCTTCTGGTGGCTATCTTATCAGCAAGTATGGTACGTGCGCATGCCACTCGGAGACACTAGTTTATACCAGTTTGCTGGTGTCCTGAGATTAAATATAAATCGAACTGCAGGTGGGAGTAACAGATGACTTCGACTATTTGGAGCTTTCACTGCCGGTTACCCCGTCAGGCACGGTGGCTGATGAGTAGACGCCAGATAATTTTCTCTACACCAAACCAAACTGTTCAAAAATGGCAGTTCTGGCTTTTGCTTTTGTTACCATAGAATAAAAACTTAGCTGTTGAATTTCATTAATAGTAAATTGTCAAAATCATGATCCAGAATCTTAGATTAATTTTGTTTGAACTGTCTCATCTGCACTCTTTGGCATCGGTTGAACCTTTTGTTTAAACTGTCGCTCATCTGAACTCTTTGGCATCAGTTGTTAAATCATTGATTCTTTCGTCTCAAAGGTAACATTTCCATTAACAGTTACCAGTAAAACTTGAAAAATTATAATCATGCAAATAGCATTTTGACGGAAGACATTCAGAAACCGCACAAGTAAAGACAGCGGCATCCCCCGACATAGTGCGAAAGCTCAAATTGGCTATCAAGGCGCCACTGAAGAAAAAACCATATTTGCTATAAATGACAAAAAAAAAAAGTACAGCAAACTGAGTCCCAAGGTCCAGGGACATGACACAGATTTTAAAAGGGACTTTGGTTCGTTTATGCAATCTTTATATACATGGTATGTTCAGCATTTAATGCACAGAAGACCCATGCAGTGAGTAGCACATGCTTCATAATACAATATCGCAAATCCCTAAGCTCTTCTTCCTTCCGGAGGACAGTATCTGTAGTATTTCAACCAATAAAATAACCTCTAGGTGCCCAAGCAGCTAACATAACAGCTGCACTTAGAACTTTCTTACAAGGAAAAACAGTTTTCCAAATGGTCAACTTGGCAAATGGAACGAAAAAACCACTGTTCTCACTGACATTTCACTAATCACTTGCTAGCTTTATCATGCAGCAACAATCCAGATGATAATCATAAACTACAAAGTCCAAAAAACAGAGGCGAATCACCTGCTCAGAGTGCCATCTCAGCCTGTAAGGCAGCAAGTTCATCTTCCTCATCTTTATGCTTTTGAGGAGCAGGGTGAGCCGGTTGCCTGCCAGCTGGGACCTGCACAGGAGCTGTTGTTGCAGGCTGAAGAAGTTGTTCCTCCAATTCAGTACCTTCCAATTCTTCAAGTTCTGCTTCCAAATCATCCTGAAAATATCAACAATGTCTCAACATTTAGTAAAGTATAATTATGCACGATCTAAAATTTATATTCTTCAGCACACCAACCTCATCATATTCCATCCCAGCACCAATGGGGGTTGATAATCCTTCTTGAATTTGTCTCATGTTCTCAGTTTGTTCATTGATCTCATCCATAGTCTTGTCCACATCATCGATATTCCTGTAATGGATAGACATTTTTCACGTGAGCAAGTGTATTTGTATATTTCTTATGACTCAGGTGAAAAAACAAAAAAATTAATTTACATATATTTCACAGGTTCACAGGCTAGCATCTGTCATGGGGAAGCATAACTTATAAAATCAATGATGTACTAGTTATATAGATGGCACTTCCATCAAGAGTCACTCAAACAAAAATTCGGATCATACAGGAGAAGAATCCAAATATTGTTGGAGGTTTAAAATCTCCACAATCAAGGTGTCAACCACATGTGCGTGCGCACACACACACATATACACAAAATGCACATCATTTTGGAAAAAATTTAAAAAAAAAAGATTATGGCATATAGAATGAGAAAGGCAGAAGCTAAAATAAAGTTGTTACATACGTTGCTTTCTGCATTGCCTTCATGGCAGCTGCTCCTGTTCTCAATACATCTACAGTTTCTGTAGTGGCTTTGGCACCTTCTAAACTTATCATCTGTCTCGTTGAAATTCACAGCTCAATACAAATCTTATATATTCAACCAATATGGTTGCAAGCATTACTAATTGAATAAACACATGCTCACCTGATCATGAATGCGCAATTGGAAATTTCCAAGTTGTTCTATCTGTTGTTCATACATCCGCTTCCTCTTTAAACATTGAATAGCAGCTGTATGAAGATAGCATCAATCGGCATTTAGTTGGCAAAACATCCTTAATTTATATGAATAATACCGCACTGGATTCGGATTAGAGACATACACTAATAAAGTAGTTAGTGTGACAGTTTTTGCAGTGGTTTTCATACTACCATGGCATTGAAAGGAATTATCCGTCTATTTCGCATGTTCGAAATTGAAAACAAACCATAGAAGATAGAAAGGAATCTTTTATTATTGCTCATTGGACTCATGGATTAGAAGACAATGATGACAACAACAGTGATGACAAAGAAGAGAAGATAAAAGAGATCCCTAGTAATTTATGAATAAGGAATCCATAAGGTGCTAAAGTTTTGTAGCCTTTTACTTACAAAAGAATTGTTGAGGAAGACCGATAAAAAATCGATGAAAACAAAAATTTTACTTCTCAATCAAGGCATTGCGATTAAAGCTGCCCACAATTAATTTGCCGACAGTCATGGCATTATTGGAACATACCCCTTTTGTTCTTTCCCCGAGCAAATTCCTTGGCCTTCTCAACTTCTGCAGCTGTCTTTTTCTGGAGTACCCTTTCCTTTTTCTCTAGCATTTCATGTGTCTAACCAACCAGATAATCCAAACCTCAGTCAAAACGAAACATAAACAAGCAAAGAAATAAGGTCATTGGTGACAACGGCTAGCAAATAGTACCAAAAACCTCAGCAAAAACACAGTACAATTCACCCCATGCAGATATTAGCACGGAAATAATTAGCAAACATCAACGTATCCATCCATGACAATTCAGGAGTCAACGACGGTAACCGATGCCCCATATCATTACCACATCATCAATAAGACAACAAAACAATAACACTGTATAGGATTATTTTCTTCCGTGATAAAAGGTGATCTTACCTCATTTAATTTGTCTATCGTGTTCAGGGCACTAGGTTCCTGCCTGGATCTGCCCAAAAGCCGTTTAAACATAGTTGCTTATTGAAACGCCACTCGGTCCCCTAAATCACAAACAGGGTCAAACGTTACAAGATTGCGTAAAAGCCCCCATCCCCCCAATTCATGAAGAGTGAAGAACGACCTATCAACAGCGACCCTCCCAACGATTGAGCTCAAGATCAGATAATAAATATCACCCGCCTGTTAAAATTAGATTGGCTTAGAGAATTTGGGAGGATGCGAGACCCGGTTGATAGGCTATTAGGGTTTTCGATGAGAGTCCGGAGAGAGATAACCCATTTCCTGACATGCGTGGCATGATATCGTTGGTCATACCGCGCGGGCATTAGACGTTCGAGTTCTGACTCCGAAACGCCGCCGCGCATGTGCATTCGATCGTCCCTTCCTTTTTCTCCTCTGTTTCTCGTGAAATATTATATTTTCTGTTGCCCCCTAGATTTCATTATCTTAACCAGACTGCTGCGAGAATATCATGATATCCAATTATATCATCATTTATTTATCAAAAATACCGTCCATCAAACATCTTAGTACGAAAAAAGCTACACGTAATGATACGGGGCCATGAAGCCATGACCGAGCCAACTGTCTGTCTGTCTGTCTGTCTGTCAACCCCATTCCATTATTGAAAACCCCTAGCGAGAAGCAGGGTTGGTTAGAGGAGTTCTCGTCACGTTACTTCACATCTTTCAGTCCAAAGTCCAGCACATCGCAGCAACATGAACGATGGCCAATAGGCGTCAATGATGCTGCATTGAATCGCAGTGGGCAATTGTACTGGAGGCCATTCCAGCAGTCATTCTCCGCTGCAAGAATATTTCAGCGTGCTAACAATAAGAGTATTGAAATTGTCTTCAAAAGTTTAAAGTCATGTATTGGAATGTCGATTAGAGTCAATTAAATTGAGTTTAAATCTCAATCAGAGTCACCTCGTTAATCCTCCAACGTGCAAATTGTGATACATTTGGTAGACCACAGAGAAATGAACATTGCTTTATGTTCAAATTTTTGTTTAAATTATTGCACCTTGCAACAATGATCTATCGTGTTTCAGTGCTAGTCTACAAAATGCACCATTATAAGTGCATAATGCCGCTTCTATAGAATGTATAAACTTTAGCAACACACTGTTCTTCGAAGTGCAGGTGCATAAGGATTCGTGGACTTAGAGAGGATCATTTGTTTCATCTGGTACACGACGGAGAGGCATTTTTGGGTCCGAAGAAACACAGCAACCGAATTGGTTGCTCATTTGACATTGAATATCATTACGTTCAAATTGTGAAATTGGTGGATGAATATTTTTGATCGTCCTCTAATCATATCTCCTAATACTTTTTTCCATTGGGTAATACCAGGTCCCATAAGACAGGCCTACGAGATAGAGTTGGCGAAATCGATCAAGGATCAAAACTCTTACTCTCGCCGTCTCGCAAACAAGGACCAGTGGACCGACCCCCATCGTTTGAGAATAAAAGATAACCACCACGAAGACAGTATTACACCCAACCTAGCCTCTTATTCATGCTTCTTTTCCCAGCTCAATCTTTGTTTTAATTTTTTTTAATCCTTCTGTTTATAAAGACTATTAAGTGATTGAAATCTACACATTTGACTTACCTCTCAAAAATACACTTCCAATTTCATGAGAACAGGATGGTGGAAACTCACACTCTCAGTTATGAGTAGAAAAACAATGTAGCAAACGAGGTAACACCACAGGATTTTCGGGATTTAACACCCTCAAGAGGCTAAAAATAAGAAATCTGTAAGCAAAATCATCTCATACCTTGTTAAGAAAAAGTACAGATGTTCAAAACATGGTTTGATACCTCAATACCATCAACAATAAACCAATATAAGACTTGAAACAGAAATCACATAAAAGTTTCCCCTAAATAATGACTAACTTGTCATCCCCTCGAGCTTTACTTCTCAGACGAGTTGGGTCCCCTCTTCTTGCCGAATCCCACCACTGTAATACATTTACAAAATCCAGCAGAACAGGTTATTCAAGCGATAATTAGTCACGGAATCAAACAAACTTAGCACACCTTGGAAAAATAGGCAGAAGAAAAAGTTAACGATATCATCTTTTTTATCAGCATAAACTTGCATTCCCTCTATCCTTACCAAGTCTAATTGTTCAGTAAAAGATTCCCGGCAACAACTACTCTGATTCCACATTTCCAAATAAAAAACCCACCATCAACACGTGATGATGCCTCAGGTCACAAAGCATCAGTGTATACAACTACCAAACGAAAGTGTTATAACTCACGAAACTATACAATTTCACACACCATAAAAAAAAAAAAAACATTTGAATGGAAATGATTGAAAAACCTAAAATAAAACACGAAACCTCTATTATCAATAATCAACGACGAGCAAACTCAACATCGTTCCAAAAGATTAAAGGAGAAACAATAAAAACACTTAGAGACGGAAAGAATAGATCACTAATCGAGGAGTAAAAGAGAAGGAAGAAGTTACAGATCAGAAGATAACTTCAATTCCAAACTCGAATAAGAGGGAATAGAATACCTGCGGTGACGAAACGGCGGTTGTACTGCATCCTCTTGTAGGCGCGTCCGCGTGGCTTCTTCTTCTTGTCCTGCTTGGCCACTTTGGGAGTTTGGCCTCTCACCTTACCGGCACGAGCCAGAGATCCGTGCACCTTCCCTGCACAAACACATCCACCATTAGCAACGGCGATTAGCTTCAACGCCGAAAAATCAACGTTAAGCAGCAGCGAATCAAGGAAACGAGGATCGAGCTTTACCCATGGCGGCGTGTAGATTTCTTGTGGCTGCTGCGAGATGCTGTTGCTCTATCTCTCTCTCTCTCTCTCTCTGCTTTCCCTTCGAGCGGCGATGCGGTTGGCGCAACGAGTGCGAGAAACTTTAGGGCTTAGACGGTTCTTTTATAGGCATATTATATATTATACATATAGGGAGGGCGGCGAGGTGGACCGGACTATCAGGTATTGGTTTTATTCAGTTTGGGCCGCATGCATTTGCTTAATGGGCTTACCAGTTAACTAAGCACATTAAAAGCGGTCTTGTATTATATTGATTGATGGTACACCGCGGGCTACCCTCGCTGGCTTTGAAAACGCTGGAGCTGTTCCCCCCCCCCACACAAAAAAAAAAACAAAAAAACAAAAGCTGAACCGGTGATGCATGCGATCAATTCTGATCCGCAATTGCAATTCTGTACTCTTTAACTGGCAATATATAGACCTTCAACGACAGGAATTTGAGCAGCGGCAGCCGCAACAGACATAATTTGCAGCATCCATCCGGTCGACATTAGTGACGGGTCCTCAGACGCCAGGGAGCAGCGTGAGAAGCTATTATTCATCATATGGGCGTCATTCCATTCCCTCGACAGCAGACCTTCGATACTTTTTGCATATCGGTACACATGGATGGATGCTGGTATTGTATGATTTTGAAGAAGTTTGCCTCGTGGAGCACCTACCTAGACCATGCGATCCCACGGCCCTCGTTAATAGTCAGTGTATTCGATGTCCTTCATTACATGTCTGAGGATGAGATGATCTGTAACAGAGGCAAGTCCTAAGATTACAGGGCAAGAAGAGATGGTTCAATAGCTGGACGGGACCCAAGCACGACATTTCTTTCTTATTAGAATCAAGAGATTCGGGTGTGTTGTTCCTTTTTGGTAATGAATTGGTCAATATTCACTCTTTGCTTCCTCTAATTTCCATTTGTCTCAAGCAGATTTAATGACTGGTTGAATCATCTGGCTCACGAATGATTAGAGCCCAGATGATTGTGGCCGAGGAAATCAACTCTCGACGCTTTCGTGAAGCAGCAGGAGTACAGATTCGAAGCCCGTTTCTGTGGAGCAACGAACTACAGCACGTGCGGAGAGGCTAAACAATTCTCTCGGTTCTCTTTCCCGCAACAACAGGGTAATTATAAAAATATCATACACCTTATTATTTTTTTTATGAAAATTTTTAATTTCATCAACTTCAGAAATAATTAAGTTAATGCAGTAAAATTATTTATAAACAGAATTTTTAGATCATATATATATATATATATATATATATTATTTCTTTTAATTACAGTGTTATTTTTAAATATTTTAATTTAATAAATTTTTTATATGTATCTTTTTTTTAATTATTAATTATAAGAATTTTTTTTTAACATTATAAATATTATTAAAAGAAGAGAGTATATATGTTTCTTTATAATTTTTATTAAATTTATTTATTAGTCATTAATTATTAAATATTTACTTTATATTTTAATATACATGATATAAATTATTATTAAATATAAAAAATAATATGTTAAATATATATAAAAGTATATATTTTTCTTATTTTTAATAAAAAATTAAGTAATAATATTTAAATACACGATAAATACATATGATAGGATAGGATAAAATCTAGTAAAAATATGTTATAAAAAATACATGAAAGAATTATTTTAACACCCTCTCTTACGTGTTATGTGTCTCCTGCGGTTGTATTATGCGTTGGTTTTGTGTATATTCACACACCAATTAGCACTTGCAATGATTGTGAAGGTGCTGGCGAAATGTCTCAAGTGACAACCTTGAGCAGTGAAGCTGAAAAGCTAGAGAAGGAGCTGCGTGAAAATCCTCCTCCGTCAGAGGCTGACATAGAAGCTGCTGAGGTTACTGTCAAGGAGAAAGGGGATGCAGTTGCCCGACTGAATTCTGCCAAAGCAAGTAAGGAGGAGAGATTAGTGCTTCAGTGGCCGGACTAAACAGAGCAAAGGTGAATCTCTCAAGCCTGGGGAATTGCTCTGAAGCTTAAACCGAGTATCCCTTAAAAAGATGGGAAAACAGACCATGCACTGGATTCCTTTTTTGACTGTATCCTACTCTTCAAGCTGAACAATCTTACACTTGACAGGCTTTTGGATGGTGGAGCCTGAAATTGCATTTGCTGATCTTAAGATGTGACAGATTATTATTTGATACATTAGGTGTCTGTGCAGTCTAATAAAATTGGATTCCCCACTAGATATTGTATGCATCTAGCCAATAACTTGTAAATTTTGTTGGGTCATGTTCTTAATAGAAAATGTGAACTTACACAACTCGCTTCCGTGCGGTTTCATCTCATACATCCTGCACCTGTTCCTGATCATCCTGAAATTACTGGTCAAAATGAGGATCCGAGATTTTCTTTTTTGCTGGTATCTGCATTAGGTGTTCAAGCAGATGTTCCTATCTCGGTTTTCTGAAGATAGCTGGGAAGCTTTGATGTATTGTTTATTTGAAGAATCATTAGTACGAGCACTGAATTTTGAATTTGTGGATGTTTCACTTGGATGAAGTAAACGGGCTTCTAGGTTCGCACGTTTGATGAAAAAGTACTTTTGCACGGCATTAAGTCATGAACCGTGCGGAGGCATGTACAAAACGCATGCGACAGAGGCCACTTGACAGGTGCCTCAATGACATGGAACTTACCTCTAAGCTTTATGAAAGAAGCTGCATTGATCGTTCCAAGAATTGGTGCTTCAACCCTCTTGCGCGAATTTCAAACAGAGACTCGCGGATGCAGTTCAACTTCTACAGTAAGCCGTGTGAAAGGATCAGCAGTTTAAGAACAAAGTTGAATAGGGGAAAAAAAGAGTCAGAAAATCCAAGCGTTCACTTCAAGCACAGTAAAAATACTGGAATATCTGAGCAATAAGAAAGTCTGACCAAAACTAATGCGTCCCAAGACATTCCACATTTGACAAAACTTAAATTCATTTCAGCTTATAAATGGCATTGTTTTAAGAGTACAACTGAATGCTCAATCATCATCTTCAATGACCTTGGTGCCCAGGCTCTTCAGCCCATCCGGTGGGATCTCTGCAACAGTGACCAGAGAATAGAGCTCTTCCTTGGCATCTTCATCGTCATTCCTCTTGCGAGCAATGCGAACCCTGATCCTCCTTGGGACACTTCGGATCCCCCTGCTCCAAACATGTTTGTTTAGCTTCACATCCACCCTCACATCCTTAGTTCCCATAGCTTTCTGCGCAAACTTTCTAATCTCCTTTATTGCCTTGGGAGCCTTCTTTTTGAAGGTGCTGTTTCACACAATAAAATTCAAAAACGGCACATTAGTTCCTATAGCTTTCTGTGCAAACATTCTAATCTCCTTTATTGCCTCGGGAGCCTTCTTTTTAAAGGTGCTGTTTCATCCAATAAAATTCAGAAATGAATTGCTGAATTCTAAATTATCCCGTAGAATCACGGAATGGCACATTAGAACAAAATAGAGACCTCACTCACAAAACAGGTAAAAATTAAAAAAATAAAAGCTGCATACCCTCAGTTAAGGGCACAAAAGTTACAGACTGCATGACTCAAATTTGTAAACTTTTTGTGGCACAAGTAACTGTGCTCTCTTACATATCATGAGGCCCTTGAACTTTAGTAGAACCATAAACAACAATTACAGGTGCACATGGCCCATTAAACTTGTATCCAATCTAATATTCTGGATCATAGGGTTACACGGGAGAATGTAACACCAAAATCAACAGGAAAATCACAAGTTTATCACTGAATATCAATTGAATAAAAAAAAAAGTCCATCCAATGTAAACCATAGATCCAACAAAAATAGACTAGAGCGAGAAAAAAATATAGTGAAGTGAAAAAAAAAAAAACGGAGAGAACGAATAAAGATGCAAATGAAAGGGACATACCAGCCATGAAGACGCTTGTGGAGGTTGATGGTGTACTCCCTGGTGACCACCTCCTCCTTTCTTCCCTTTGCCTTATCCACCATTATTTCTCTCTCTTTCTCTCTCTCTCTCTCTACTTACCTGCGTTCCAAACGCAATTTGTTAAAATCCAAATTTTAAAAGATCCTGCTGGCAGTGATGACGACTTATTAGTATCAAGATACCTAAAATCCAGAAAACAAAAAAGGATAAAAAAAATTGAATGGAGAGACCTCGGAGATTGCAGAGAAGCAGAGAGCGTGACAGAGGACGACGGGGAGACAGAGTCGGCGCCTTAGGCTTGAGTTAAGAAAAGAAACCCTTCTCTTTTCCTATTTTTCGGTCCTAGAAGGAAAAGAGAAACCCTAGTCAGCAAGTATCCTCGTGCCACACTAGTCCGGCCTATGGGTTCTTGCTAGTAAAGTTGGGCTTGGGCATTTTTTATGGACGTGTGAAATAATCCTTTTATGATTGGATTTTTAATTTCTATTTTTTAACCCAAAATTAAAATTTCAATCTAATAAAAAAAAAGAGGTAAAAATAATAATTATAAATATATGACATTCAGCCTTTGATTATTAAGATTCGATCTTATATTAGTACACCTACATATTCTATTAACTCACTAATTAACAAGTATTACTTGAAACAAAAATTTTAGTGACTGCAGGTACCTCTTTAAAAAAATAATAATAAATTATAAAACATTACAATGTATTGCATTTAAAATTAAAATATATTTTATAATTTTTTGAAAATATGTTGTATCGTGAAAAAATCTATTATATTTTAATTATGCTACACTTTTCAGTTTGGACCAAAAAAAAATAAATAAATAAAAACAAAAAACAAAACGATGTCCGCGCTCCCGGGGGGGGGGGGGGGCTGCGTTTGAAATCTTTACTCGAGGAAAGAATCGTTCACCGACGACACAGAATGGATCCAACGGCCAAATCGAAGAGCGGACACGAAAATTTTCTCCCAGTTCTCCAAGCACAGATATTGTGCTGCATCCCTACACCGATCCTCGAAACCTTCGCGATCTTTTAAGTTCCTCAACGTCAACAAGAACCACTCGACAGAATCTTTCTTCCCAATTCGTCGGAAACCGAAAAGTATCGTAGACATGAATTCATGTTTTTGTTTCGGAATATGGCCGTTATTCTTTGTCCCTTTGCGGTTCTTTTTCTACTCTCATAGTTCATAGTGACGGCATGATAAATGTACAAGCACCCAAACATATTTCATATGAAAGGAGATCGAAGCAGTGCGAGAGATTGAATCACCATCACATCACAAGGAAACTCTGAAGACCCAAAAACTTTTTGACCCTGGGAAAAAAATATTTCATTTCTATGTCAAAAAGAAATGTTAAGATTCCTTTGCCGACAGTCCGTTACCGCGATACCTTTCAATGGAAGGGCCGTTGTCTCCCTGTTGCATATAATGTGTTAACAATGAAGTCTCTATGAGAATCAATAAGGAATGCTACACAAATAAAAGGAATTCTTTCCCCCTTTTCTGACAATTGTTGATAGCACAGATTGGGCAGATCAGAGATATCTAGCTGCTTCTAATCGTTTTTTGATCCAATTTTTTTACTTGCTTGAGCTTATGGAGCCCCGGTCTGCAAGCTTCCTAAGATCTCAATGTACTCCTCGAATATCTCCAAAAGCTGAGGGCTGCCACAGTTAACCCAGCAATGCTTGCTATGATCTGTCATCAGAAATAATAGAAATGTGATGCAACACATCTGCGACAATGACGATCTGCGATGATGACGACAAATGAATAACAGCTATGGTTTTCCCCAGCTTGCTGTTGTCAGGAGAGGGGAGGGCTGCTGGAACTCACCACAAGCTTAACTGTAACTTTGTGTAAAATTATTGGCATTTTTACTAGTATGCACAACAAACACAATGACATCATGCAAGAACCACATTTTGTGAAAGAGTAGCACCATGCATGTTGAAGAAGTTATGATATCTAATACAACAATTTATGAGACTTACCATTCATGATGTAGGGCGACTAGTCCAAGTCCATATTATTTCCAAAATACAGTGGAAATAAGAAAATGACAGAACACAAATATAAACTGACCTTGGCATCTCTAGCGTAATTGTTTCTGCGTGATCTAAAGAATGATTTCAGCAATTGAAAGCAGGATATCCCAGGCATTAAAATGACAGCAGTGTATTGTTTGCTGCAAGGATAAGGCAGTATCCTTTGTAATTCCAATTGCACTGACAATGTAGTAAGAGATTGTCTTAGTTTAGAACGCCCTTTATCTTGAATCTGCACCAGAAAGTAAAGTTTGGTAATTCTAGGCCCTGAGGGAAGGGGACTAGACAAATGCATTCTGTGTTTCCTCTGTGACTGTAAATTGGTACCTATTATTGCCATCACTGGCTACGTTGCACAAATTCAGGAACCATCAAACAATTATATACTTTGCTGTATGAAACTATTAACAGATGCTTGAATTGCTACTAGTTCCTTAGTGAAATCACCACAATATGGGTAATCACATTGAATAACTGAATGTACTGCTTTTCTATGCATATGTTATTGAAAATGTACTGTTTTTGGTATAGTATGACCCATGCATAGGACACCGTGAATAGGGAGAGGAGGAGAGAGAGAGAGAGAGGGGGCAGATTTCTTATTAGATATTGTCTATGAAAGAGAGGAAAGTGTAAAATTGAAGCAAGCCTCCTCTTACAACTACATTATTAATGCATGCTTACACTTCTAGACATCAACAAAGAGTATCAACAGAACAGAATTTGTTATACAGATCCAAACAAAACTGATGGTGACAAAATAGGTCTAGAGTCTAAGTAGGAGAACATGGCTTGAAACACCAACCTCAAAAGTGGTGCCCACATCACCATTATAGATCCTTGACTGGTAGCTCCACAATATCCTTTCCAACCAGTGGTAGTTCTCCTGAAAGAGGAACAGCACATTAAGCACAGGACTGAAACTTAGCAAAGGTTCTTGCATCAGTTATGTAATGCCATATGTTTCCCTATAACATGTAAGAGAAAGAAATTATAAGTTGGACTACTACTTCCAGAAGGAATCATGAAACATAAAACCCTAAAACTGACCCTTTCCCCATAGAAATCTGCTCGATATAAGAGTTAACAAACCTGCAATCCATTTTCATGTGCTCTTTGCTCAAGCTCAAGTATTGTTAAAATGTCCTCGTCTGTGGGTCCTTCCTCTTGAAGTCGTACTATTTCATTCAAAGCAAGATCAACCTGTTGCCAGAAACATTAACTGATAGAATACACAATTATTATTATTTTTTTTTTCCAAAGAAAAAGATACAATCAAAAGGCAGGTACCAGCTTTGAGGAGATCTCAGGATCACAAGAAAAATTTATGCCTATGTCACCATGAATATCACCAGTTCTTGAAGGTCTATTGCCACCAAGGAATACTGAGACACTGGCAGAGTAGATCTGGAGCACAAAGGAAACTAGAAATTTATGCCTACTACTAAGCAACAAATAACATCAAGAGTATATATGGGACATACCCGGCCATGCTTGAAACGGAGAACCTGCAAGATTTTAGTTTCAAGGAGTTTACTCAAGAACCCGACAGAGTGCATCTCTTCTGCCTGCCAGTTGATTTTCAACAGAAACAATATGTCATTGATTGCTGATAATAAGAAAGTTATAAGCCCTCATTATATGTCTGATAATTAATAGATAATGAAGAGCCACAAACCATTTCCCCATTCTTCAGCAATACAGGAAAGCTAAGCTTAACCAAGCATTGTGCTTCCACCATAGGGCTCCAGACCACTTCTCTAAAACAACATCAAATGATTTAAAAGGGCTTTTAGATTTCAATCATATTGTTTAGAAAAGTGGAAAGACAAGAGCTTGTAATCAAAAGAAGCAATACTTGGCAGTGTGCCTATATCTAAAGACAGAGAGGAAGTAGGAGAGAAAACATTTAAGCAACAGAGCCGAGGACACCTCAGTGCATTAGACTCCCACAGTGGGGGTTTGAACTCTAGGAAAGGGTCAGACATATGCAATAAGGAAGAGAAGTGAACAAAATGAATTGCAGAGAGGGACAGAGGGATTTAATGGTCGTCAGAAAAATCAGATCCCCAAAGACAATGTTTCAGTACAACTGCAGCCATAAAACTGTCCAATTAAACATCTTTGATCTTGCATATATGAATGAACTTTTTCCACCATTACTAATACAAGAAAAGGTCACCTAATTATCCCTGTGGGAAAAGTAAATGGCAATCCTTTGATGTCATCCCGGTCGAAATGGAGAACTGGATCAGGAGGCTTTGGAATTCCACCCTGAAGGGAGAGATGTACTACAAGTCAATGGAATATTTATGCTACAAAATTATGATTATATACATGATAAAAAAAAAAAAAAAAAAAAACACTACAATTATATAAGACTTGTAACTTACCAAATATTGCAATATCAAAGGAAGGGCAATAACAGGGTCAAGATTCCCAACAATTACAACAGTAAAAGTTGAGGGATCCTTGAAACACCGATTAAAATATTCACAAGCTTTTATTGGATCAACACTTGGTAGGTCATTTATTCTAATAGGCTGCACAATCATAAACAAACCCGAATTGTGAGCATGCAGTCCATCTTGAGAGTACGACAAGGATTAAAAAGGTAAATGTAGCATACCCTGAAAAAATATGATTTGCCATAATTGAGTTCTTTCACCCGATCAGCAAATGCAGTGTAAGGATCCCTCTCCCGAGCACGAACTTCTTCCTCTGCCATTTGCATCACTATTTTGACATCTTCTTCTCCAGGAGTTAAACTAGTTGTAAATAGCCGATAAACAAGCTGCATAAGCAGTTGGAAAATTGATAGGTTAAGACATAATTAGTCTTATGTAAAAGAGGATAAACAGAAGCAGCTTCTATTGAACTCTTAAAATTAAGTATTGTAGTGAAATGGAAAGCCAAAGCACAATTGGCAATAAGATAGTGCTTCAAGCTTGTGAATGCAATGTAGAAAGGTAAAGCACTCCCTCTGAATCTTTAAAAAAAGAGGCACAATGGTCTTTCAACCTTGGACTGTAAGATAGATGAGTAAAAATATACTTTATGAATCATAACTTCAAACCCTCATATCTTTCAGTAAAGTTATCTGCCTATGATGCCATAAGGTACAGGCATGTAGCCAATAGTCACTGCCTTTACTCATCCCAAAACGAGAGTTAATGACACGATAACTTCCTTACTTAGAGATCAACCTCATGTCCAACAGAGTATTACGACACCTTCAATTGAAGACAGAGCAATCAAGTGATTTGATAGTTCTGAGTGATCAGAGGGCCCCCATCTAGTTTTATTTCATAAAGGAAAACCATATATTTATGAGTCTATTTATAAGACATCTTTGGCCTTAGGTGAAAAATGTTGGGAATTTTGGTTTGTCCGCAATGAAAGAAGAACGAAATACAAACATAAAATGATAAAATGATCTTGTTGCCCATTTGATGCTCCGTGACACATACAAAGAGTTCATGGTCCACAAATAATAGTGAACAGAATAGATCAGGAAAAAATCAGTTCTCTGTACGTTTACAAGAAGTTTCAATAAAATTCTGACCATGCATTCTATTCACATGAACATAATTCCAATAAATTCACAAAGCATACCTGCAAAGCAGTTTCCAGATCTGAGGGTGAACAATCACAAGAAAAAGTTCTCATGTAGGCTCCAATTTTTGTACCAACTTCAACTCTCTTACCAGCAAGCATATCCATTAGCACTGATGGTCTATAACCAAACACGCCAATTTCTCCAGCAATAGTTGATCCCATTGAGCAAGAAATATAATCCATCTCCAGGATTTCAGACAGACCACCATATGAGAATCCTGTAAAAATAACCTGTTGAAAAATGGAAGCTTATAAAAATTTCAATAACCTCAACAGATGCATACTTCCATTCCAACATCCTGTGAAATAAGATGCCTTTGCTCTGGGAACGAAATAGTGGTTGTCATGGAGTGTACAAAAGACTAACAATTCTAGAGAAGCTGAGAAAGATAAGACATATGTCCCTCCAACTTATTTAAACTACTGTGATTCAGTGAATCACACTCCATTCCAAAGCTTTCTACGCCATGATAAGAGAATTTGCATAGCTAAGCACTTCTTAGCAACATATATGATAAACTTATTTGGATTTGTACCTGATCATTAAGAAAGTCAGTACACTTGTAGCAAACTCTCATGCCATTTGATAGGACAAATTCAGAAGCTCCAATATTTGAGTATTCAAGTTGATGCACAATATTCCTGCAGACATCTTGATCAAGTTTAGAATAATGCCATAACAAAATTGTTTGCAATGTAGTTTATGCAAGATATTGCAGGGGCAATGAAGTTAAAAAAGGATTAAAGTCCTAAGCTCAAGTATCAAACACTTGGAGGATTTTTAAATTCCCAAATGTGGTAGGTTAACTGCTAACTAATTGTTTTGAAGGGGCACACTTCTCCCGTAGGGAACAGTGCCGAAGGCAGTTATTTGTGTGGGTTTTGGGGATAGAAAGTATTTACAAGGAATCAGAAAAGTTGACTTTACCCTGGGTTTGGCTTCGTGGTCACAATTTCTGCTGGAATATTTTCGTCATTCCAAGGACACAGTTTTCTTTCCCACTCAAGAGTGTTGACTTTCAATATCAAATTTTTCAGATCATCAACCGTTGCAAATCCTTGAGGTTCAATGGCTTTTATGACACAGCTGCATGATGTTTGTAATTTTTCTGAATACTTTGACACTTCAAATGCTGATATCTCTGTCCAAGGAAAAATCATGGTGAGACTAATTATAGAAATAATGATACCTTATGAATTCGTTAAGCTGGCATGCTGAAATTCCAGTAGTGCTCACTCACGAGGCAGAATTGTTTTCTGAAGTTGAGCCTCATACTCAATCCCAACAACAGGTTCATTCTGAAGAAAATGCTGCAAAAGAGGCAACACAGATTATCAGGTAGCATACATTAACAACCAAATTAAACACAGGAAATTACAGTTACAATATACTTGTAAATACTCGTCTCGCAAGTTTGTTGATTGCATCTGATCACGCTCAAGATAGGCTGATTCAATCTCCGCCATTAATAGAGCTTGAACAATAGATATTTCATGCTCTGAGAATCCATGTAACCGTACCCTTGCAACCTGAAACATAAAAGTACAAGTGATTCCAATGACGGAACAACAAACACCAAAAAGATCAAAATGAAAAGCATACCTCAACGAGCATAGATTCCAGGGCCTCCAAAGTGCCCTTTTCCTTGCAAGCTGAAGTAATTATGCATGCTTTTAATGGACAAACTAGAACATCTGCAACAGCTGAGCATGAGAAATAGGGTGGATCCTTTCTGCGAGACAATTTAAAGAATCTCTGGTTTAAAGCATATATAAACATTGATTCAGCCAGCATATCTCTATAGTCCTGCACTGTCTTCAGGTCATGCACTGGCATCTTGTAGCCAATCATCACTGCAGACTGTCGCAAACCAACAAAGGTATCAGCACTAAAATTGATAATTTCAACATTGAAGCTCTCATATTGACTTTCACACTATCGATTAAGATCCAGAGCGTACAAACCCCAGTAGCTTCCGATTCAACAAAATATGAGAAACGTGGCTCTTCATGGACTGGAACTGAAAAACTTGATACATGTGGAGGATCAGGCGCTGAGCATTTCTGCCCAAAATGCTCCTTTATCAAATCAACTACAACCTAGAAGAAGACATATACACAAACAGGATGCTAAGAAATGTTGAGCTCAAAGCCTACTTAATTGTCATACAATATCTGTAAATAAACAGATGCAACCTTGGTATCCGAAAAATCTCCAACAGCTACCACGGCCATGTTGTGCAATTGGTACCAATTCTTGTAAAATTGTTTTACCGTCTCTGGAGAAACTGTCCGAATTACCTTCTCCAGTCCTATGGGTAAGCGTTCAGCATACTGCAAGGAGGCAAGGTTTCTGAACTAACATTAGCACAATACAAAACCAAGTCCTTTGAATCACTGGTTGTTAGGCAAAATTATCCAGCCTGTGTTCACTAAAGATCTAAAAACCTTGGTGGATTTGCTTGTATCAAGAACAACCAAACAAATACTTTGCTCAAAAGGAAGAAACAAAAAAAAAAAGAACAACCAAACAAATACAGCTCACATCCTCATCTACAACGAGTAAATGACCAATAACAACAAACAAACAAACAAAAAAAAAAAAAAGAAAAGAGAAAACCATGATCAGAAAGAAGAATTATTAATTACCTTTGAGCCTTCCATCAGCAGTGCCCAATGGGCGTCCTGCATCCTTCCACTAGCATTCCGGTGTCCTCGGTACTCCTCCAGAACCGCTCCCCTTTCCTTCTCCAAATCATCTTTCGAAACCCTAATCTGCACAATATACAGATCAGATACGTGACAAACAGTAAACTAAAAGAAAAAATCAAAAGGCAAAGGAAGAGGCGTTCAACTATACCTCAGAACTAAACTCGGCCAAGACGGAGATGGCCTGAGACAACAACTCAGGCTTGTCGACGGGAACAAACAACTCGTACACAGTGTCATCGGCAGACGTAACAGCGTTCTGGCAGGCACCGAACTCCGCGCCAATGCTCTCCAAGAACTTAACAATGTCGTGATTCGTGTATTTCTTAGTTGCGCTGAAGGCAAGATGCTCCACCATGTGCGCAACTCCTCGCTCTTCCTCCTCTTCCAAGACTGAGCTGCCCAGCAAAAGAATAAAAAATAAAATAAAATCGAAATCTCAATCACTCAGCTTCTAATTAAAAAGTAGAAACAAGAAAAAAAAAAAAAAGGAAATCCTTAATCAAAAGAAATACGTATTTATTTGGAAAATTACCCGGCCTTGACGGCGAGGGCGAGGGCGGCGCGCATTTTAGGCTTGGAATTGCGGCGGACGTAGTAAACGAGGCCGTTGTCGAGGCGACCGTAGTCCGCACCGTATGGTTGTTCCTCTAGGACCTCGTCCATGTCCACGTCGGCCAGTTTCAGAGACCGGAATCCTTGCTTTTTGGCTCCCTGCGAGCTCTCCACCGGAAGCAAATCCATCTTTCCTTTTTTTTTTTTGAAATTTTCACTCCGCTTCTTTTCAGTTTTAGCATTTTATATTAAGTCGACGAGACGACGATTGGTTTACTTGTATCGTGTACCATTTCAGCTTTCATTTATTAATATTTTCATTTCTGTTTCTTTTACTTTTCTTTTCTTTTCTTTTCTTTTTCAATTTTAGTTTTTTCGTTTCCTTAATTTGGAAAGTAACTGCATATCTTTGGACCGTTGGGGAAAGTGGCTGGAAATTAACGCCACCCCGTTCCACGAGTGCAACTGAACAAACAAAAGATACGACAAAATACACGAAGATTTCATAAAGTTTCACTCAAATCATTACTTTAATGTTAAATTCAAAATATTGGACGAAATGTACAATTTGCAATTGCAAAGTGACAACTACTGTGATTGTATGTAAAAATATATATAAGACAATAAATAAACTAGTTATTAGCCAAGAAGTGACAAATTTTTGGTAAAAAAAAAAAAAAAAAGAAGACAGAAATTAACGAATATAAAAAATGCAACCGACTTAAAAGATACAATAATATTAGCCCGGAAAGAGCATAAACCCTCGAAGCTGTTGTGATTCCTCCCACTCATACCCTCGAGAGAAAGTCAAAAAAGAAAAAAAAAGAAAGAAATCAAATGCTTGCTTTCCGCCATTGCGCCTGGGCGTGCATTCTTCATCCCCATCTGATTGGAAGCTCTCAACTTTGGCAACACGCTGACTCAGTCGCACCATTTCCGATAGTTGCACTCCGGAGACAAAGGTATAGTCGACGCAATGCTTCCCCTGTTGCTGTTAGACAGGCTCGTCGCGGCCGTAAAAGTGGCTCTCAAACTGTGGATGTAGAGATTCAAGAAAACGACGAGAATTGTGATAAAGAAGAAGAGGAATTACAAGAACAAGAACAAGAACAAGAAGAAGGATATTCGTGGCAGGCGAAATTTGGGGGCAGAGAAGAGGACATGAATTATGACAAAGACCCAGAATTTGCTGAAATTCTTGGGAGTTGTCTTGATGACCCACAAAAAGCTCGGTCCAAAGTAGGCTAGCGAATTCGTTTTTTTCTCTTTTCTTTCTATAAAAATGAGATATATATATATATATATATATATATATATATATATATATATATTTTTTTTTTTTTTTAAAAAAAAAATAATAAAATAAAATCCAATGTGCCCTTCTGTAAGTCTCTCTCTCTCTCTCTCTCTCTCTATCTCTCTCTCTCTGGGTTTCGATTTTCCTATTAGATAGAACATATATGTATAAAAAAAAAAAAAGGGCTATGTTAAGTCCCCTTTCCGGTTTTATTCTGTGGACATTAATTAAGGGTGAAACGGTGATTTGATTAGATGGAAGAGAGATTGAGGAGGAAAAGGAACAAAATTTTGCACACTAAGACGGGTTCAGCTACACCCATGAAGGTTACATTCAACAAGTAAGTTGTTATTTATGGAAAAATGTGCAAGCACCTAAATGCTATATCCTGTAAAACATTGCTTGCATCATACTTGATCGCAGCTACATGAATCTGATGCTCTATGTTCTTTTAAATTTGAAAGGATGCGGAAACTATATGGAATTGATATAAGTAGGCTAGGCATAGGTGACAGTTTTTACCCTGTTGCTTGCCTCGAGTTTTCATGATTGCAAATGAAGATAGGTGCTTGCCATAATATTGATATGGTAAAAATCATGGGATTGCACTGCTATGATAGGTGTTTTTTACAACGGTGTTGATTTTGAAATGTTGTAATTAGTGTATTCAATTAAGCATATTGCATATTATTCAAAAGTTTCATTCAAACACTGAATGCAAATTCTTACTGTGGAAAGGATAGTGTGTCTTCTATTTAAGATTCAATGAAAGACATAATGACTTTAGTGCCAATAGTTCGCTGAGTGGATCTTACCAGCATATGCGTATATTATCCATAAATGTTGTGATTCGAAATGCTGAATCTGTCAATTGCCTAGCATATATATTGTTGTCTGTTGTTGCCGGTTCACCTTGTTCACCAATTAATTTTAGAATGAGATCTGGCTCTGGTTGCCAACTGATTTCTGACTACTTGAGATGAACAAGTTTTAGCTTATCTTTTTTAGTATCTCTTTGGAGGCTTTAAGATTTGGCCATTTTTCCTGAATGAGAATGATTATGATTTCTTGCTCCTTCCTATCTTGTGATGCCTGCCTCCTCCTATCAAAATGCCTTGTGGCCTGCTTCTGTTTTGTTAACTTGTTCTATGGCTGGCATCACCAGATTTGATTTCTCAAATTCATACATATGGTTTGAATTCTATAATGCTCCATTGGAGAAGGACATTTCGTTACTATGTGATGTAAGTATCCTATCTTATCCAAACAATGACATTTTGAGACCTTGATAATTCAACCACTTAGATGATATGGCTTGTTTGCAGACAATTCGTTCATGGCACATCATTGGAAGCCTTGGTGGATGCAATTCCATGAATATGCAAGTAATTCTTATTCAAGCTATGATACTGTCTTTTTACTTTAATGTTCTACTGCTTGTATCTACTTATTGAGCATCATTAGGTCTAATTTTCCAGCAGGATAACATGTAGAATCCTAGAAATATTAGACTGTGATGCTTGCAAAGTCTCTTTATTTGTGGAACTAACAGAAACATGAAAGAATGATGTTGATTTTCAAGCACTTATGTCCTTGCAGTTGTCACAATCAACAATGGATAAAAGACCCAGTTATGATGCTATTCAGGGAGCAAATGTGAACCCAACCACATTTTACAACATTGGAGATTTGGAAGTTCAAGACAATTTGGCGCGTATATGGTATTCGTTTGTTTTGTATTCTAGCTAATGGGTTTTGTTTTGACCATCTTATGACACTTGGTTTATGGCTGCTGCCCACTGGTGAAAATTGTACAGGGTGGACATTGGGACCAGTGAGCCCTTGCTTCTGGATGTTCTAGTGAATGCATTGACACAAATAAGCTCCGAGTAAGCTATCCACTCTCTTTGTCTCTCTCCCCCTCCTACTCCTCTACCCCACAGCAGTCTTTAAATTACTGAATTGAGATAGTAATATCGACACACAAGGATTTGAACTTACCATAGGCATGTCCTTTGCATTTAGAGACATTAGAGATATCATATTAGTTGTGCATTGCCTGTCTCATGATACCAAGACCTGAGAACCTGAACATGTATTAGTATAATTTTCTCGTGGGGACAACATTGAGCTAGGCTACAATATAACTCCCTTTTTTCCTCCACTCTTAGCCATGCTTCTTTGGCCTCTGTTTCACATTTTTGCATTTGCTTGATGCCCTGGCCCTATTTTGTTGGACCTTCTAAATCTGTATGCTTATCATCGCCTATGGCATTCATGTGACAGCTATGTTGGAATCAAGCAGTTGGTGTTTGGAGGATCTGAATTTGAGGACTGGAAAGAGAACTTAACATCTGAGGATGCAGGTTATGGTGTCCACAAGATTTAGCACAGCATTGTGCTCAGCGTGATGGGTAATCAGAAAATGTGATATTTAATTTCTTTTGCCAAGTGAATGTACGTCTGGCAGGATGGAGGCAGAAAAATCAAACGAGGCAAGAACTAAAATTTAACTGTTAAAAAATCTTTATGGCCCTCTTGCCGCTATGGATGTAGATTTGAGGTTGTGCATGGCTTGTCTCCAAGGCAAGAACTAAAATGTAAGTTGACTTTTAAAGACATGTACATCTATCTTGGAAGTACGAGTTTTAAATTGAGGAAAGTAGTTGTGAGATTTACAGAAATGAGAGAGCTACAAATGTTTTGTGACTCATTGTCCAATGGACCTAATGGAAAAAAGGAAACAAATTAATTTGGAGGACCATCGTAGAAATTGTCTGCTGGACGGCCAATTTCAGGAATAAGCCTTGTGTTCGAGTAACTATTTGATAAATAAGATGGTCTGAAGTTCTAACTCTCTAGGACGAATTGTACGCAATTCACTGGTAACTGTCTCTCGAGTTTATAAGTCCATCGGAACGCAAGAGTTCCGCAAATGTTTCGTATTTGAAGAAGTTACCAGCTTATTTCCTTTGCCCCCAGAGAAACGAGCTTGGAGAATTTGAAGACAAATGTAAGAGGCGCCTTTGCAGGGTAACATAGAAGAAAACGAGAAGAGCAGGAGTGTGCTTATCTCAACATGAAGAGGAAATTATTTGCACTGCTTGTTCATAACGATTTGACTTGTTAATGCAAGGTAACAAACAATCGCGCTGATCACCCCAAGAAAGGGTCGTAGAGAATTATTCTTCCTCGCCTCTGACGCAAGAAAGAAGCGAAGTTTAGTGAAAAGCTTGGCACAAAGTTTCAGCCATGAATGTTTCTTATCAGAAAAGGGATGAACCGAGTGACATCCTTGCCTTCCTTACAAATTCCCCGTCTCCAGTTAGCCATTGGTCCGTAACCTTGAGATGAGGTTGCCGGCAACATTGGGCTCAACCTCGCGATGGATAAGCAACGTGAAATTACGGCGTTAGATGATACTCTAGCCCTATTTATGGAACAGCAAGTGTCCAAAATAAATGAAAAACATAAAGATGTTACTGAACAACACGACGAAGGAAAAGAAAAATGGCATTACACCACTATCTATCTCAAATACCACCGGTAAAGAGGAAGAATAAGCAGCAAAAATTTTCATAGCAAATATAACCAGTGAACTCCAGTACACTCTTCATTCAGGAGTCTTATTATTACACCGCACAGGGTAAAAGAATAAGATACTGTAAGAATAGGTGAAGGGAGTGCCTTCTCCGGTAACTGTTTTTATTTCTGATTCTTCCGAAGAGACAATAGATGTGCGGTGAAAGAGTCATACTCGGGAAGTTTTGGGTGTACATGACTTGCTTTTGTAGAGGCATTCTGACTAGATAGAGGCTCACCAAAGCTGCTGGAACTACTTAAATTTTCTGCACTTCCTGATGCTTCCCTTACAGGAGGATTGGATGGTTGCTCGGTAGTTGCTGATTTTTGACTTTTGTCATGTGGAAGCCTTTTAGATTCTGCAATTGGTCTGTAAATTGCTTGTTCTGCTGATCTAGGCTGCTCGGTACCAAAAAATTCTGAGCTCTTTGCCCGAGAAGGAGGCATTTTTGAAGCACCCACAGAATGGGAACTCATTGAAGATGACTCCTCGTGTGATGAACCCTTTGATTGAATTGGTTTAGAAGGTGCTTGTTCTTCTGGCCTGTGCTCACCAGAGCACACTGGGTAAACTGAGTTTTTAGTTGGAGACTTGGTCTTTGGATGAGTTTCATTGGCATAGGAACTCTTGGACACCTTTCTTCCCACAGCATTGTGTTCTGACCTCTTTGGCCTAGAGGGAGACATTTGTTGTGCATCTGCAGCATAGGAACTCCTTGAGTATGATTCCTCGTTTGATGAACTCTTTGATTGAACTGATTTAGAAGCTACTCCTCCTGCTGATCTGTGCTGGCCAGACCTCAACGAGTAAACAGAGCTCTTGGTTGGAGACTGGAGCTTTGAACGAGTTCCATCAACATTGGAACTATTTGATGTCTTTCTTCCGTCAGCATAGCCTATAGTTGTAGCAGAACTGGATGACACTGAAGAATTTGAATAAGAACTTCCAGCAGAGATCAGTGGAGAGGCCTTTGTCCGTAGAGAAAATCCCACGCCTGAACGATTTTTGTCTGTTCGAGTCTGCTTGGGAAAATCTTCTTCACTACCATCTGAGTCAAAATATGTTATTGTGCTTGCCTCTTCCTTCCTTCCAACACCTGCTTTTCCAGGCTGCAGCAGAGTACTGGTAGATGTCCTTTGTGGGAGCTCCTCATCCGATTCATCAACAGCATAATGAAAGCCAGTGCTTGAGTCTGTACTTTTATCGTCTGTCTGGTGCACTGTCTGATTATATGGCTCTTGATTGCCAGCTCCAGAAATAATATCAACCTCAAAGGGAGAAGCAAGCTGCTCACTCCTAACAGAAGTATCCTCCAAAGTTTGTTTGGATAACACAGGATTGTCTGATGGATTCCTGTGATACAGTGGATGCCTGTAGCCTTTATTTCTAAGGCCACCAGTCAACTTTCCATAGTTTATACCACTCCCAAAACTGGATTCTGTTACATTTTCTGTATCTTTTGAGTTCACGGTAGACAACAATTGTCCTGGGACATGATCTTTGACAGAAGATAGTCTTGAGGGTTGCAAGTTATCAGGCAGATCCTTTGTACCTGATTGGGATTTCGCAAGTCTGGGAGAAGGCTGACTGCTGTGCGAATCAACATGACTAAATTTTCTGTCAGTTACTTCAAATCCCTGGTTTCTCTTGGTCCGCAACCCTTTAACCCCCAATTCAAGTGAAGATTCCTCCAAATGTGTCATCCTATTTGGTCCCACGTCTTCTTTTTCTGCCAGAGGAGATCCTATTGAGATATGACTCTTATCCTGGGTTGACTCGGCATTTCTGGAGGAAAAACTCTCACTAGGAAGGGAAATAAGACTGCTTGGACTGCCTAAAAGCTTAGATTCATCAAGTACCTCTTTGCCATCAGAGCTTGGGTCATCTGAGTCATCAAAAGTCGTGGGCAATAAGTCACCTGGTTGTGAAGGAACTTCATGGCTTGCCAAACTCTCAGAAAACACAGCACCAGGGTGCCACTCTGAGACAAAAACTGTTGGAGAACCACGTGTTCCTGAAGACTCATCCACGGCTTCCACAGGGCTCCAGGCATGCACATTTGCAAACAGATGGGACAATGAGTTTCTACCTTCTGATGGATAAAACCCAGGTTCTTGGCCTTTATGTTCACCCTCCAAATGAAACTCATTTTCATCTTCTGAAGCAGAATCATCAAAAATTGTACTAGCATTGTCATGTGAACCTGTTTCTTTTGTGTCACTGTGGAGCTTTCCTCCATCAAAGACAAAAGGGTTCTCAAAGGCTTCCTTAAGTGAGCTTTGGCCATTGAAATTTTGATCCACAATGTGATCATCACTGAAGTTTCGTGAATGAGAAAGTGAGGAAATACCGCTAGACTGTTTGCTAATTCTCCCTTCTTCATCAAACCTAATGTTCTCAGATCTTACTCCATCTTGTACTTTTTGTACAATCTCTGCCTCAGATTCACTAGATTCTCTCTTTATACTTGTTTTGCGTAAAGCATTGCTCTCATCAAAATCCAATGAGCTCTTTTGAGAATGCCTATCTGCTGTTTTGAACTCTTTTATTGATGTGTAATCACCCATGGAATCATTATTATAATCTGAGGAGGCAGACTGGGCAGCATTACCATGATACTTGAGATTGTAAAGCCTCTCAGTCAATCCAGCTAGATCATCTTCTTGTTGATCAGCATCACTTTGCTCATGATGGGTCTTTGACTTTAATTTGTTTATTGTGTTACCGACTGGATCTGCATCAAGATGTTTGCCCCGCAACTCTGGGCCAGAAGAGTCATGGAAACCTTCATCTCTTGATCCAAAAGCAGAAGACACTCTTGATTCTGTTGAATGCTGTCTGTGTGCCCTCCCTTTGCTTGAAAGTTCTGCAGCTGCCCTGGCAGCCATGCTTGCTCTTTCTGCAGACTCAGCAGCTGCCTGAGCAGCAGCAGTGGCATCCTTGAATTCCATATTCCAGTTCTGCCTACCCATTGAAAATCCACTGCCCTCCTGACCATGTGGATGCCTAAAGTCCATCTTTTCAGGCCCAGCCCCTGTTAGAAGTTCAGCACATATGTTTAAGGACCAGAAAGGAACCAAGACAAAGACATGTTTTCAAGTAAGTCATCTCAAACAAAACAGTATACAGTTGGCATACCCAAAGGTCTTGAGTCTGTATTAGAAGTACCTGATAGCATTGTCTTATTGATTTCCGTATCAGCAGAAGGAAAATTATCAGAATGGGGTGATGAACTTGAATTGGGGCCATACGAGCTTGCAGTTATGCCATGCTTCTCATCGTATCTGGAAGGATCATGGAAATGAGGCCCCCTATTGATGCTATTAGGTGCCTCTTGGATATTAGGAAGTTCTGTGTGCATTTTGCTGGCTTGCTCAAAAGTGTTTGGTCCACTCTGTTCAAACAGAGTTTACAAACATGCAAGAATTGAGCAATAATGTTTACTCTGAAAATTTAGCTATATTGCCACAAATATTATCAAGCATAACCAATTCTAAACATTTGATCTTACCAGCAAATCCTCAGGGGGTTTCATAACTTCTTCTTCAAATGAATTGGGATCCCATTTAACATTATGTTCCTCTGCAATTGCACTCAAAATTTTCATTTTGGTAGGACCATCGGGTGCCTTGGCAGATAACTTTTCCACTAACTGAAATATGAAAAGAGCAAAGATTATCACCAACAGCAAATTGTTTTTTCTTAGCCTTAAACTCATAGAGTAAACACATACCAGACGGCCCACACCACAATCTGGACGAAGTTCAACGGCTGCTGAGACAAATTCTTTCCCATATTTTGCCGTAAAAAGCTTACGGACATTCATTAGTTCTGGGACATCTGAACATCTTGGAGACGCAAATATTATACTTGAGATTGCTTCCTTTAAGTCAATGGGACAGGCCCTGAAAGGATCCGGACAAAATACACAAAAAGGACAACATCTGAGTGAATGGAAAAGGAAAGATATAGCTTCATTAATAGAAAAATTCACAGCAAAGTTTATCGTAAATGTTGATAACTCACAAGCACCAGAAGAATACAGTAATAACCAATTATTATCCCAACAAAATATATTTTGACCGATCACATGATAAACAAAGACAGAAGCAAGTGGACTTTAGTCACCATTAAATCTATCAGTCAGAATGAAAACAAGCAAATTCCCACTAAGGACTAGACAGCCTTTCAGGCTGTGACCCAAGCAAGAGATTCAATAGTCACACACTTATAAAACTAGCTTTTACATTCAATGAGCAGGATGAAGGCATGCCTCATGATATTTAAACATCTCTCATTTGACAAAGAACCATTTTAAGCAAACACAGACTCAGCATGAAAAGCTACTCTGTCCTTTAGATAATAAAAATCATATTACAATCACGTTTTATCAGTTTAGCACCTATACACATTGGATGAATGGTATGCTCTAAAGCATCAAAACTGCCTACAAGAAAATGTTATGTAGAATTACATACTTCTGTGACTCAATGATTGGCAAACGTGTAACAACAAGTTCACAGTATATCTCAATAAGATCATATGCAGCCATTGTCTTCTCTTCCCTAACCAAATGTTCAACCTGCAAAAAACCGAAACAGATACATAGAGGTAAGTACAATCCCGAAATAAAAACGCACAACTTGTAACCTAGACCAAACATTGCAAAGATTATGCTATCATTTCATAGCTAAGCTCATGAGCCACGTAAAACACATTGCACCCTCCTGGCTAGCAGCCGGCCAAACAGAAAATTAACTTAGCACACGTAAAGGAAAATTCCTCCTAAAATGAACAGCAGCCAAGCATGAAACCAATGAATTCTACCCATATTGATTCTTTTGCCTAATTTATTCGGCCATATTCCATTGAAAACTAATCGGGCTCGGGTATGAAGGCTCCATCAAGAAATAGCCTCTTTTTTTTCTTTTTTTCTGAAAATAATGCTGAAGTCACTGTGGATAAACAGTATGTTAATACAAAAACCTAAACGGATCTAAAAGACGTACTCGAATTCTGGCAGTCCGGTCCTGGCCAGCCTCGAGCAACTGAGCCAATTCCCTCTTCAGCTGCTTCACCTGTGCCTCTCTCTTATTCCTCAACAGCTTGATACGCGACGCCGCCAGCTTCAAAGACGTTTTGCTGCGCCAAATTCCCAAAACCAATAGTCATCGAACACATAGACACAAAATTCAGGAAGAGAGTTACGACAGTAATATATAAAAATAAAAAATAAAAAAAAAGCAAAACGGCACAGGACTTTAAAAGAAGCCAAATCAAGATTAGAACTGAAATTAAGTCCAAGAAATTATAAAATTATCATTTGCGCTCGCCTTCTACAGACCACGAAGATCATACAGACTATTGTAACACTGGAAGAAATCCATATCAATGAATAAATAAATAAGAATTTTGGATTTACCATTTCGTAGACTTGAAGCTCTTGTGTAACATGGCTCTGCTTTCTTTATTCTCTCTTGATTGTCCTGCTTTCTTTATTCTCTCTCTCTCTGTTTTTTTTTTTTTTCAACCTTCAAGAGATCGAGAGAGATTGAAGTTGGGATTTGGAGACCAAAGAGAACGAGAGGGATTTTAGTTGATTTGTCAGAATCTATTTTTGGGATTTTTTATTTTTTTAATAATAAATCTTCGACAAGAAGTTGATGAAATAAGAGTAGAAGGAGAAAAGATTCATCGAAATTTTGCGGATTCTCGTTCTAACGCGCAAGTCAATTCTGTTCGGTTATTTAAGAAACCGAGCCGCTCAAAATATTTTGGTGTGGGAAGGAGCAGGGGAATATTTCCCGTATAAATTTTTAATTGACCATATTACCCTTCTCATCTGCCGGAATCCGTCGCCCTCTTCCCTTCTTTTATTCATTTATTTATCTATTTGTATTTAGTACGTCGTGTTGACTTCTTACAGTTTACAAGTCGAGAAAGACGAGAAACAAAAGGTTGGTTTAGGATTTTGAATTTGAAAAACCAAATCCTGAATAAATTCAATCTAACAATATGATTTTGATTTGGATCCGTGGTCGTGTGTATTTGTAACCAATAACTGAATACCTTTTATTATGACAAAACGACTTGTCGCGTACAATCAATGCCAGCGGGGTCCAAAATAGAGTTTTGCGCATTTATTTATTTATTTATAAAGAATTTTCTTACTGTGGTGTATATATGCTTTTAAATGTTATTAGGCTTAATAAATGAAAAAGGAAAGTGTCGTAAAAACTCAAACCTACTAGAGCTTCCGCGTCGGCAGGTTAGAAAAAAACAGGACCAGATTAAAAAAATAATAAAAAAAAGCCAGGCCATTGCTCTGACCATGGCGGCTAAAACATTGCTTCGAGATTTCAAATCCCGTTCCCAAACATGCAAACCGTAGAAATGGAGAACCTAGTTTTCGAATTTTGTCCGGTTGCACGCTCCGTTCAGAGTTAGGAGCTGAACTTGGAGGGGGTTGGCAAAACAGAGTTGCCCCCCTAAGGCCGGAAGTCTCCACGTAAACTTGTCAAACTGTTTGCTCTCGTGATGTTTTTACTCAAAACTATCTTCGGGTTTACCAACTGGCAAGACCCGAATGTAATTACCCTAGACGTGAAAAATGAACCGGCCAATTTTAGGTTGGCCTGACTTTTGTAGGCCAACGTTTTTGAACTAATCAACTTACAGATGAAAAACGACTTTTTGCTCTTTCTAACAAACCGAGCCGAGCGGGGCGGTAACAGCATTGCATGAACTTTGAATCCTGGGGCCAGAGTTATGTTCTCTCCAGCGGATCAGACAGAGTAATACAAACAAAATAAAACTCTAAACGAAAAATAACTGCAATAAATCACGTTATGGCTAGAGAGAGGAAAGAGAGCACGATGGCAGCGGATTTTTGTCACGAATGTGTGAGCAACAAATGGGAATTAATTTGCGTCACGCAGTTCTATTTCCTTTCCGTTATCATATCCACGATCCAGTTAGTCTCTAAAACGGCGTTCCTCTTGCTTCTTTGTATATTCCGTTGGACTTGCGGAATTTTAATCACCTCTGTAAGATTCTTGCCGGCGATAGCCTCAGAAACTCAGATGGTATAAATACACAATAAAAGTCCAAGGATGGAAGGAAGCTTGACAGATGAGCCGCATAAGGGACAAATAGTATCAAGATTCAATCAAGAAAAATTCACACCAAGGTGGCTTTAAAAACAAAAAACATTGGGGCAAGTAAAATTAATTTAGTGACTTTAGAAACAAGAAACCATTCAAAAAATTCCCGTATGTTCCTTTCTTTTTCCCGTTTCTTTAATGAATTGTAATGTATACAAAATCAAGGAGGGTTTCTTAATGTTCATAACTTCACACGACACATCATTCAAAAGATCCACATCTTTGCTGGTGTATCTCATCCAATACTAGAAAACAACAAATCGAGGATTTGCACTCTTCTAAACTTGAAAAGTCAGAGTTCAACCTTGGCGCTACCTAATTGACTAAATAAAATGGCCATATCCATACCCTGGGTCATCGTAGGAACAGCTGTTTCATAAGGACAATCCGGAGAAAAACCAGCCTTTCCAGACTTATGCACTTTCTTGATGCAGATCTTAAACTTCTCATGGCATTTAATGTCATCCAACCCTGGAAAAGAGAAAACTAGTGTTGGTATCTAAATATTTGCAACAGAAGGTATAACTCAACATAGCCAACCAATCCACCACCCAAACAGGGCCCCTAGGCCTTCCCATACCTTCCAACAAAGTTTTTTGTTATTTAATTTCCCCCCTTCTATCTTAGAATATCATGGATAATGGAATCAAGCAGAACAATGCCAATTCACAAGGCAAGAATTTAGAATCAAAGTTGCAGTTCATCATGTGAAACAAGACGTGGAGAATGCAGTAATAGTGTACAGGACACAACAAATTGTAAAGAGTAACGTAGACGAGAAGCCAACTGGAATTAAAAGAATCACCGAACTACTACATTAGCCGAGCCCCATCCATCGTACCCAGATGCTAACCAAGACCAATTTAATTTCAGATTCCCACCAACAGATAAATGGAAGACCAACAACTAGACAAATTCAGTAACAAGAAGCTTATTCAGAAAATGTTGAACTAATTGATACCTTTCTTCTCGACGCAATCATCGTGAATCTTACAACAGGCATCAAGATCGTCACACGGTTTCTCGCCGGGACAACCAGTCCACCCTACCCCGCAGTACTTGCCGTATCTAATCCCAATCGCTGAATTTCCATGTAGTAAAAGTTTTCCAAAAAAATAAACAAAGCGAAACAAAAGATTACGGATCTACCCTGGTAGAACACGTTGACTTAACAAAATTTTTAAAGAAAAATACGTAAGAATATTTAGGGTTTGGCGACTTACAATTGCAGTTCATCACAACACAAGTTCTGCTACATTTCACCTGCGAGTGCAATCCATTCGATCATTTTCAATTTTATTTTACAATTCAATTGGAAACCAAAAGGCAGATCGTAAGGAACCTGAGAATCGTTGCCGGAGCAGTCGCCGATGGCGGCAAAGAAGATGAAGGAGAAAGCGAATGCTGTGGCGACGCGCGAACTAAAGGGAGAGTGCGCGTCGAGCAGCATCCTTTTGAGGCTAATCCTTCCCTTCCTCTCTGCTTCTCCTTCGTCTAATCGTCTGCTTCCCTTCGTTGTCTCCGCAATCATTATTATTCCGTTTTTATTTTCAAATCGTAGGACGATTTGGTGCCGTTCTTCCTAGAATACCCAAAATGCCCTTTCATGTCATTGGAAGTTGCATGCTGACGTGGATTTTCCCACCCAATTGCCCCTTTACATTGAGTCATTACCAACGGGTGAGAAGAGGCGAAGGGCCCACACTCGTGGAACCCAGCGGCTCGAAGCCCGACCCTTCACTTGCTTTCGTAGTTATCCGCTTCTCATATTTACACCTTTTTCTGGTAATTGGCATCAATTATTTTATTAAATTCAATTAAATTAATTTAATAATTATATACCAATTTTAGTATATTCTTTGGGTATAAATAAATGAATTGAAGTACATATATATTTTTTACATAAAAATGCTATGACATAATCCAATAAATTAAAATGAATTATTATCATCAAATTATATTAATATATTTTTAAAATATGAAAATTAAATCAAATTCTTTATTAAACACTCCAAACAAGTTATTACTTTATTTTAAATTACAACAAAATTTAGTTTTAAACTCCATCATGCTAGACCGTTTCAGGGGTCACGAGAGTCCTACAAACTTGAAAGGATCTACACCAGCAACGCCTACCTCAGGCGAACCAGACTTCGGTTTTCTAGGAGGTGATTAGAAATTGTTTGGCAGATTGGATTTATAACATCATTAGTGGAATGTAATTATCGATAACAGCAGACAAGAATCCACAACAGTAGAGCACCACATAACTTGTTACGTCCTCAAGAAGTTACCCTGTAATTATTAATTAAAATACTATTTTTGACGTGACCGAATTAGCTTCGGGAAAATCAGATCGACCAATATACTGTTTTTGAGACTTAGACAATAACATCAGTGAGAAAGCAGAGACATTGGAGCTCGAACATTGAGACAAGGAGCAAGAAGAAAAACTTGGTGTTATCATCATTCATGGGTAGCAGCTACTCTCAACAAAGATAATGAAAAAAAACAGGTAGTCCTAAGCTGCTTTGAATGTGAAATTATTGATCTCTCACTGTAATCACTGATTCCTCAGCTTCAAAATTTTGCAGAAAAACAAAATTTGCAGGTAAAGTGCTCGCCATTTAATCATGCAAATGACAACAAAAGATTACACATTCCAGACCCTGAAAGGCATTTTCTCAGGGATAGTAACCGGTGATGGTAAACCCTCTTCCCACGATCTCACCGGCACAATACCAAGCAAAGCATTCCAGCCCAAACAAAGCAGCGATGCCAGCATCCTCAATCTTCAGTTCCTGCCTGCTCTTCCATAAATGCTTCACATAATCAAGTTCCTTCCAGAATGACTCATAACGGCCAGGAATACTGCCCAAAAGGACCACACAGGAGCACTGTCAAAAATCATTTCCAGAATGCAACAACCATTGCAAATTTATGGGTTTGAACAGAATGAGGCTCTGTAAAAATAAACATTAACTACATGTCCAGAAGACAAAACTTTAACTACTTGGTGTTGCAACATGAGTCTAGCAAAAAGAAGAAGATATGAAACCTACCGTGGTTAATGCAATGCTGAAATACTGAAAAATAAGTGACATTAACTGCAAATATCTAATAAATGACAAGAAAACTCTCTTTTCCTGTGATCTTATCATACTGAAGTTGAAAAGCTGAAATGTCACTTCTTTTTCATTCCCCAATAAATACAATCTTCTCCAAGGTATTAGCATCATCCAAAGTGTTCCTTCTTTGATTATTATAGCTACTTAAGAACAAAGAACTGGTCTCCTCTACTTCAACAGATATCATGATCTCTGGTGAGTATTTAAACAAGAAATTACATTTGACAATTTTCTAATCCACAGTATCATTTGCCATGAAAAATGCTAACCCAAAACTCAGAAGCCAAATCTGAAACATCCATGTATTACCGAACAACCTCAAGAATATTGAATTTGGAAAAATTTATCTACCAATAAATATGATATAGCAAGCAAAGACAAAGAAAAGGCACTGCTAAAGGATAAGTTGCTTTATTAGGGGGGACTTCTTGAAGACATGACATCATTGGTAGATTTATTCGTCCCTCTGCACTTCATAAATTAAGTCATGCAAAAACTTGAGCATCTTATTGGGAACCAATGGTCTCCAACTTAATTATTAAATTGATTCTATGCCTGCTCAAAATAATATTTCATCAGGATTTTCCCACAAACAAAATGCAGATCAGTGATGTAGAAACCCAAATCTTTGCTAGCTGAGAAATAGAAGTCCAAGATCCAAGATCTAAACACTTATGACTTGACCATAGTTCACATCAGTTCTATCTTGCACATCATATATCGTTCATGAAATTGGTCACAACTTCCAATTAAGTGTTATTTCAAGCTCACATCATATGAGCTCTAGCTCACTGTTACTGCAGTCATCTCCAGGACTGAAAATCTCTAGTTTGAAACCTAGCTGGAGCCAATTAATCATAAGAAAAAGCTTTTATGTACTACAGGCATCTGTATGTTGTTAAGGTGATTGAGCTTTCAGTCACAAGTTGATGCATAAACACACTCCACAAAGTCTCTACCACTGCAAGTGGATACTAACTAATTGATTAAGTACTGCACAAAAGCTAAAAATGGCTGCAGATACACAAACCAACCACTATCAGGAGAGTACTAGAATTCTACTCTCAAGATGTCAACCAACATTTAATAAGACTCCTTTTTTTAATTGCACAATAGCAGTTGAGAAATTTGGCAGCCATGATAATGAAAGGTATCATGAATCTCAATACTGAGACTATACACAAATTAGTGCTGTAAATAGCATGCAAAGTCTAATATAAATAGGAATAACAAGCAAATAGTTTAATAGTCAGTGCATTAGTAAACGCATATGTTAGTGTGATACACATATAATTTGTTTATCAAGCTTTTAGTACCATAAAATTGTATCTCCAAGAAACCCAGGTATTGCATGCAATGCAAGGTTCCATTTAACTCACATCACAGTAACATAACACTTTCTCATAGGCATTCATCAATTCATGATAACTATTAAAGAGGTTGTCCCAGTTCATGAGGATCCCAAACTAATGGGTCAAGGAAAGGGTTGAATGTACACACAGCCTTACCCATGATTTTCAGACAGAGGTTGTTTCCATGTCACAACCATTCATGAGTAAAAATAAACAACTAGATGAAAGTGTGACAGTAAGTAAGACCTAGCAAGACGAGTGTAAAGCAATTGTTTTGCCAAGAGGTTGCATTTCTCCACTGTGGGTGGCTCTTGAATGTATTGCTTGTTCTGCTCCAGCAGCTGCTTGTAGTAGACATTCCCATGCTTGGCCAGAAACTGTGATGCTTGACTTGCCTTAGACTGCAACTGCTGCAACTTGGATGCCATATCTTTCTCTAAACTAAGCCTAAATGCAAGCAAAACCAAAAACCAATTCAGGAACCGCACTTGTCTCAGACCAAACCAAAAATCAAAAGGTGAACAATTAAGTACAGCTAGACAGGACTCAATCTAAAGAAAAAAGACACGACGGCGCTGACCCAATGTAGCTAATTCCGTAAAAATAGCACATCCAATAGATTCGCACGAACAAAGAAATTACATCAAAGAAGGAGCTCCAAGTTGCACTCGAAACCCCCAAAATGATCAACCGCAAGTAACACATCAGCGCAGAAAACACAGACAACAGTCTATTAAAACCCTAACCGTCATGCAAAAGACCCTAACTATAAGCATCGAAAAAGAAAGGCACGAGAAGAACGTAGTGGCAACACGAGATCAAGAATTTCGTGATCTTTGAACGAGTGAAAACCGATCGTGAATCGAAGCGGACAAAGCGAATTGGAAGGATTCTTACCTTCACCAGATGAAATGGTTGAAGAAGCAAAGAGGCCGTAGGGTAGTAATCGTTTCTCTCGCCGCTACCTTTGCTACGTGGTGCGAGAGGTTTGAGATGGGTAACGAAAATTATTAAGGACTTCGGCCTCGGGGTTTTACTCGGGGCAAATGGAAAACGGTTGCTTGGAAATCTCGAAACTTTTTTATTTTTCTTTTTCTCTCCCCTTTTTTTTTCTTTTTTCCATTTGCTTAATTTCGTGGGTAAATGTCGCCCGAAGTAAAAATTTGATATTAAATTAACGTGCAATATCTAAAATATAGATTTATTAATATTATAAAAATTATAAAATTATTAATATTATCATATTTTATAGTAGAATCTTACTTCATTTTGTTAATATTTAAATAAAACAATTTTTATAAAAAATAATTAAATAAGAGCGTTTAACGAATAGTGTTTAATTTTAATTTATTAATAAAATAATTGATATTGATATAATATGCATTTTTGTTGGAAAAAAAAATCATGAATAAATCTATGACTAGTAAAATAAAACTTGAGATCTTTTTTGAGAAAGCAACATCAGCACGATATTCTCTCTCCATTGCGAATTACGATTTTACGAGGAACTCACTCGTCGGACAATGCCAACACGGTTCCGCTGTAGTTGGCGGAGTGACTACATCTGGGCTTTTTAACCCAAAGATTTTTTGGGCCTGTCTGGACTGTCTTGGCTCGTTTCCTCCAAAAAGATGAAACGAGACAAGGCCTTTGAAACAAGAATCTATCCAGTCAGCTCAACCCCATATATGATAATGGTCATGCTGCTTAAGTGCGTAGCCGACCCGTTCCCTTCAGGGGAGACCCCTTTTTGTTTTCCCCCCCTCTTTTTTAGTGGCCCTGGCTCTATGCTCCATGTCATAATAAAAAAAAAAAAAATGTATTATTTAAGTAATTTTTATTTTTGATTTTTCAAAATATAATTTATTTTTAATTTTCTACTAAATAATAAATAAATTTTATTTAAAATAAAAAATAATAAATAAAATTTATAAAATATAAAATTATGAATAAATTATACTTACAAAAAATATAAATAAAAAATATTATTATGTAAAATATGAAATAAAAAAATTAAATAATAAGATCTCTATAAATAATACTTCCAAAATTTTATTGGTTCGGTCTACAATAATAAACAAGCAGATAGAAGGAATATATAAACCAGAACAAATATTTCTATTTAATAATTTTTACAAATTATAATAATTTTTTAAAAAATAATTTTTGGTACACAGTCTTGGTTTTTTGTATAAATGTCTTTTTTCGTTTTGATTTATTAAAGAATTTATTAGATTATAACTTTATATAACGAGTAATTCTCTTTATTTGTGTAAATTGTATATTTTTTATAAAATTAAAATATGAGAATTCTAAAATAATAGTTTAAATTATTGACGATGAGTATCTTTTGAGTAATCCGTTTCCTTTTCTTTTAGCATGCTCGCGCAACACCGGTAAAGCCCATCGTTTTCTCAAACGGTGGGATGCAAATCATACAGGCTCATCCTTTTTTTCAAAACGGTGCGTAAAAGGGCCCTCGTTATTCCTCATTCCTAGTTCGAAAACATCGGAAAAGATTGGCGAAGTCAAGAATTGGGAGCCATTTCCATGGCTTTCTCGTCGTCGACGTCGTCTCTATCGCCACCCAAAGTCCCGAAGGAGCTTCACGTTGCCAACCGCGAGAAGCTCCTTAAGTCCCTCCGTCAACACCTGTCCGAGTCCTCCCGTCCGCTCCACGGCATCGTTTTTCTTCAGGTACGTACTTATACATTAGAGAGAGAAGGCGAGAGAGAGAGGGAGATATGTGCCATAAAGATGTGTTATTGATTGGATATGGCAAATTCGTGTCGAAATTGACAGGGAGGAGAGGAAAAAACTCGCTACTGCACCGATCACATTGAACTATTCAGGTGGTACTTGACCAACCAACCAAGCGATCACATGTTGCATTGTGATTTTGTATCTTTGTGATTGGTGTTTATTTTGATTCTTAGGCAGGAGAGTTATTTCGCTTATCTCTTTGGAGTGAAAGAACCTGGATTCTATGGCGCTATCGTAAGTTTTTCTCCTTTTCTTTGTTCCCCTATTGTTTTACTTGGAAAGAAAGAGAGAGAAAAAAAAAAAAAAAACAGAAGAATAAGAAGAAGAATTGATAGCTGTGATGTTCCATACCAATTTGCCGGATGATGCTTATAGGCTATGTGAGAGATTATCTCATTCTATGGTTCCAAGGTATTTTATGTTCCTGCTGAAAAATGAACCGGAGTTTGCATGTACAGATTATGAAACTTTTGGTCAGTGACTTGCTGAACAGATTGTGAATTTTATGATGGCTATATAGTCTTTGTTTAGTCTACATGCATGACTAATCTTGTTATAATCCAACTTTCTTTGCATGGATTGGGTGGCTTGAGTCCTTCAAGTCTGGTTTTAAAGCTATGTGGGTTATATCTCCTTTTGCATTTCTTTGGAAATTATTAGTTGTTTTCATGGGTATTTGTATTGTGTGCATATGAGTTGTAGCATGTTTAGTTCTTATAATTAAGTTTTCTGATTCTTATTTTCTCTTTTGGTTTTTTCCCCTCTGAAGGACATTGCAACAGGGAAATCTTTTCTCTTTGCTCCAAGGTTGCCTGAGGATTATGCTGTTTGGTTGGGAGAAATAAAGCCACTGTTATTCTTTAAGGTATTCCATATTTAATTTTTCCTGTTTGGTGATTTAACATATTTAAGGTATTCTATTATTGTCATGACTGTATATTCCATTTGCAGGAAGAATACATGGTTAGCGTGGTCTACCACACAGATGAGATTGTAGAAGCTCTCTGCAAGCATGACAATGGTGCTGAGAGGCCTTTGCTGTTTCTCTTGCATGGACTTAATACTGACAGCAATAACTATTCAAAACCAGGAGAATTTGAGGTTCATACACATTATGATTATTGTCTTTCCCATATCACTTTTTACTTCATGACATACATCTACATCTTAGTCTTGAATAAAATACTGTTGTTCAATTGCTGGTCAGGGAATAGAGAAGTTCGAGACAGATTTGACTACATTGCATCCTATTTTGACTGACTGTCGTGTTTGCAAGTCAGACCTTGAGCTGTCTCTTATTCAGTTTGCCAATGACATAAGCTCTGAGGCCCATGTTGAGGTAAAAGTGTGAAAATACTTGTAGACTGTATCTGCCTAGATACTGTTTCACTGACATCCTTCCTTTTTTTTTGTTTTTTTCTTTGTATTTTGCATAAACAAATGCTGATAGATAAATTTTCATAGTCTGCATGCTTTGAAATTTCTCTATGATCGATTACCTGTGCTTGCAGTTAGAGTTCCTATTCTATGATGATGATTAGACATGCATATCTGCATATCACTTGTAGCTTTACACATGTAAATACATATGAAAACATTACATGTAATATTTTCTATGTAGTTCATAACTCATTTCCATTTTGGAAGTCATTTTTCATTTTAGTTTCATGTTGAACGTTGCCAATAGGAATATTCTTAGATTTGTCATGGTGATTAATTTGCAATTTCACTAGGTTATGAGGAAAACTAGGGTGGGCATTAAAGAGTATCTGTTGGAAAGCATATTTCTCCACCACACCTACATGTATGGTGGCTGTAGGCATTGCTCTTACACATGTATTTGTGCTACTGGTGAAAATAGGTGAGTTTTTTGTTTTGCATTAATTATTAGTAAATCCTGGTTGGTTATTGGCAAGTGACTTGGTTTTTTCACTGAACTACATGGAGAAATCAATTAGCCTTCAGCTGAATGGCTTAAACAATGTATGTCTACTGAGATATATTGAAAGTTATTCTAGGGGAAGATGCACTTGAACCCATTTTTAGGATAAGATTTTGTCTCTTAGTTTCATTGTGGAGATGGGGGACATAAGACTGTACAACATAGTAGTCTATCTACATGATACAGTGTTAGCTAACATCTTAATGACTTGATAATACAGTGCTGTTCTTCACTATGGGCATGCAGCAGCTCCAAATGACAGGGTATGGTTTTTCAGTTCATAATGTTCTTTTAAGTTATGTTCTATCTTCTTTCTGAAGTAATTTTTTCCACAAATGCAATGAATATTTTTCTGTAATTTATTGTTGAGATTGGCAATTGGAAGTTGCACCATAAGATGTTCATGGATGTGTCTGCAAAAGCTAAATGAGACTAGGAAATCTGTCCATTTCAAAATTTGCTGTTTGGCCACCCATTTTCCTGTCATGCTAGTGGCAGAATGTCTTTATCTTGTGCAATGCATAGATTGGTTCCTGCAAACAAACAACCTTTCTTGGAAGTGTAGTACATTTTGGTGTGTTGATTCTTTGGAGAGGCAAGTTTATGATGGAAAGAGTAAATGATATCACTTTGAGGGGCAAATGTTAGACTCTCCAGCACTTATTTCACATCTTACATAATTTGGATGCTGGATTTCCCTGTATCCTAAAAAGTTTGTGAAAAGCTGAGAAGGAGAAGCTAGATTACCTGGTGAATTGACCAACATGTCCTGCTTAGATATGTTAACCAAAGTTGTCTGATAAATATCTCAAGCTGGAAGAACTCTCTATCTGGTGTACAAAATTTTCATGAAGGCCTTTATGCAGACTTTACTAGATGGAGACATGGCATTGTTTGATATGGGAGCCGAATACCAATTTTATGGATCTGACATAACCTGTTCTTTTCCTGTGAGTATAAATTCTCTCTCTCTCTCTCTCTCTCTCTGGGGGATTGGTTTTTGCAGGGGGGGAGTATTTTAAAACTTGGATCTGCACATGACACAATAGAGTAAACAGTCCCCTGCTAGTGTGATGGGTAATTTCTTTTTCATATTTTTCTTTCTTTTTAGTGCCATCTTTTTCTGTTAGTGATTACCTTTACAAACCCATTGTTCCATCAAAAGTTTGGGCTTTTGGTATGTAATTGCTCTCACTAAGATTCATACCCTCCTGATTTTGCCGCTACTCTTGACCAAATGTATGGCTTCATAAGCATTAGCCATAGCTAAGATCAAGTAGGAGAAAATTTTCATTACTGAATTGTCCTATTTGTTTCTGCTTTTTCCCTTTTCTTTTGTTCTAAAAATATATTCTTTGTCCAGGTAAATGGCAAGTTTACAAGTGATCAAGCTCTTGTATACAACGTAAGTAGTTCCTGATGAATATACTCTCCTTTTGAAGAGAAAAACCTACTGAGGCACATTAACATCATTTATACAGATGTCAATTACATGCTTTTCCATTTGTTTGGGTTAAATATTTCTAGCAATTAAATTGCCCAGGTTTCCTGTTTCTTAATGCTTCATTTGACAGGCTGTCCTTGATGCTCATAATGCTGTTGTAACTGCAATGAAACCTGGTGTTAGCTGGGTAAATATGCACAAGTAAGGCTAGATCAACAAAATTTAATTCCTTATGAGCAAAAAGTACTTGAATATTGTGCTGTTGTATATCAGTTCTTATAGGATAACCAACTTTACTTTGTGGGATAGATACTTGTTGGGTTATTGCTTTCTTTGATTCTTTTTTCTCATTAAAATCTCTGGAAGGAACTTTTTCCAATTAAAAATGCATTTAAAAGCAAAGAAAAGGGTACTGCTAGGGAATGTTAAATCAGTCTTTATTTAATGGCTAGATCCTAACCTGCATTATTGCGGTTAGAACCTTGGGTGGGTGGTGTCATGATTGGTTTTGCTAATAATTAAAATGAGGCTTATTCGAATTTCTTTTGCATTTCAGGGTAAATTTTTCATTCTTATTCTGCCTATGTAGAATTTTTCTTTGTAGTTTCTTGGTGACGGTAGTGTGTTTATTCATTCTTTATTCTTTACCATTTGCAGATTGGCAGAGAAAACAATTCTCGAGTCATTGAGGGAAGGATCCATTCTAGTCGGGTGAACTCTTGCTTTCCAATGGCATATTGTCTTTTTCTTGCAATTTTAATCATCTCCAAGAGGTGAAACAGCAGCCAAATTTAATTGTGATACCATTTTTTAATTCAAGCAATGTTGATGATATGATGGCCGAACGATTGGGTGCAGTTTTCATGCCTCATGGTCTGGGGCATTTCCTGGGAATTGACACTCATGATCCTGGTGGTTATTTAAAGGTGTGATTGTGGCATTTATTCACCTTGTTTTCTTCTTCAGAGGTGTACATCTCTTTCAACCTTTAGATTTGATGGATTTAGTAAACAAAAGAAGTGACATGAATTCAGGGGCTGAGTAGATTACAAGAGCCAGGATTGAGAGCTTTACGTACAACCCGGGAGCTTCAGGAAGGAATGGTTAGTAATGGCCTTTTTGCTTAATTCATGATAGGAATGATATGTGCGTTTCTAGTCAGAGGTTGATTATGTTGTTCAAACTTGGAACTCCAATAGGGTATGAGACAGTACTGCACAACCCACTTTTCATCTGGTGCACATTATGCTAAGAAACTTCTATTATATGCATGCCACTAGAATGAGAATCAGAGGAGAACTTGTGTAATGAGTTCCAAAATGTGTGCCTTTCTTTTTCTTACTAAACATGTGTTCTGGTTGTTGGGCCGGAAGGGGTGGGGGTTGACTAAGTTGCTGCACACTGAGGTAATCTTGTGCTTGTTATTAAGCACTCATAGGCTTGAGTTAATCTGAATATTGATCTCTTTTGCCATCTTTATGTGAACATTGGCTGTGAGAGGTGAATTGATCAAATGTCATACTGAGTTTTGGGTCCTTCTTGTAGGTTATCACGGTGGAGCCTGGTTGCTACTTCATTGAAGCTTTGTTGGCCCCAGCCATGGAAAGCCCAATAACCGATAAGTTTTTCAATCGTGAAACAATTGCAAGATTTAAGGGATTTGGTGGGGTTCGAATTGAGAGTGATGTGGTATTTATTTCCTGAAGCCCATAATGTCAATAGAGTCTTCCGCTCTATGTTTTTTGTAATCGCAGCGTCGTGTGTGCTTCTTTTATTTTATTTTATGCTGTTCTTAATGGATAAACCCATGATCTGTGCTTCTTTTCTTAATTATCACCAAACCTCATGAACAAGTTCCACCTACGATTCTATCTTTTTCCAACTCCTTCTTGATGTTTGCAGCATGTTACAGCCAATGGGTGCAAGAACATGACTAGGGTTCCTCGTGATACATGGGAAATTGAAGCAGTGATGGCAGGAGCACCATGGCCACTTCAGCAAGGCCTCGGAAAATTTAGAGAACAAGTTTAACAATGTTTTCGCTTATTCATCAATGTGGGTCAGGAAAGAGCCATGGGAAAGTTGTTTCTCGTCCGTTGCTGTACTTGTGAAGTAATTGTGCTTTGAAATGGCCCCTGTAATGTAAACGACTGATGTTGAACGGCTTAGAAAAACAACTCCACATTTAACGGGAGATGGCATCAAACTTTACAACTAGTTTGTTCGTCCTCTGTTCCAACGTTAAGGAAAATTTTCTAGATATTTGACAAAAGATTAAATTGAATTTTGGACAATTGATTTGTGATAGTGGAGAATGTTACATTTTATACAAATCTCAATACAAACAGAATTTTAATAAAAAAACAAAATAATTTTAAAATGAAGTATATAACAATTCGGACATTGAATAATTCTAGTAATCATTTACTGAAAAGAAACTGGGGCCCAATTTAATGGGTAAAATAGCATCCGACTTCAATTTATGACAGTTATGATAGATTCTCTTAGTGTGTATTTTCATTACACTGATTAGTCCTAAGTTCTGACATTTTCTGTTACGAAAAAAATCCAATCGCCTTTCCCACGGAGTATAAAATAATAAAAATAACAATAATAAATAAAGGCTGCCAAAAACCCTAACAAAAACCCTAGATTCTCTATCTCTCTCGCTCTCCGTCCTGCCTCGAACCGCGGAAGAAAACCCTAATTTCTCGTAAATGGGCCACCGAAGGGACAGCAACAGCAACAACAACCAGAGCCCAGGAAGCTGCAGTGGCGCGCAGTACCAAGGCACGAAGACTCGCTTCCATTGCGATGACGATGAGCCTACCACTGAGAGCTCCAACCTCGAGGACCCGATGGCGGCCAACGACAAAGCCATGGCCACTGAGGACGACTCCATGATGGGCGATCCTGATGTGTCCTTTGTGGAAGGCGATGATGGTCAAACCAGCGCTGATTATTACTTCGATTCCTACTCCCACTTCGGTATTTAACTCTCTTGCTTTGGCTCCTTTCTTTTCGGTTTACTGGCTTTTCAATTCTTGCACAAACATGTAGGCCTTTGTTTTTTTCCCTTTTTTTTGTGTATCTCTCTTTTTTGAGTAGAAGAATTGAACTTTCTTTGGCTTTATTGTGCTTTGAACTTCAAGATCTTTATATCATTCCAATGTTTAACTTTCAAAGGTTATGGTTTATTGTGTTTCCTGAAAATTCATTTTGGATTGCATCTTCATAGATCTTTACTTTTGATTATTACCACTTTAAAGCTTATCTTTTATTTTGTTTCTCTCTCTTTGTTTTTGCAGGTATTCATGAAGTAAGTGTCGAGCAACTTTATACAAATCATTTCTTCGCTGTCTGTGTATATTCCTCTTGCTATGGATTATAGTCCTTAGCTCTGATGATGTTACCTGATCCGGCACATTGTGAATCAAGATTTGCTCGTAATTTGATTAATACCCACATATTTGGTTGATCTCTTCAATGATTACCCTTATTGTTCTCTTTTTTATGCCTTATAGAAATTAATTCTTAGTTGCTAGTTTTTCTTATTTCTATATATCACTTGTTTGCTACTTAGGATCATACTGAGTTTCTCACTCGATTGTATTATGAAACTGTGACTTCATCTTCCTGTGTCCATAAATTTATTATTTTATCTTCTTGCAACTGAATTACTCTACAGATAGTAATCTCTATAATCCTAAAAAATATTGTGGGTTTGACCTGGGGTTATTGATGTACTGATCATGTTGTTTGGTAACTGGTGTTTTACATGTTTGATATGACTAATTGATATTATGAAATTCTGTTTTTGCTGCAGGAAATGCTTAAAGATGCAGTGAGAACTAAAACTTATCAAAATGTTATTTATCAGAATAAGTTTCTGTTTAAGGATAAGGTAGTACTGGATGTTGGTGCTGGCACTGGAATTCTATCCTTGTTTTGTGCAAAAGCTGGTGCAGCACATGTTTATGCGGTATGAGCTTCACTTCTAGCATTTTTTTTCTTGTTGGTCATGTTGTCTGTTTATCATACTAAATGTGGTGGTTAACTTTTGCAATTTCAGGTTGAGTGTGCCCATGTAGCTGACATGGCAAAAGAAATTGTTGAATCAAATGGATTTTCCAATGGTACTGATATAAGTGTTTATAATGCTCAACTAATTTTCTTTTTGCATTAATTCAGTTCAGACTATTCAGACTTCACTGGGTCTTTACTAACTCTGCTTTTGATTGGTGCAGTAATAACAGTTTTGAAGGGAAAGATTGAAGAGATTGATTTACCAGTTGCTAAAGTGGATATAATCATTTCAGAGTGGATGGGATACTTTTTGTTGTTTGAGAATATGTTAAACACAGTCCTGTATGCACGTGATAAATGGCTTGTGAGTTGCACTCTTATCTTTTGCAGTTCCAAAAGTTGTCCGAGTTGACCTCATAGATCACTTAGTTATATGGAGCATTATCCATATGTCTCGCTTGTGCAACTTGTGGATCTGGAGTTTTCTGGTTACTGGGTTATTCCTGTTCTGTACACTTAAACAAACTTACGGACACTGAAACTATGCCAAGTGACTGCCTCAGGATCACAATGAGAGTACCAGGGTACTCATGGTATGCTTGTGCTTTAATGCGTCCTGAGAGAAGCTGCTTGGGCTTTAGCTCTGATGACAAGGGATATAACTCAAGTCTTTTATTATTCCTTGCAAATTTAAAACTTGACTACGTGTCAAGTTACTTACATTTGTACTCTGTAACTTTGTTAACACAGCTGAAAACAAAGGCTCAAGATGTGTCAGAACCAACTATCCCTTACTGTGGATGTAGATTTCATATTCCTGCCATGATTGTCACTTTATCATACAAGCCTTTATATCAGTGATAATGCCTATGCATGTTAAAGCCGGTAGGGGGAATTCACATTTCTTGCTTTTTGCTTGTCTTCACTTTCCAGGTTAGCGATGGTATTGTGCTACCAGACAAAGCTTCTCTCTATTTGACAGCCATTGAGGATGCAGATTACAAAGATGAAAAAATTGAATGTTAGTCAACTAAGATTTCTGGATACAAGTGAAACAATTTGTATTTTCTTTCATGTGTTTGATTTGTATTTTTGCCTTGAAATCAGTATGTATATGTGTCTTTGGGACCCATTTATGTGGGGCTTCAACTGCTGTTGGCAAGAGTTTCTGTTAGTTTTAGTGTTTCTTAGATTGGCAATTTATTGGTTATTGCTTGACTCTTTTTTGGTCCCTTGGCCGCTGTACTATTTCAGTTTGGAATAATGTATATGGTTTTGACATGAGCTGCATCAAGAAGCAAGCCATGATGGAACCTCTCGTTGACACTGTTGACCAGAATCAAATTGTTACAAACTGCCAGCTACTTAAGGTGGGATAAGCATGCATTTGTGCACTTTGGATCTACAGTAATGCATATCGTATGCATCAATGTTCTTTTGTGGGAATATATGCTGCTATTTTTTTCTTCACTGCTTTATCTGGCTGTTCTTTGCTTCCTGATTCATGTTTGCTGATTTACTTGGCTTCATTTCAGACTATGAACATCTCGAAAATGATTCCAGGGGATGTCTCTTTCACAGCTCCTTTTAAGCTTGTCGCAGAGCGTGATGATTTCATCCATGCTTTGGTTGCCTACTTTGATGTGTCTTTTACAAAATGTCACAAGTTGATGGGCTTTTCTACAGGTCAGTCTCCTTATTCTGAGTCATCTTTTGGGGGTATTTCTTGGTTACTGGATTATATCATTGAGGAAACAAAATGTTTTAACCTTGCATTTCAAGCATGCACTAGTGTGCACTGCAATAAAGACTAATTTGCTTTAATATAAACTATACATTAGTTATGCAAAACTTGAAAATGATGAAGTAATAAGACTAAATAAACTTCAAGGTAACCAACCGACTGTTGAGTTTCACACGGCAGTCAAAGCAAAATTGCCTATCAGTCTCAATAGAGAGCCAGTAAATTTGTTAATTGAATTTTAGAGTGGTCCTCTCTTTATCTTCTAGTGCTATTGAATTTGATTATAATCAGACAAACCTTCAACCCCAAAAGATAAACATGAAATCGCATCTATTATGTGGGGCAGCAGAAAACCATCTTTTGGGCTGGCCCTTTACCTTTCTGAATTAAATATATTACAAGTTGAAACCTAGCTACTAGGATGATCCCGCTTGAGGGTTGACCTGGGCCACTGGAACTTTTGAGACTTTGCACTCTTTCCTGGATCAAAGTTTTATGCTTCTCTAATGAATCTTATATTATTAACGCAGGGCCGAGGTCAAGGGCTACGCACTGGAAGCAAACAGTCTTGTACCTAGAAGATGTCCTGACTATCTGTGAAGGAGAGGCGGTAACTGGATGCATGACCGTGGCACCAAACAAAAAGAATCCCCGGGACGTTGACATAATGGTCAAATATTCATTGAATGGTCGGCGTTGCGCGGTCTCAAGAACTCAGCATTTTAAGATGAGATAGCAGGTATCTTTCGCATTCCCTAGATTTTGCCAGAAATTGTGCCGAAACTGTCACCCAACGGGCCGTTCCATTTACCGAAAGACTCTTCTTTTTTCTCTTTTTCTTTTTTTTTTTTTTCACTTCTCGTCTATTTAAGAATGAGATGTTTTGGTTTCCAAGAATTGTTTTTAAGGAAATCCAAGTCATGTAATTTAATGTCTCTATTGACAAACGTAAAATAATTGAAATGCAATTTTCAAATTTTTTTAAGTTAATTGAAAAATGTGTGATTTATTTGTATTTTAACTCGGTGCTCACACGCATGTTCTCACGTGCCAAGACGGGTTCCTTAAGACGGTTTCAAGTCATGATGGTTGGTTTAATCATTGGTGTGTTCTGAGCTATTTCTCCCGCTGTTTTGTTTTTTAAAAAGTTTCACACTCTGATTTGGTTAAATATATTGAGTAGGACTTCCCATTTTTGTATTTCTCCGCTATTCATTTATGATTAAGTGGCGTGGCATATTTTAGCCGAAGTACTAGTGTGTAAGAATATTTATGGAATAACTTAGAAGGTAGCAAAGGGTATTTAAATATTTTTATTGCATTTAATTTTATTTATTTATAAAATTAAATAATATGTGATATGTTCTTTTTTTTTTTTTTAGGGGTGGTTTCTATATATTACTTTTTAAAATGTTATTATTATTATTATTATTTTAGCAATATGGGCTAATATTAATATTACGCAACAAATCGGAATAACATAAATTGAGAGTTTAGCGAAGGGGATCCGGCCCCTAATTTCCTATCAGAGTCACACTGTTCCTTCCCGTCGTTCGAAGAAACCTCCCCTGAGGGTACCATCATGTGAAATAGAACGGATGGTTCACCTCCTCGGACAGTGAATTTTTTGACATCACCCCGAGAACGATGCAGTTCCCACGCTCCACCGCATCAATTTTCATAATCCAGTCAGCTTCCTCCGTCAAATTCTAGACTTTCTCTTCTGTCTCTGTGATTGGATGCTAAGAGATCTAAACACATTAAAAAAAACCCCGAAAATTCAAATCATCGACCAAACCCAATAATAGTAATAATAATAATAATAAAAGTCCCGCAGAAGCCAAAGAAAAACCCAGTTGTTGAAGGTACGTCTTGTTGGGAGAGAGCTGAGACAGCTTCTTTTGAAACGGGTGATAGAGCTTTGATGCAAATTTTTCAGAGGCCTGGCATTTGATGAAGGGTACGTTTTCTTTTCTTGCAACTGTAACCGGCTTCTTGGTACCATCAAGAGAGGCTAGCAGCAACGCCGAAACCACCAACATTGTCACGAACACGGCCAACACTCGCTTCATCTCTCCCATCACACACACACACACACACACAAACACGCGCGCGCGCGAGTGCCGTCTCTCCCTCTCCCTCCTCTCCTCTGAATTCCACGAATATTTTTATATATTATATATTTTTTATTTATTTAATATTAAATATTAATTTTACTAATTTAATTTTAATCATATTAACTAATTTTTAAATTTTTAATATTTTTAATTTAATAATTGGTTCGATTTTTAAAATTTAATTTTAGCAGAAATTAGGGATATTTTGATGTGCGTATCAATGCGACTCTGAGAAGAAAAAGCGACGTCGTTTGTCATGCTAACGTGCCAAGCACTGGGCCAAATGACTAAAGCCCTAAAAACCAGAACTGGATTTGCAGCGCAACCAAAAAGTAGGGTTTTTGCAACCTTCAACAGCTGTTGTCGAAAATAGTCTCACACACTAGTTTGATCTTCTATTTACTCGAAAAATTCAAGATTCCTCAATTTAAAAAAAAAAAAAATCAAGAATCACCATGGCGTCTGTGTTGGAATCATCTATTAACCCTCTAACGGCCAATATCCCAATCGTCGACAAATACGAGCTCACGCTGAATCAAGCGATACAAAATGTTGTAGCCGAAAGCCACAAGGAAAACCCAAATCTGGCTCAATATATCGATGTTTTCTACAATTTGATGCAGTCCCGAATCGACCCACCTCTGGAAACGATCTGGGTCTTCTCTGCTTTATCGTTTCGTAGCCGTGAAATCACAAGCAACGATCTTTCGGATCGGGTTTTGATCATAAAGGAATTATTTCAGCTTATATCCGGATGTGCAGGCCCGTGCGGTCCCTCAAAGAGCATTGCATTGCTGGCCCCAGTTGCTTTTCAAGTGTATAAATTGGTTGCTGAGTTGTTACTAGCCACCGATTTGGGCGCCAAGAGAGTGAAAAAATTGACTAAAGAAGTAAAATTTTTTGTTGGAGCTATTCTTGGGTATGCGAGTGTGCGTTCTTGCAAGGATTTGAATGAGGAAAATGACTCACATTTGATTGCACCTTTCGCCGATTTGGTTAGCGTCTGGTTGAACGAGGGAGGGAGATTAGAGTCATTTTTACCTCTTGTCAGCGATGAGATATTTAGAGATGTTAGCGTTGGAAAGTGCAGCGTTAATTACTTAGCTGGAGTGGTTATAACTGAGATGTTATTGTTGAAGTTGTGCTTGGATTTGCGGACTGGGAATCGAGGAGTGGAGCTGGAAAGGGATCTGAGAAGTTGGGTCGTTGGGTCTGTAACTGCCTCTCAGAACTTCTATTTACATGGTTGGTGTTTTTTTTTTCTCTGATCGTTACCTACACGATTTGCTTACTGTTTAGATTACTTTCAGGTTACGTGTTACTGCTAATGGAGTATAAGATCTATCCGAGCTTTAACTTCTAGTTTTTAGTATGGCATAGGGTTGAGATCATACTAAAGCCATTAACTAAGCAAATTTGGTGGCTAAAAAAGCAAACTTGGTGTCAATTTTAGTATGAAATAGAGTTGTGATCATAATGTTTATATCATTTGTGTAAGCAATGCAATGAATGAATAAATGCCAGTGAATTTCTTGTATTTTTGTGTTTTCTTCTATGTCATAAATCACTTGCTTACGTCCTGAGAAACGTTTATTTTCAGATACACTGGTGAACATGCTGCTGGAGAAGATCTTACCTGTGACTCTGCTACTGGTTCATAATTTTTCCTCATGACTATTTACTTCAGCTGCATGGATATCATATTGATGGAATATGGTTTGTGATGAAATGGTAGACACACAAGAGTCAAAATCTCTAGTAAAGCTGTAGTTCTATATCAAGCTCGAAATTTTAAGATGCCTTTCTCATAAAAAGTTGTGACATTTGGTTGGTTAAATGGTTGGAGACCTAGGACAATGCTATCTGTGAATAAATGTATTAGGTACCATACCAGTTTAGGCTCATGTCTTTATGTGTGGCAGTTTTATACTTACAGAGACAGTAAGTGGCCACCATTTCATTCTGACTAAGTTTAAGGTGATCTGATTAGTGTGAACTGATCTTTGGAAGTGTTATACCATAATAAAATAACAAAATTATTTGATTCATATCTTTCTGATGTACTAGCTTGTGTGTAGAAGTTTGTTGTGCCTTCCCTCTTCTCATTGTTTGGTATATTGGATTTGAGCATCTGCCCTTTGATTTTTATCTCAAGCACTCCATGGAATATACCTCTGCAGAGTACTGCAGATGAAATTTTCTTGAGGAAAATTTTGTATGATGCTGCAATATTGGCCGAATATACTTTCCTCAGTCCTCGGAGAACTGTGTACCTACCAGCACTACATGTAAAAAGTCTTGCCTTGAAAAGATTGATCATTACGCATGAAGCCATTGAGTTTTCCAGGTAGGAATCATTGTCACAGATTGAAACCTAGAGGAGGTTCTCTTTGCAAAATCTCATGATCTGGGTTGCTACAGGAAAATTGGAGACCAAAAGAAAGCTGTGTCATATACTAGGTCCTTCTCCGCCTCTCAGTTGTCTTCCCAAGTAATTAAGATGGTCACGAGCCAGATTGGCACAGAGGCTGCAGCGAGTAAATTAAATGGATCATCACCCAAAGCACTTATAAGTAAGGGGTTCCTCCATCTTTTCATTATTATTGTGACCTTGTAGCTGTGCTAAGTGCCAAACAGATATAAACAATTTGCTCTCTTCTATGTTTGCATCTCTTACTTTGAACTAAGCTGACCCCAATAGTAACATTATACATATTCTTCTCCAGATTCCTTACTAGTTCTTGAGAGTCAAGGCTTAAGAATTTTTGATGATAGCATCTCCAAATACCATGCCAAATTAGCTCTTGGTGACTACACAACTGATTATGACCAGCCATCTTATAAACCAGAGACCAAGAGTGCAGATCCTGACGTTCTGTTTTACATTGATAACAAAGGAGAAGGGGAGGGGAATGATGGTGATGCAGAGAAGAATGAATCTGCAAGTGTTGCCTTTGTAGCAGCTGCCAAAGCAATGAGATTGCCAGAAAATGAAGGCAGAAAAAGGAAAGGAGGACATGCTGGTAAAAAGAAAAGGACTAAATTTCTCAAGCATTGTCTCTCTGACATTTCTGACTCTGATAGAGAGAGTTACTCATCTATCCGTGACGATGCTTCATCTAGCGGTAGTGAAGTCGAGAATCCATCATCTGACGAAAATGTGTGAACAGAGGGTGGTGCCATTTGACGTGAAGGTCATCACTATCATCCTGCGCCTCCCAAATCAAGTATAAGACAGCTCTCAACTTTTTGCAAGCCATTATACATAAGCAACCTTCTGTTCTAGGGTAATTGGGTCCTTCCCCAGAGGCTACTGGATAAGCATTTCATCGTCTGCTTCATACATCTATGTGTTAAGCTGCAATTATGATTAATTCTTGAATCCTACTGAGTGTTTTTAATAGATCCCATGTCATGAACTGTAAGTTGCACCAAAATGCTGGGTGTTATGCAGACACTGGTAATACGCTCCGCCCTCTGTATTAGTTTCTTCTTGGGTGGGCAAATGGTATGATTTTCCTTGCAGTCGCGCTAACTGGTCTTGATTAAAGAAGATGATGGCTGAGATTGGGTCGATGCAATCTGTTTAATGGGTTTAAAAAGATGCCCATGGTTATGGTTTGGTTAATGTAATATGATGGATTAATGGAATTGTTTGGTTAATTTAAGTGGGTTTGTGGGGCTTAACGTTATCAGGTCAATGGGCTAATGTGTTACTGCGCACGAGTACATTGGGCTGGCAGACGTCAATGACCTGATGGTCGCCAGTCGCCATACGGGAGAATGCGCTTGAACAGCTGGCCCAAGTGCCCATTAAAAAATTTAGGGCCATTAACTTTAAAGAGTTTTGGCAAAATTTTACTTTTCATTATAAATAGAAATTAAATACATTGTATTTTTTTATTAATATTTTCGTGAATGGTTACTTTGTCATAATAGAAACCATTAATATAAATAGAGATCAACATTTTTTTTTCTAAAAATAAAATAACATGCTCAAATTTTTTAATTTCAATTCAAAATTTTAGATTACCAAATTATACTTAATAATTAACGGCACATTCAAATTTAGAAAAATTAAATAAAAATAAATCTTGTTTTCGGACCAGTCTTCGGCTCGGCTAGAAGATTCGGTCCATCTACTTACAATACTCTGCCTTTGTCTCCAGCGATGGATGGATAAGGTAGTAATGGAATGTTTCCATGCGTACCAAGGCTGTGAAAACTTTAATGCGTGCGGCAATGGGCTGCAACAGAGAGGGCCGGCAAGCAAAGAAAGTGAACAGGGCGCAAGAGAATGCAAGGAAGGATTAACAGAGGAAAAGCAAAGAAACAAAAAGAGACGTCAACCAGAAGCTACAGCTACTTTGTGACACGTCTTAATCATCTTTGTCTACTGATGATCCAGTTATAAAAAGGTTATATTTGGTTAGCTTCTGTCTATTAATTAAGAGGAATACATAAATTGACTGCGGCCTGGTCCCAAATGTCAAACCATAAAACTTGTCAAAAGGAAAAAAAAAAGAAAATCAAAACCCATTAAGGGACATCCAATGAGCCAATGACAGCTGCAAACGTTAAAATTATGACTTTTAAGATTGCATACAAGCAAAAAAAAAAAAACCGGCATCTAATAGTTTTTATTTAACTTGATTAATATATATATATATATATATATATTTATTTATTTATTTATTTATAATTTTTAAAAACCTAAAGATATAAAGCGTAATTATGCTATAAATTTAAGAATCAGCTTGAACTTGAAAGGTAAAATTAATTATTATTTTAAGGGCAGTCTTGTGAAGATAAAAAAAAAAAGTTAAAAAAGAGTCAAAAATAAATTGATATGTAAATTTTATATATTAAAAATTAATTTTATTTTTGAATTTTAAAATTTTCTAAAAAACATGTAATTTTTTTAAAAATAAAAATTTCATTTTATTAGACCCACATATCGACTTACTCACACTCATTTGAGTTCTTCTCTAGTTTTTTCTTTTTCTTTCCATCAACTTTTTTTTATTTAATTTTAAATAGAGAAAGAAAACAAAAGGGCGGAAACGACGCCGTGATGGATCCGGGCAGGACGAAAAATGCCAGCTCGCACCAAACATCAATGTAGGCGGGCGGGCGGGCGGGCAAGTGGACTTCGACGGCGGTTAAAATATTTGACGATCAGTAATATAATATAAAATGACAACGAGAGGTTAAAAGAAAGAAGGACGGAAAAAAATTTTTTTTAAAAAAAGCAGTTGGTACGGAATTGACTGGGAGCGTCGGTGGGAGCTGTGGAGATAATAATAATAACCGCACGACTCGTAGTCTGGAAGTCTTAGTCAGGCAGAGAGAGAGAGAGAGAGAGAGAGAGAGAGCCGCGGCAATGGCGGAGCCGAGCGATTCTTTTCCGGTCGATATGGAGACGGTCTATCTCGGCGGAAAGGTAAAGGTTCTTTTGCGACGTACAAAGATTCACTGCATTTTTCTGTAGCTCTCACTCCTTTTTTTTTTTCTGTTTATTTTCCTTTTTCTTGCAAATAATGCAAACAAAAAAGAAGGCGTTATGCTTTCTTTCTTTCTTTCTTGTTTGACTTGGAATTTTAATTGCACTTGAATTGTCGGTTCCTGAATCAGTATTTGCTGGCCAAAGAACGATTAGTTGGGTTTGGTTAATCTTGGAGCTGAAAATTGTTGTCAGATCTGCAGATTTTTCTTGCATTAGTAGAGAGACCCATTAAGAGTTCTTTGTAATTTCCTTTCTTCTCTTTTCTTTTTTTTTTCCCCCCTCTCTTCCCGTAATTAATCATCTCTATTTGAATGGACGATGATTGTGCTGGGTTCATACTATCCAGCTTTATCTTCATAGGTTTCTGTTGGATTTTATGTGAATTGAGCGGTCAAAAGAACTTATTATTTCCTGATTCTCTTTTGTTGTTCTTATCGTTGGTTTCGTCTGTTTGACTGTTCTTATCAGCGCCAATTGCTTTTTGTTTTTCCTTTTGGCTACCTGTACCTTCTTTCTAAGATATTGAATCTTGCAGGAAATTCTTTACTCTGGTATTATCTAAAGTTGCTTGCTGTTGATTGAAGAAACCTTACACATACCTTCCTTTGTCATTTCATTTTCTTTATAGAAAAAATAAAGATTTGACTTAAGCTATTAAGGTCTCTGGCTGCTAGCTTTTGTATGTGTGTGTGCGTGTGCGTGCATGCATGTGTGTATTAAATGGGGTTGATTCTCTTGTCATTTTCTGCTCAGTGATATCTGTTAGTATATGGGACTCTATTCTGTCTTTTCTTAACTGTCATTTCTCTTCACTAATACAATGACTGGAATCAGGAAACATCTACTTTTTTTTCATTAAGTGTCATGGATATGATCCGCCAATTTAGTTTGACATAAAGAAGAAAGAGTTTGCACCTGGGAAACTTTTTGTCAGGAATAAATTAATCTGGGCAGAGTTGTTCTTTTTATAAAAAGGGAGTGGGACAATGAGAAACAATTGCTCATTCTTGTTTAACAAAATTCCTTTCTTGCTGAACAGGTGAATCCTTTGATTGATAATGATATGATGGTGAAGAACTATAGCTGCACTTTTTAATTTTTGGCAATTATGTTACGTTTTGATTTCTCCTTTCTTGCTAAATTCATTTGTTATCTCTTTGCAAAATTCTCAGGAACACCATGTAAGGACTGGCCATGGTTCTGTCTCTGTTATCGTCAATGGGGACCCAGACAAACCAGCATTAATTACTTATCCTGATTTGGCCTTAAACTGTAAGTGTACGGATTCAAGTCCTGCTTTGTCTTTGTTTTTGCTCTTTTTTACTTAGAAGCTTTTGTATAAATTGGCACTTGTTTCTCGGTATCAGAAACTTAGAAGTTCAATTTTCTTAGGCAGTTCTTTGTCATAGTTCAAACACTAGCTTAAAAATCAGATTTCATTTTGGGATGACATTATTTTCAGCTTTGTGGCATGCTTTTCTTTCAGGTGCCCATTTCTTCTGCAGCTAAATGCTTTACACATATGGTTAATACCTGAAGAGAAAAATATTTCCTTTTTAAAATTCCCAATTGATATATTTTTACATTCTAACAATGGTTGCTTTCTTCCTCATCAGATATGTCTTGTTTCCGGGGGTTATTTTTTTGCCCTGAAGCAGCTTCATTGTTGCTACATAACTTTTGCATTTACCACATTAGTCCACCTGGGCATGAGGTCAGTTCCCTACTTTACTTGGTTGCATTTGATTATTAATCATCATTTTCATGAGTCATTCACTTGTTGCCTGACTGATTGAATTCCATCACAACAAATTATTCACATAATATCTTTTCTGGCACTTTCACAAGAGTTCTTGCAGTTAGGAGCTGCTCCAATGTGTCTCAGTGATCCTTTCCCTTCTCTTGATGAATTAGCTGATCAAGTTATAGAGGTTCTCAACTACTTTGGGTAAGCAGAGACATTTTTCTGTTTCATTGTGGAATAAGGGTATTCGGATATTTGATAGAATTGGAGTTGTGCAAGTTGTCCTCACCCAATTTGAAACAATTTGGCATCAACAATTCTTTTCCCCTCAGGCTTGGTGCAGTTATGTGCATGGGGGTGACAGCAGGTGCCCACGTCCTCACCCTATTTGCTGTAAGTTCCTTTTTGCAATGGTGTGATACCATATCTTTTGGATGAATGAATTCCACCTTTAACTGATCCAGATTTTGCATTATTACAGATGAAATATAGGGAACGCGTTTGTGGTCTGATACTTATATCCCCTTTATGCAGAGCACCCTCCTGGTCAGAATGGTTTTGTAACAAGGTTCCTTTTTTAAGCACTGCTGTTTTTATCTTCTCAGATTATCTATGTCTGTAACACCATGACTAAGATAATTGTATTCTGCAGATGATTTCAAATCTGCTGTATTTCTATGGCATGTGTGGTTTGGTTAAGGAGTACTTGCTCCAGCGGTACTTCAGTAAGGTATTCTATGGCATCATTCTAGGAAAATAGCAATTATAATTGTTTCTTCATCGATATTTCATGGTATAGTTTAGTTACAAGATAGCTGTACATTCTAACAGGAAGTTCGTGGTAGTGCAGAAGTTCTGGAGTCAGACATGGTTCATGCATGCAGAAGAGTTAGTGCTTGATCTTTTATCAGTTTGTTTGTTTCTTCTGTGAAGAATAGCCCTTAGCTTTAGCCTGTGTTTTTTGTTCTCCTGCTCCAAAATAGTGGATTTAGAAGGATGACACATATTTGATTCATGTGCCCTGTTTGTTTCTTCAGCTGCTTGATGAGAGGCAGAGTGCAAATGTTTTCTGGTTTCTTCAAGCCCTTAACAGGTACAATTTGTTTCAGGTTTACTGCTGCATTCTTCTTCTGTCTCCACGAAAAATTCTTCAGTAAGGTTGGACTCAGATGTTTGAAGTTTTCAGATTTTGTTTTGCCAATCTGCAGGAGACCGGACATTACGAGTGGGTTGAAGAGACTAAGATGCCGCACCCTTGTTTTTGTTGGAGATAGCTCTCCTTTCTACTCTGAGGCTCTCCACATGATCTCAAAGTTGGATAGAAGATATAGTGCCTTAGTTGAGGTGTGTAGCTAATAGTCTCAAACTTCTTAAGACTGCTTTGTGTTGTATCAAGGACATAAGAGATTCTTTATACTTGTTTTGTTTTTATTTCTGAATATGTGATGAAAGTTGCATGTTGAACCGTTATTTAAATTAATTCTTGAACTTGAAGTGAGGCAGTATCTGTCAAATATTACAGGTCCGGGCTTGTGGATCAATGGTAACAGAAGAACAGCCACATGCAATGTTGATACCTTTGGAATACTTCTTATTAGGGTATGGATTATACAGGCCATGCCAACTCAGTAACAGTCCAAGGAGTCCACTCAGTCCATCTTGCATCTCACCGGAGCTTCTCTCTCCTCAAAGCATGGGTTTGAATCTTAAACCAATAAAGACCCGTGTTTCGCTTGAAGTTTAAGTGGAAGACAAGCAGCGTATAACTTTTGTGATTCAAAATGATTTCATTAATTCTTCTTTTTTCGTTGGTTTTTGGGGGTGGGGGGGTGGGGCTGAGGGGGAGGTGAGGGTTTCGGGCTTCTTTTTGATTCCTTAGATGGGTAGAAGCAGTTGGAGGTGATGTAGATAAAAGAGGAAGAATTGCAACTGGTATAGGAATGAGGTGCATTCGTTGACAATAAGGACCAATGAATACACAGAGGAGCTCAGTAATAATTTCATACGCTTATTCTCCGTTTCTCTTCGTCTGGCTGTTCTTCTGGTTGAGCTACCCTTTTGGTTTTTTTTCTCTCTTTCATCCTCTGAACTGTCAATTTATACTCGTTTTTTGTGCTGTGCTGTAGTTGCATGAAGGCCAACCACTTATGTGGGCCATTCCCCAAGTCTGGAGATCGGCTGTCTCGGTCCGAGAGTTTTCTGATAGAATGGAGTCAATAGTTCTAGAAAATGAACATAATGCCTTTCATTCCATTCATGCTCCCCAACCACACATAATCAACAAAAAGAACAAAAAAAAAAAAAGCTTCACAACTACCCAGGTTAAATTAAAGTTGATTTGAAAAGCCAAAAACCGAATAATTAAAAAAAAAAAAAAAAACTCCGAGAAAAGCCTCCTTTATTTATGAAAGCACAGGTTTTGTCCGCCAAAACTTTGTGTGGTGCGGTGAGCATTTAGAACTATATTAAACTTTCTATCAAAGTGATATCGGCACACAATGTGGATTGATTTAATATTTTTTTAATCTTTTATGTGAGTTCAATTTTATGAGCGAGTCATAATGCAACACTTTTCAGGTGTAAAATGTGAAACGTCCATTAGTAAAAGATTTTTAGCTATAATTTTTAGTTTCTCCAACATTATTAAGAAAATGGCCTTTGTATATAAAAGGTCTTTCCTATTAAATAACTATTAAATAATTTTATCAAATCTAGCATATAACTCAATCAATCTTTCATTTTTTTTTTCTATTAAAAAAAAAAAAACCGTCCTAACGGCTATGAGAAAGAGTTATTGGTCCCAAAAACTAATTCAAAGGAAGATATCAACTGGAAAATCCTAACATTTTGATCATGGTTTATGTTCAAAACACTTCGACCAATCGCAAAATCGCACATGTCCACGCAATCGAGTTTCAGACAAAAGGCTACTAAGTTGCCACAGGACTAAAATTACTTAACAAGATACATAATCCAGAAACATGGCCGAATCTCTCATGTTAAATATGTCTCAGTTATACAAAAGGTTAAGTAGGTGCCAATGCAACCCAAAACTTGAATCTTTTTTCTTTTCAGCCACTGACTCTCATCCCCTTGTGTTGCTCGCATCTCTTCCTTCCAGGAGGGGGAGCTCTCATACAGACAGAACCATTCTGCAAGTTCACACCACAAATGATTGAATCAAACTTCGAGAAGGTACTATTGATTCCAGACAAGGTACCATCAACCCTCTTGCCCTTGTGCTGCCCGCACCTTTTATTTCCCGGAATTGGTTGCTGTCTGCAGAATGATCCATTTTCCAACGTTGCTCCACATACGATAGCACACCGTTCATTCCCATGATCTCCGTGTGCATTTGTACTTTTTGAGGCATTTCCTTTCATGCAATCATCAGAAGTAGTGAATATCGGCCCGAAGGCAGTCATATTGCATTTTTCTTCTGCTAATGTCTTTGACATGGAGCTGTTAACCCTCATCCCTTTGTGCTCCTCACATCTTTTCCGTCCTGGCACTGGTTGCTTCCCACAGAATGTCCTGTCACCTAACTTTACTCCACAAGCAGTATAGGGAGTGCTGCACTCTTGGTCATCGTGGGAGCTGGATTCCCCATAAATGTCATACAAATCAGATGAACTTCCTGTCGTCCATTTATCATGAGATCCATAAATTGTCCTCTCTTTATGTTCCTCACACCTCTTTCTCCCCAGAACAGGAGGATTTCTACACGTGATACCATCATTCATGATGAATCCACATATATGAATGTTCTCATCAATGCCACGTTTATCTGAAACTGGTCTAGGCTGTGATCTGCTAAGTTTGAAAATGCCAGAAAGGAAGTTTTTACTATCTTGTTCGGAAGAAAGAGCAGAATCTGGCAAGGTTGGCTTGCTCCCGTTGATTTTAATACCGACTTGACCCTCTCTGAAAAATTGGAGCTTCTTGGATATTTTGTGGAGTCTGTTGGTGCTTGAAGCAATTTTGTCAAGTCTCTGAATGACATCACCAGGACGGCGTGTGCCGTTGCTATATTTGTTCCATGCATAATCAAAAGTACCAAGCAACTGAGCTTCTGCTTTCTCAGCATCTTTTTTGTCCTTCATCTGCTTATTGCTTCAAGATTGGAATTAGAAGCTCGAAAGAAGTAATATCCAAAGAAAAATGCCAAAAATTTCAGGCATCCGCGATATTCAAAGTGAAATGCTTATGTCTAGAAAAAAATTTACCAGAGCGATACTTACAGAAGCCCACCGAAACACAATGGGAAAGCCTCTGGAGAAGACCTCCTTGAACGACACATGGCCTTTCTGGGGAGAATCAGTTTTGGAGTAGAGATCGCCAGTCTGGTAGCCGCAGTTGCTGCTCAAATGAGCACCAGAACGGCCATAGCTCTGCATGCGGGTCCTAACATTGTCAGCTTGTCCAAGGTAAACCACCACTATATCATCTGGATCAAGCCTACCAACATCACGCCCCGTCTTGGATCGAGCCACAGCTATGCCAAGCTCGTATAGTCCCGGACCTGAATTGGCAGGGAGGTTGTGGATCCTGTATCTTGCCGCTCCTTCCTTCCCTTGGGAATGGTCTTCCCAATCAGTAGGTCCGATTAGGACCTAAAATAGAGAAGCACACACAAAACTTGCAATCACTGTAAACTAATTCCAAACAATTTAGGCAAGAAAAAATAAATTAAAAACCTTTTTTTTTTTTTTTTGGTCCAATTTAGCTTAATCGAAACATGAACTGGATCTTTAAAGAACCTAAAATCTAAAATTGGGGAAGATAATGTCCAACATAAGCGCGGGAAATAAAGGTTACTCCATCGTAAGAAACATAAAGTTGCGTGCATCAGATTCTTCTCCAGACCTCGAAGCCCCTCTTTTAGAGAGATTGCAGAAGAGCAAACGCCAATAATAGTTCCGGAAGCAAAAGTTAACTGAAAATTGAATTGAATACCTAATGAAGATCGCATAAGAGAGAGAGAGAGAGAGAGAGATGGAACCTGCCACTTGGAGAACACGGAGTCGTGCTTGGTTCGAGTGCAGTTTTCCCTCTGGAGTCTAGCGGCGGTGGGGGACTTACCGCCGGCCGTTTCCATTTTTGCTAGAAACTAGAGAGGAGCGGAGCTACTATTTGTCGTCTCTCACAATCTTCTTCCCATCCCAACTACGACAGCCGAAGAAAAACAGAAAGAAGGCTCTCCGACAAGAAGAAAGTGGGGAGTTAGCGTTAAAACGACGCTCTCAGTAAGTTAGCGTTAAAACGACGCTGTGACCCTGGTCCGCTTGGGCTTTCTAACATCCGTTCAATCGGACGGACAGTGTATGGAGCCTGGAAAGCGGTGGGTCCCCTTCCCATGTTGTTCGCCCTACCTACTTTCACTTTAAAAATCGACCGTTATTTGCGCGGGGAGCCTCTCCAGAGAGTTGGAGGCGCAGCTCTCGGCCCATAATAATAGTTCATAGCTAAGCCGGCTTTTCTTTTATTATACATGGGCTTAACCCAAATAGTTGCGTAGCCGGCCTGAGCTGCACCTCGACGGCCAGCCTTTTACGGGCCCTCAGTTACTGCATCTGGGCTCCGAAGCCTCATTGTTAGCGCTCGGCCTGCCTAGTATCTTCTTGACGCTCATCTACTTGCGCCTATGTTTCCTCGTTCATCGTATCATAATTAAAATTCATTTAAAAGAGAGAGAGAGAGAGAGAGAGAGTTACTGTACGGTAATATTTGTTGAACAACATTGTTATTGGCTCGAGACGTATAACTGGGGACCCATCAATGGTGTAAGGAGCCATGGACGCAGAATATTACGTGGAATACCCTGAAGACTTTGAAAGATGTTCAAACTCCTGGGGAAACATGCTAAAAGCAATTTCTTCCCGTCACCCTGCACAACTCGATAACCGTTCTTTGCACAGATATTGACTTGACTTTGAAGTTTGCGTTTGGAGAAGTTGATTAATTCCCCGGGGCTTTACGGTCATATATATTTGCCATACCTACCGGGTTACGTATAATAGATTTTTGTTGCTTCCTACGAATCATCTCGGATTCTCGTACCTGCCCCGCTTTCCTTGACCCGTTCAATTATCTTAATTCCTCGCACAGGTGTCAATCGATTTAGATTTTCTAAGAAGGAACATTGAATGGCTGTTAAGAAGTTTCGAGGCAGGCATGGAATGCCACTTTCCTTTGAATAACTTGATTTGTTTTGGGGTTGCTGAATTAAATATATTTTAGGCGGTAGTGTCAATAGTTAATGCTGACTGAATTTATTTATTTTTTTAATTTTTTTTTTTATGTTTTGTTTTGTTGAAATCAGTTCAAATTTATTATAAATTAAAATAAACATAAATCATTAAATCTTATTTATGGAGTTATGACATTTTAATAATGTTATCAAAACTAACTGAACTATACTTTTAACAATAATAATTTCCATAAAAATTATCTAAAGTGCCTGCACATTAATTTGACACTCCGAATCATTGTTGTTCCGAGAATGGGTTATGATCTATGATGCAACTCTTGACATTGTTTTTTTTTTTTTTTTTTAAATTAATTTAATTTTTTTTTTTTAACCTTTTCATTTCTTATTTTAGTGGCGTTCGTGTCACAGTGAGGCTCTAATTATTAATCAGTGATAATGCAAGTGGGACGGAGAGACGCATGCCATTTTATGCCATTGGTGGTCGAGAAACTTTACCCGAATATGACCTGTTAGGTAGCGTAATGCCGCATGTTCGTTACCCCATTATTTTCACCGAAAAGGCGAGAGTGCGGATCGACTCGCTCTCTTTCCATTTTACTCAAGCATTTGCGTGTACTATCTATTTCAATTTTAAATGGTTTTGTTTTTTGTTGCCAGAGAGAAGAAGCACCCATCTTCTTTTTCGTTTTCGAATTTTTCAAAATTCAGCCTCAAGACATCCCTACAGGCTAGGTTTCCCTTTTTGTGGCCATCGTTATTTTTATTTTTATTTTTATTGTTCTCACCTAAGTTTTGTACGACCGGTCCAGACTCTGAACCAACCTTTTAGTGAGTTTCTCTGTTTTTTTTTTTTTCCCTTCTTTTTTTTTTCTCTCCCGTAATATACAGGTAAAGCGCTAATACATCTAATTTAATTAATGGGAAAATTAGGTATGATTTCTAACACTTTAACGTCTCTTCCTTTGAAGGTGATCTCGTTTGGAATTTCTGCGGGACCAATTGTGGGAGAGAATGATTTTCTAATCTGAATCTTACGTCAGAAACTTTCATTCGACATGTACTTAGATAGTTATTTATCGAGAAAAAAAGGTGGCTAGGCTAGGTACTTTATTGCATCCTCTAAAACACCCCCCAAAAAAAAAATATTAATAATAACCTTAAGAAGCAATTACAAATATAAAATAAATAATTAAATTTTTTATTTTTTTTTTTAAAAAAGAGAGAGAATTGTTGGTCTCTCTCTTGAATCCGTACCCATACAGTAATCATTAAAAAAAAAAAACAAGGAAAAAGTCATCTCTAAAGATCTGATTTGCTTTTCCACCCCCCCATCCTTCTTTTTGTGAGCTGTAGCCGTCAATTTCTTTCCTTCAAAGTCGAACCCTAACCCACTAAGTCATTGTGCCTTATCTGGCAGAACACGAGCTCGCTTTTACTTCACTGGAGACCAAAGAAACAGAACACCAAAAGGTTCCTAAGAAGCAGCTGCATAAGTTTCCGCGAAACTTTCCTGATTAGCGATATATCCTACGTTTTTTCAAAGACAGATGGTTCATTGCTACAATAGTGCCAAGTGGGTCCATCCGGGAATAGCACATGGAGAAGTTACCCAGATTCAAAGGGAGGGCCTCAGGTTTAGCGTCGAAACAAATTTGATTAGTGAACTCTTTAATTAATTAGCTCTAGATTAGCATTAAACAAGCTTGTCTTCGTAATTAAAAATGATGGAAATATTTATGGGTTGTACGTGGAAGGGAAAGGTGTGCCGAGGAACATTGTCCAATATTGGGTCCAGTTAGGACGGGGGCCCATTTAGCATTATAGGAGGAACAAGGGATTGGGTTAATGGGCAAAACATTATTTTATTATTCTTAGGTGGGGCCCGCCCTGCATGGACGCGTCGCGTCCGAATGAGACGCGTCCACGTACTTTTTTTTTTTGGGGGGGGGGCATAATATTTTATGTCCTCAGTCTCTACCCATCAGTCTATGTTCCGATCACCTAGCCAGGCACTAGTAATTTTTCCGTATTTTTCCTTTTTTTTTTTTTTTTTTTTGTATATAACGGAAACCCGTAAATTAGATTTACTCGTGAGGAAACTCAAGTATACTGTTCTCTTTCTCATTTTAGGCATATAGATCCAGAAAATAGACAACGCAAGACGCTTTGATAAAAAAGAAAAAAAAAATGGATGTCAAATAGTAAAAAATGTGTTGTTGGTGCCGCAGATGTGATATTTATTTGACAAAAGCCCCGAGGGTAAAGGAGTAGGTGGGCTTTGATTACTCACCTACTTCCCCTCAGAAAAGAAAATAAAAGTGAGACTCTAAATAATTACGATTATATATATATATATATATATATATATTTGGAGCTCAAAGGGACAAAATGCTGGGACCATCCGTGGTAAAAAAAAAAAAAAAAGAAAAAAAAAGAGAAGTACTCCAATCATTTTCCCAGCGACACGTAGTATGGTATTAGCTACAAATGGACTTTGATTTCTGTAATCCGATGGCTGAAACGTTCAAGGTCAATCCTGTCCAAAGAATCCATTCACCTAAATATTCCCCCAAGTCCCTCTTTGCAATGGTATACTAATTTACAGGCCTCAAATTCAATGATTCTTCTTGCCCCTTTTGTAAGTCATCTAGCAACCATCACTCAGCCTTCCAACCGTAAATGACGATCTTTGAAAATAGTAACCATCTCTATCTTTTTTTTCTTTTTTGTCTCCTGTTAATGTTAGAATAGAAATCATTCAATTCGCAATTCAAGAATGAACTGGTTAACTGAGACTCACGTTGGGTTCGTTTTTTATTCATAAAAAGAAAGGCAGGCCCAGGATAGTAGTTAGACTATTGACTGATTGGTTTTCAATTTAATTTTTTACTTGCAAAAAAATTTGAAAATTTGTTCTGTTACTAATAGTAGTTGAATATATAGGCATCAAACTAATTACTTGTAAATTCAATTAAAACCATTTTATTCTAGTCAATGATTTTTATTAGTTTTATTATGCAGTTCGGTATGACTATTTAATAATTTTAGCAGCAAAGTTCGTTTACTATTAAGAGCTGCCTTTTTTTTTTTTAGTGCGAAGGAAATTCAATGCATTATTTATATATAATACACTGTACTCACTTTTGTTTAATATAATAAATTTATTATTTTTAATTAGCATATATATTTTTTTATTTTAATCAAATCTCACTTGGATTTTTTTTTAATCTTTTGTTACATATTAAAAGTGAATTAACTTAATTCCTTTTTTTAAGTGGGCTAATTTAATTTTTTTTTAATAAATTAATATACATATACACAAACACTGGTTAGCACATAGATAGGAGCCAAACAAGCCAGATTAGGCTAGTTCCCTGTTATTATCTAGCCACAAGGGTTTACCAGACTACCCAATAGCCATCCAGCTCCAATGAAACAAAATAATATGGCCGGCCTTGACATTGCAGTTTGATTATCGATCGTGTGTAAATTTTAAGAATTTGTTCAACCGTTGGGGGCGTATTTAATAGAAAGCAGTATTATATGGTTATTTGTATCAACTACACATACACTAACTGGATGTCTCGTGAGATATTCATTACTTGCTCCCGTTCTATACTTTCGTTTGGTGTGTAGGGTCGATGGCTTAATTCATGGGCAATAGTTGACCAAAAGGGTTGCTAGATCGATGGGTCTCCAGTTTCATGGTAAAAACCCAGAAGTTTGTCAGATGAAAGAATTGAAGAAAGTGGTGTGTTGATTCCGAGCTGAGAGAGATGCATTAGAATCCGTTTCAAGAAAATTCGTTACAGTTTGATACCATTGACCGTTTTTAAGTTACGCATTTTATTTTTTTCATACATTATCTGTAAAACAACTTTTGTCCTCTCATTCGGTAAAATTTAAAATTCCGTTTCGGTTTCTCTTATAGAGTTAAAAATTTTAGAATTTTATTTTTAAAATTTTAAATTTTAATTATAAAAAAAGTCAAATTTATGAAAATAAAAAAAATATTTTTTTATACAAGTCTCGTGATAATAATAATAATAATATTCGTTTGCTGATTAAGGACTACTTTACTGGCTCCAATCGACAGGCTCGGTACCCAAAAAAAATGTCACTATAAGATGAGCCTTTCTATAGTTTGTTCATTTAGAATCCAAGTTGCCAAAATATCCAAGAAAAACAAATGTCCATCCAACCATCTTCTGTTGGTGTTCATCCATTTTCATAAGCCCACCTTACCCCATGATGCTCTCTATATTACCAACGCCGAGCTATTAGTTATTAACTCTCTCTCTCTCTTCTCTCTCTCTCTCTCTCTGGGTCTCCGAGTTTGCTATTGTGGATGTTACTATTAGTTTTTAGGCTAAGAAATTGTGTTTGCCGTTTGGGGAGAAAATGGGCAGGAGGTGCTCGCATTGTGGGAACATAGGCCACAATTCAAGAACTTGCACCTCTACCTCTTTCAGGGGCGAAGTGGTTGCTGGTGGGCTAAGGCTTTTTGGAGTACGACTTGACATTCCTTCTTCATCTTGTGTCCCCATTCAAAAGAGCATTAGCATGGACTCTCTGTCCTTATCTTCGTCCACATCCCCATCTTCCTCTTCTTTGCGTTCATCTCGAATTTCCATTGACGACAATTCCGATAAATCGTCCATTGGGTATCTTTCTGATAGTCTCTTAGGACCTGTCCAGGAGAGAAAGAAGGGTGAGAAGCAGTACTTTTGCTTGTTTTACTAAATTTACTATTTGTACATTTAAATTTTGTCCACTTACTTATATTTCGATACTAATTTGCATTGCTAGTTTGGGTGAATGTATAGGAGTCCCCTGGACAGAAGAGGAGCACCGAGCGTTCTTAATTGGGCTTGAACAGCTAGGAAAGGGAGACTGGAGAGGCATCTCCAGAAACTTTGTGACTACAAGAACTCCCACTCAAGTTGCTAGTCATGCTCAGAAATATTTCCTTCGCCAGGCTTGCCTGAACAAGAAGCGTCGTTCAAGCCTCTTTGACATGGTACCATGACATCCTCTTATTTCAACCTTTTACTTTTGGTCTGCTTCAATTGAGGATGGGGTGTTAACTATGGGTGTCATACCAGATCTCACCTCTAAGGTTTAAGTTTGGTGGCCTTTAAGCTATAGCTGGAGGTTCTCTTGTCTCAATCTTTGTTCGTACTATGATTCATTAGCGATGACCGGTTTATCAATTACAAATCGAATTAATGAAGTTCTTTTTCGTTTTTTTTTTTTTCTTGATTCTGGATTTTTGCTATAAGCAGGTTCGGAGCAGCAATTATCGAGCCAACAGCTCTGATTCAAACCCAACAAATCCTGCTTGTAATCAATCTTCCCGGACAGCGAACCGTGGCACCAATATGACCCTGCTGGGTCTGAATTCCGCCGAAGAAGGTACTAAATCAGATGTTCACGGAACTGACTCTCCCCAATTAGCCTCATCCCAAGACCCTCATTCCAAGCCCTTTTGGCTGCATAAGGTCAATGGTTCCTGGCCAAAAGCTTCAAATAATCAAGAAAACCCAATTTCTACAAGCTTGGCGCCTGATCTAGAGCTGACTCTTGCCATTCCAACAAGATTGGAAGGAAGCGAACCCTCTTCTTCAAATCCTCTCCTTCATAGACCTATTAGAGTTATCTAGTTATATCCAAGAAGAAGCCCCACTCAGCATATGTTATTTTTGGAGGGTTTAGTCATTTCTTGTTTCTCTTCTTTGTATTTTCTTCTACAAATTGACATGAACATTCAGATGTGTTAAATGATGCAAATATACAAGGAGTTAACTATCATCAATTGTAAAACTGAAGTGCTATTGTTCTTCACAGTTACTTACGTGCACGTCTGTAAGATGACTGAATTTGAAACCCCCCCCCCCAAAAAAAACAAAAAACTCAAATTATTCCTCCTGACCCATATCATCACCATCTCCCACTGGCCAGTTAACTTGCAGAAATTTTTCAATTTCAATGCCTGATTACTTATATGACTTGTCGGCAATTAGTCGTTTTTATATTCGGATGCTCCCAGAGGCAACTTTGTAATTCCCAAGAGCTTTTACTTTCTATTGTGACTAGTGCCTAACTACGTGAAAAATCACGCGAGAGATTAGTTTGTTTATAGTTAGTGAGAGGGGACATGTACATGTCTTTGGACACCAAGAAAGTATATCAATTTGGAATAGAAAGACTCAAAATCCCACAAGATTGCCGAGCGACTCGAACGCTTCCCGGAAAGCAGCAAATGTTCATGACAGGAATTGTCCACCTTGTTTTTATTTTTCCGTGCATGAGAAGCGTTCGCATCAGCCGTGATCTGGATCGACGCAGCATAGTAAATATAGATACAGGCATTTCTGGGCCTAATTTGTCGTTGCTCGAACACGCCGGGACCCCATTGTACGTTGCTTAAAGAGTTGGGTTCAATGTTAATGTTCCGTATTTGTTGTCCGATGAAAGGGATTCCAAGCAATGGGTGCGTTTATTCCGAGTCGGAGAGACTGTGACGGCCTTTCATGTTTACATTGTACCGTGAAGAAATCCATGAGTTCAAAGGGAGATCTTTTACAATGACCAAAATACGAGAATTACAAATACTTATTTTGAAAGTCTTGGTTACCCGAAGATTGATGGGGTGAGAGAATCATGTAACTAAGTCAGCCAACTCACGTGATGATAGTATCCTAACCAATAAAAATTCACAAAAGAGAACTGAATTTACTCAAGTGCATGAAAAATCAAATCGAGGCTGCTTCTTCAATTCTGCTTTGTTTGGGTTTTCTAGTTACATTGGAGAATATTATACTTGCTCTTTTGGATCTTCGAACCCAACTTTCCTATTTTTGCCTGCTCACGGGACCAAAGACATTCGTATTTCTGTCGCCCGTACGGAAAGTTTTTAACAGAATATAGAATGTGTGACTCGAAAGTTGGCGCATCGCATTGCTTTCTAGCTTTTTTTTTTTTTTTTTTTTTTTGAAGATAAGGAATATAAGAAACAAATGAAGGTTGTCCACAAGCTTCTTGGCACTTCTTTGTCTTGCATTTTTATCTTCAAATTTTTTTTTTTTTTGGGTATTTGTTGCCTGCTTAGGGAACCATTTGGGGGCCTCTATGTTGACTAAAATGGCCCATGCTTGCACACGAAAAAAGGGCAAAATAATTTTTTTTAATAAAATGAAAAATAAGGATAAATTTCACAATTTTGTTAAAGAAAATTATAACTTATTTATATATATATATATATATATATATATATATATAAACCTCTAAGACGAATGTTTGTAACACCAAATATTTAGAAAAATTTTCCATCATTAGATTATAATATTTAATGGTAAAAAAAAATAAAAAATAAAAAATGTCTATATACGATTGATGATCGAGGCGTATATAAGATGCTTCCCAACGTTGCAGATGGCTTGAGTTCCAACGATAGGCCACGTTTGTCATAACTTTTCAGCAAAAGTGACATCTCAACCCACTAACGTTGTCCGATTTGCCAGCTGTTGCTTTCGCGTGAGGTGTCAAATAATGCCCATTTGTCTCTCAATATCCAATTCGGCCGTTCCCCACGTACATCCCGTGGAGGATACAACTTTGGATTCTCTCGACACATTTTATCTTTTACCGTGTGCAGCTCGATTCCTTCGAGTCCGCGGACCTGCTTTATTTATAATCTTTGTCTTTCTTTTTGTTTTGTTTTTTTTTTTTTGGTTGGTCGTTTTTTGTTTCTTTTCTCGCCAGTTCTCCTCCACTCTCTCCACTCTCCAATTTTTATGCATGGCCCAGAAAACTTTCCATCCCTCTTCTTACTTTACAGTCAGATAATCAAATATGTGAACAAATAATTCTGAATTTTTTTTTTAAAATTAATTTCAATTTTTATTAATCTTTTTTTTTTGTTGGTTGTTTTGATGTGATCATGTCAATTATTATATTTGATAATTAATATAAAAAATGCGTGATTAATACATATTTTCGTATACATTTTTGTATATTTATTAATCCTTATTTATGCAAATAAGATATTTAGAATATTTGAAATATATGTTAATTGTAAATATACATATATATTTTTATATATTAATTATTAAATATAACATTTGACTTATTTTTTAATTATATGATATTTTAAAATGAATTAAAAAAATAAAAAATTTAAGGTTACATAAACCAAAAAAATAATAAAAAAATAAAAGAATTAAAGATTATTATCCGTCCGAGAATTGGGTGATTGTTTTTTTTTTTTTTGAAATTGACAGTGGTGGAGAATTAATTGCCCGTGATTTTTCTGCGAAGATAAATAATAATTCATCCTTCCTCCTCTTACTTTACGGCCGGTGAATTGAGATGGAACAGGTGCTGGAGCTTTGTGCACATCGAGTGGTTCAAAGTTTTTCATATCCAAGCTTCTCGGTGTTCCAAGAGCTCAAAAGTAAATGCTCCGATCTGCCATTGAAAGTGGGCCACGCGACCGTCAGAGGTAGGATTTTTGACCATCATCACCATATCCCGTAGACGGCTCCACCATTAACGCTCATCTCTGGTGGCAATGATTTTCTTTTCTTAAAATAATAATAATAATAATAATTACTAAATATAAATTCCAGTAATCTGACTTTTAAAACAAGAAAATGTAACTTATTAATTGTTATTCTATTTTTAAAATTTCATTTTTTAATGCGAAGTATGTCATTTTAATTAACAATAATAATTACAATACGATGATCTAACATACTTAACCAGACAAAATAACTGAAGAATTATTACATTAGAATTTTTTACTTTTATTGAATCGCATTACTTACAATCTTTTTTTAATTGAAGATTACGAATATATTCTTGATTAACATTTTAAGTTACGCAATTATTTTATTTTTATTTTTATTTTTTTATAGCCAAGATCGATGAAAGAGTCGGCTTTTGGTCTGAGGAGGATATCCAGAAAGCCCTTGTTCAACTCAAAACAAGTCCAGGCTTGGAGACTACAGAGCTCTCTACGGTCCAGCGCGCCCGACGTGTATTAGCTCACAAAAACATTGGAATGACTCACCAACCACCGCCACTACCTGAGAAGGGGAGAATGGAAAACACCAATGAATGCCAAGCTCCGTGACGGCCGCCGCCGGTTGCGTGACTTGCGCCGGTGACGCTCTACTCGTCGCTCCTCCCCCCGCGGCGTTCCTTTTCCTTTCTCTAGAGATTTTTCGTTTCTGTGAAACCTAATGCAACCGAGATTGATCTCAACTGTGGTTTTCGCTCCTGCCTTCCTTCTCTGTCTCGCTGCCAGCGAGACCGACTCGGTGACGGAGACCAATGCTAGTGTTGAGTCGAACGCCACGCTTCCTATATCCAAAGAGGATGCCGTAGCCGAAATGCTTGATCGGGCTCTGGAGAAAGAGTTCGATGAGACCGAGCAGATTGAAGGTCCGTGCTAGATCTCTCTCGGTGAATCTGCATTTAGTTTACTCTGGCTATTCATCTCGGGTTCCATTCTGAAAGTAGGGTTTCCAGTTTCTGGATTCCTTGCTTTCTTTTATCTTAACGAAAAAGTGAATTTTCTGACTAAATTTTGATTTTCAAGTTTTGGTGGTCAACCTTTTTTGAGTTTGCATTTTCTGTAAATAATACGTGTGTTTTAATTTCCTTTTTCTCGCTGTTATTTAGAAGAAAATGTGAAGGTATTTTGATATTCTTACTCTTAAAACCTTCGATGTACTCAGTAGTCGGTTCAAGCTATTGATGGATAATCGCCGCTAATGGTTGCAAATTTTCGGCTAAAGCAGCTTACTAGGGAAGTTCCCGAGGCACGCATTTGATTAGGAATTTTAATCACTTGATTAGGAATTTAAGCAGCTTACTGACCCAGGTAGCTTCGATAACTGTGTAGCTGGTGAGCAGGTTAGTAATTACGTTAAATTGCTGCACATTGCAATTTCAAGTTGACTGTGTTCTCTCGATTTCTGGTTACAACTGAAACAAGTTGGCAGTCATTTCAAATGCCTAAAACATCTGATACTGAATTTAGAAGGCTTTTTTTGTTTCCCCGTGGATGCGAGCTTTTAATATTGAAGTGGGAAGCTAATGAATAGAATTTAGCTTCATTTTCAGTCAAGCCTGAATCCGCTAGGATGTGTCTGGTGGGGTAATTTTCCGTATATGTGTTTCATTGCATCAACCAGTAATATTTTGAGAAGGCCTATGTGAGCTATTAGTAGGTGGATTTTACCTCACTAAAGCACTCAGCAAGTAAACGTAAAAATCGAAGAAAATCTAGATGCGAAAACCAACTCAAGGAGTAAGAAATGCAAAACTGAATTCAATTATCTTTTAACCTACTTCTGCCATTCTTTCAAATTGTGTTTTCGTTTGATTGGGAGAGAGGAAACTTTTGAACCTCAAATTGGAAACTGCTAAATCATTTCTGAATCCTAGGTCCTTTCACCTTCGTCATGTTTTCAATTTGGACAGGACACCAACATTGATTGATCGAGGGGTAGTTCTAAAATACACCAGTAGGAAACTCTCACTCACCGTGCTTGAGCGATTTATAACGGATCTGTTCTCAGTTATTTGAGTCTGACAAGATCTTGATATTGTCAGGACAATGTCTTTATCACGTTAAATCCAAAATCCAAGTACCCTCTGCCACAACTAGACTTAAGGTGAGCTCAATTGCTTCTCTTTATCTTTTTTGTATTTCCTTTTATTTCATTGCACTTATGAGTCAGAAAAGTTGGTGGTTAATCCTGTTTGATCCTATCATGGCAGATTGATGTCAAATCTGGTAGTTGTGATTGTGTCTGCAGCTTCGGGTGGAATTGCATTTGCTTGTGCCGGACAACCGGTTAGAATAATAATATTTCTCTAAACTTTGTTTTTAATTAACTGGGTATGTGGAACTGCACCCCCTTTTCCTCCCTTTGTTTTGTTGTCTTCTTACCTGCATGCGTACATCTGTGTACACTAATTCGACCTTGTAAGTATGCCACTTTACAAATCTTGCTTCTATCATTGGTAGAATGTTTTAGTCTATGCATTTCCATTTTCCACGTCATTACTAGATATCTTCTGGCAGGTTCGATCTGTTATCGATCCTGGAGACCTGAGTTTTGTCAGTGAAATGGTGCAATTATGTTCTTTATATATCATACAAACCTACAGTTGCCAGGTCTTCTTTATTTTGGATTGCTAAGAAAATGTTTTGATGAATTTGTAGTCATTCTACCATGTACTAAATAATTTTTAATTTAAAAAAAATATAAAAATTATATTTCTTAATTTATAATAAAATAAAATAATAAAAATTAAATTAAATATATAATAAAATAAAATAATAAAAAATTCATATAATTAATCTCAATTTAATTTAAGATTAATTTTTTGTTATTGTTGTTGTTGTTGTTTGGGCTTTTTGATGTTGTTTGCCTAAGCTAGCAGGTTGAAACAGTGGCCCAGTTTGGCGTGATTTTTCTGCTCTTTGCATTAGGCCTGGAGTTCTCAACAACAAAGGTCTGCTTTTATTGTCCTTACAATTTACATGCACCTTTTTTATTGATATTTAACTGTTACAATGTTACTTGTTATGAATGCAGCTTTGTGTTGTTTGAGTTGCTGTTGTTGGAGGTCTTCTCCAGAATTTTCTTTTCATGTGCTTGTCTGGAATAACAGCCTTGGTAAGTGCTAAATGAAGTAATGATTTCATTTATTACCCTTCAATGTTTTAGAACCAAAAGATTTTTTTATTTCTTTTGTGTCTGTGCATTTCTACATTTTCAAGTTCAATCTTATAGTCTATATTCAAAGACTACCGTTTTGGCTTGAAATGTGTGTGGGGCTGTGTTGTCCACCCTCTCTTTTGGGAGGGGGGGTTGACCTAGTCCTCATACACGTGGACGGATAAGTATGAGTGTAGAAATCCACCTTTGTAGTTCTACAAATTTGTTTTGAGGATGGCACTTCGATAATTCAAGGCCCTTGGTCTGTCTACTGATGGCTGAGCATAGTCATAGTGCCCCTGGTTTCATCAGTAAGTGCTGATCAATGTTATTTGTGGGTTTGCGAATATAACTTGGAATACGCTTTGATCTTGTTGACCAGGTTGCTGTATTCTCACTTTTAGACAGTTCTTCTGTCGTTCAAATTATATTATTTAAAAGTTTTTCATAGATAGCTGCGTGCTTTTGCAGCTATGTGGTGGTAGCCCCTCAGAGGGAGTATTTGTTGTCGCATTCCTGTCTATGTCTTCTACTGCTCTGGTAAGCATGTATGTGCAGAAGTGTTTTACAAACATTTTTTATTCAATTGCTGATTTGAGGTTAGACAGGTCAAAATTTACTTTCTTCCTTTTGGAACTCTATTCTATGCACTATCTGCAGAGAGCTTGTTCACTTTAAGAGCCATCTTGTATTATTCGTCTTTGTTTTTTATTTTTTTCTTGTTCTCTTTAAGGTTACTCCATTGTGACCTGGTGGTCACGAGTTCAAGTCTTAGAAACAGCCTCCTTGCAAAAATAAAGGGAAGGCTGTATACACCTGATCCTTCCCTAAACTGTGCAAATGTGGGAGTCTCATGTATTGGGACGCCCTTTATTTTGGGTTTGTTGCCAAATATAATATGTTATGAGATGTCTCAGAATCTACCGGAACATGTGCTCAAGATCCTCATTACTCTTGGTACTGCTCTTTAATGGTTTTATACGAGTATGTTGCATCTCGCTTGAACACTTAAGCTTTTCTTATATGCATGTTATGACGGCGGGAGAGTTGCAAGGTTTTATTGGCTACTTTATGCAGTTAAATAAATTGTCAATTTTAGCATTGCGTTCTCGTGTTAATTGAGACGGCAGACCTTCAACACCCGGTAGATCTGCTTCAAACACAAGAATACCTATCTATGTTGTCTAATTATGCCTAGGCTCTTAACATTTTTCCAGGGAATCCTTATGAATGAGAAGAAACATATAAGACATTTTGTTGTGGTGTCAAACGAGTACCCTACTTAAACCCATTTTAAGTATCTAGTTAGTTACCCTAGCTCAGTGGTCTGGTGCAGCTTTCTTATGGAGTACCGTCATTCGTTGTCATCATAAAACTTGGTTGGCTTCGCTTGACAACAGGTTAGTATAAGTGCCCTTGGTGGGCAGGTCGCCATGGGCATGCTGATCCTGCTGGTAATTTTGATGTATACAATCAAAGAGATACGGTGCCAATCAAGTCGAGGATAAAAGATTGGAATGGGTCCAGGAGGCCTTCTTGACCCCTGGTCACCCATGTCATGGTTCCCAGCATTCGAGTGCTATAACAGAACATTGCCCAAATAAATGCCCAGCTTTTTTTCTTTTTTTATTTTTTTGGAACAATAAATAAATGCTCAATGCTGCATCACATAAATAGTTATTTGAGGGAATTTCAAAAATCATATATTAATTAACAATCTGCTATTTTCTTTGGATGCAAACTAGCTATTGCGTTAAATTAAAAAGCAAGCGTCTTATTGGACGAGGAGTAATGTCGCATGTACCGAGCGGCTCTTACACAATCTTTTAGGATACCATATAATTGTATGAAGATCTTTTAAAATCTTTTTCTGATAACGATTTTCTAATTACCGTTACATCTCGTACGTCTCAAAAAAAAAAATAAAAATAAAATAAAATAAAATAAAAATATATATATATATATATATATATATATATATATAAGAAAACCGTTACATCTCGTAAAATAATAACTCGTGCCGTTTGAATTTCGAATAGGCCCCACCACCACCGGGCCCAGAATTTGGACAACCCCCGTCATAACCATTTCATTACATGCCTCCGTCCAGGTCCACCACAACCAGACGATTCCACATTCACTCGGTCCTATGCAAAATCATCAATCAACATCCAACCCATCTGCTTTCACTTCGGTCCAAAAGAGACCAGCTGGCCTCTCTATGGAACCCATCAAATCACAAATACAATCGAAAAAAGAAATAGGTGAAATAGATAAGTCTTATAATGGCAAAATGAGAATATCGAAAATTTTTATGGGTAAAAATAAAGAAAGCAAGAACGGGGGTATTGTAACCCGTTTGGTTCAGCATTTTGCACCAGCTGACGGCTGGTGCCTAAGCCACCAGCTGCAGAAATTTCTGGGCAATTCGAACAATTTTAGCTGGTAGTGGCTCTACTACCAGCATTTCCAACACCTCACAAAATAGAGCCGAGCCGATGTTGAGAACCACTGCTGACATTATTGTTAAAAGACTAAATTACCCCCCAACTTCTAGCCATTATTTTATTTTCTCATGCAATGTATTTATTTATGAAATAAAGACTTTAAATTAATTATGCATGTTTTTTTTTTTCGTTTCTCGATGTCTTTAAATATTTTGTGACATATTTGTGAGTTTTATATTACGCATAGCAAAAAACCTTATTATATATAGAAATAAGCAAACATATTATATCTTTCAAATTTTTATTAAATAATAATGATAGTTATCAACTAGTTTTATTAATTACTTTTATTTTTATTAACGACAAATTTTTTAATTATAAATTAATAATTAATAATTAATAATTATTATATTAAAAAATTAGTATTTATTTATTAAAAAATTTTAGTTGAGTTCCAAAGATAGAGGTTTCTGCGAGCTCGTTGTACCCGAAGATAGGGAAGACTTGCTCGCGTGCCATTTTCTTCTATCTGTCTTAGGCAGGAAAGATACGGCCGCGGCGACCTAGCCTCCCCAAGAAGATATTGACGTGTGTGGTTTCCATGGGCGAAGAGAGCAGGGCCTTTTCCTTCAACACAGAATCCCTCGGTTACTTCTCCCTTCGAGAGCTAACGACAATGGATCCGAATATCGCAGCTACTGATTCTGTCCTACTTGACCTTTTTATGATTGATCCGAATATCGTTCACTCTGTGAGACAATGGATCTAACCTTAGGGCTTAGTGACTCCATCTCTCTTGCTGGCTTAGCCGAACGACTTGAACTCGAGTCATTCGCTTCCTTAAGCCATGTCCATACTAAAAGAGCTAAATCGGACGGCGACTAGATTCGTTCCGTAGCGCGGGATTCTGTAACAGCAAAAACTAAGACCCCCCCCCCACTACCGGATCAACAGGAGATCCCGCGTTTAGATCCGAGAAAGAAGGAGAGTCTCTCCCTAAAGACTCATCCCACGGGCACATCTTGACCATGAAAGGCAGAGAGATAGATCACGCCTAAAAGCTGCCATTTCTATTAAATAAGATACCACCAAAGGATTATAAACCTTTATCGGGACCGAAAGCTTGCTTAAGAAAGAGCATTCGAGGAATTTTTCTTTTAAAAATATATTATTTAACCTTCAATTTTATATTTGATGAAAAGAAATATATATATATCTTTGAAACCTAACTTCAACATAAAATATGGTGTCGGAAGATGACATTCAAATTAAACTCCATCAATACTGATAAAAAAAAATTATATAGTTTAATAAAATAAATAAATTTCATTGTCATTTCCTAATTACATTTTTTAACATAAAATATTAAAAAATTTGTATTTTATCAAAATAAAAAACTAAAGTTTTCTACCCACATGTTTCACATTTAGTTAGATGCCGCACGTTTGATTTGAAGAACAGTTTTGGAATGAAGATTGCCTAACTTTATGCGTATAAATTAACACAACTGAGTGCCCAAGGAGCCCGGCACGGAGCTGACCAGCCAAACACCTGCAGGCGAGAAAATGAAATTTTCTTCTAAATATTGAAAGCTTTAATCAGCAACCAATGTAAATCTAAGCTGATTTCCCACGTCCAAGACACCACGTTGCAGGTTATTTGGCCCTCGCGTTGTACTAAAAAGGGGGGAAGAAGGAAATAATAAAAGTCGATTTAGCACTAAGTGGAAAGCCGTGTAATCAGTGGGAAGAAACTAAATCAGGGATTCAGCTTAACATAAATCAGGGAATTGGAGTGGAAACTAGGAACAACAAAGAAATGGGAAAACGAACGTCTTGTCCCCTGGCTGATAGAATTCAAAATAGATTTCCAACGATAAATTCTTCTTCAGCTGATACGTGGTCTTACCGACGTGCCAGACACGGCAACTCGAGATTCTTTCGTGAAAAGCATGACGGGACAAATGTAGGAACTTTGTGGTCATCTTCGGCCTAACAATGACAATGGGCGACAAATAACAATCCGGTCAAAGTAGCCCATTGTTAGCATGCCCTGCCTCATTGGCGCCCACAGATTTGTTGTTTAAAATCCAATAAACGAATAAAGAAAAGTGATGAGAGTCTATCGGCTGGGACGGATTGCATGGGAAAAGTTTTTTTTCTAATCGTGAAAGTTTTACCTTTGAGCAATGAGAATGACCACCAGCCTTCGTGTGCTTGCTAGAATGATTGACCCATTAATTAAAGATTGGTGGAGCGAATCAGACCACGTGGTGGTGGAGATGAATGAATCTGCACCCACTGCATAATCTTCACTAATCCTAGCTGGTGCGTAATAAACTAAAAACAGTTACATATGAATCAGGTTCAGGACCCCTGCCCGCCCTTTTGAGCCCATAAATACTCCCCTTAAGTTGATTGTTATGTGCAATCTCGATTAGAGGGAGTAAAGGCAACGATGGAGATTCCCGTGATTAGATTAGATGAAGCTGACGGTGAGAACAGGAGCAAAACGTTGTCACTTCTGCATCAAGCTTGTGAGAAATGGGGCTTCTTTATGGTAAAAATCGTAAAAAATGATGCTAATTTGTTCTTTATCTATCATAACTTTTCTTGTTTCCCGATCCCATTATTGTGTGAGCTTTTCCAGGTTGATAACCATGGAATTGACAAAGCGTTGATGGAGAAGGTGAAGCAATTGGTCAATTGTCACTACGAGGAAAACCTGAAGGAAAGCTTTTATGAATCAGAGATAGCTAAGAGATTGAATAACAATGAAAATTCATCTGACATGGACTGGGAAAGCACCTTCTTCCTTTGGCATCGCCCAAAGTCCAACATCCATGAAATTCCTAAGCTCCCTGGAAATCTTTGGTGAGTTAAGAAAAGTGCCGTAAACATAAACTCTGCTTCACTTCACAATTCCCACACCGCTAAATGTTATCTGATCAATATGCATGTGCTTGTACAATTTGTGCAGCAAAGCAATGGACGAGTACATTGCTCAATTGATTAAGCTAGCAGAGAAGCTATCTGAACTCATGTGCGAGAATCTTGGTTTAGAGAAATGCCACATAAAGGAGGCATTCTCAGGAAGTAAAGGTCCTTCCGTGGGGACAAAAGTGGCAAAGTACCCTCAATGTCCGCAGCCAGAGCTAGTGAGAGGACTCAGAGAGCACACCGATGCAGGTGGGATTATACTCTTGCTGCAGGACGATCGAGTCCCAGGTCTAGAATTCTTGAAAGATGGGGAGTGGGTAGAGATCCCTCCGTCAAAGAACAACACCATTTTTGTTAACATTGGTGACCAAATTGAAGTCTTGAGCAATGGAAGGTATAAGAGTGCCTTGCACCGTGTTATGGCTGACAAAAATGGAAGCAGACTGTCCATTGCCACATTCTACAATCCTGCTGGTGACGCCATTATCTCTCCATCTCCCAGACTCTTATATCCAAATAACTATAGCTTTCAAGAATATCTGAAGCATTATGCCACGACCAAGTTCGCAGATAAGGAACCCAGATTTGAACACATGAAGAAAATGGCCAACGGCCACCATACCCTCCAGGCCTAAATTTACCATGCAATTTTAATGTTACTATATTTTATTTTATTTTATTTTTAGTGTGTGTGTCAGCTCTGTTTGAAAAAGTCAAATGCAAATGCTAGCATTTGCAACGCAATTGTCCATGGCCAATGGGCATCATGTCTGGAGCTTCCAATCGTAATGTTGCTAATTTATGGGTTCGGTATGTCGGTCCATTTGTAGTTTGTATTACTACACGGTACACAGGAATAAGATGGATTTTCCCTCCTATGTTTGTTCTTCTTGTGCTTGGACTGCCTCGAGCTATTGGTTTTCTGATATCTTGGAGAAACTAGCACAATCAACTGCCAGTGGCCGGTGCTAATAAAACATCAAAACTAATTATTTTGATATGATTACCACAAAAATTGACCCGTCTTGAAGAAATTTATTTAATTGGAATTTGATTGACATTAAATGAAAAAATCAATGACTCGAGATCTAAAACAACCCGATCGATCCTCATGTTTGCCAGGTTGGGTTGAGTTCCGTTGATAAGATGTATTCAAGCGGAGACAGGAACAAATTTATGAATTCCTGTCGGAGGGGGGGGGGTCTGGCGTCTCGTTCGAGAGAGTCGATTCAATTCCAAACCGCAACAAAAGTTTTGGACTCTTTTAATGGACGGCCCACAGAAGCCCAGCCCATACATAGCATTGGGCTCAACGGCCGTCATCACAACGGGACAAACGTGTGCGTGTCTAGCGATCAAACGGTGGCGTGCGGGGCCAGTGGGAAAGCAAACAAGTATGTAAACAAGCATTCTTTCGTGATGGAAGCAAACAAATGAGCATAGGTTCAATCACAATGGTCTGGGCACAGTTAAACTAGTTCACACCCACACAGGCAGACCAGACAGCCAGTAGTGCTTCGCATCAAAGTCCCAGAGAAAAAGTCAAAAGAAAGCAAAATAGCCCCATCGCTTGAGAGTTGAGAGGCATATGTATTTCCACAGTCCTAGAACCTTGACCACACGACTTTCCCTTTTGTTTTTTGTTCGTTTCCTCAGAAAAAAAAAAAAAAAAAGACAAATGACCATCGCACAATTCCCCTTATCTAACCAACCAACAGAAACTTCAGGGTCTGTCCGAACTCCGAAGCCAAAAACTCAGTAACTCAAAAAAAAAAAAAAAAGAAAAAAAAAAAGAAACCATGGCAGTGGCCAACAACATAACAGCAGTCCTCAATTTCATAGCCTTCCTCTGTTCAATCCCAATAATCGCCGCCGGCATCTGGCTGGCCTCCAAGCCGGACAACGAGTGCATCCAGTTGTCCCGGTGGCCGGTGGTCATCCTGGGATTCCTAGTTCTCCTTGTTTCCCTCGCAGGCTTCGTGGGTGCCTACTGGTACAAACAGACACTCCTGGCATTCTACCTCTGCTGCATGGCAATCCTCATCGGTGTTCTCTTGATCCTGCTGGTCTTCGCGTTTGTTGTCACGCGCCGCGATGGTGGGTACGATGTGCCGGGGAGGGGTTACAAAGAGTACAGGCTTGAAGGGTTCTCGTCTGGGCTGAGGGATCATGTGGTGAATTCCAAGAATTGGAAGAAGATTAGCGCTTGTCTTGCCGAAAGCGATATTTGTGCTAAGATGAATCAGAATTATATTACTGCTGATCAGTTCTATATGGTTGATATCTCTCCTCTCCAGGCAAGTTCTTACCTTCACTTTTCTTCCCCTGTCTAGTTTTTCTTTTTCTTCTTTTTTTTTGTTTTTTTTTCCTTCTCGGAAAGAAAGGACAAGAAATTGGGACATTTTTCTGTATCTTGTGAATTGATCGTATTACTTCATCTTCGCTCATCGTGTTTAGGTTTTGTGCTGAGCAATTGGGAAGTTAGCTTGTCAATTTGTGTTCACACGATTCTTAAAGTCCTCATAATGTTGAAAATGGATAGTCCCATGTGACAATGCATCTGTATACTCCATAATCCATAGCTTTATTGCAAGTAATTTTTCTAATTTTTTATACCTTCCCTTGAAATGTTACGCTTTTTCAAGCATTAGACTTACCTATAGTGTATAGACTTAAGCAATTGTGAGAGACCATGTGGCGTGGTGTTACCGATTGCCACAAGAACTTTAATAGAATCTGCCAGCTAAATGAGCAACTCACTTTACCAAGCGTTCGTGACTCCACAAATTCTTAGGAAAATTTTTAGGAGTTACACCAAGATGATGGGGATAGGAAAGGGACAGGACCAGATGGGAGTAGGACCCACTTTTAGCCTTAAAAAATGAAGTGGGACCTAGACGAGATAATTAGAAATTGGAAAGGATATTGTGGTCCATAATTAGCTGAGGGACTTTTTGATGTTTCGCAACTTTAATCGTAATCAGCATTGGCATGATAACGCATTAAAAAGAGATTGAGACATGTCACGTTGTGTGGCCAATTATGAATTTTCTCTTGTTTTCAACAGGGGAAAAAAAAGGGAAAAAAAAAAAGAAAGGAAAAGATGCTTTTCTATAACAGAAATTATAAACATAATTCCAACACCCGGAAAAGTTTGTACCCTTCGACTACCTACCTACCAATCTAATTGTCCGCATTAAAGGGTTCCACCTTGCATTATTCAGGCCAAGAGCTTTGTCCTCGTTCCCAAAGTAAAAGATGCATCATATTGCTGCCAGCTTTGGCATGTAATGGCATATAGTTTAATTTGCCGGGATTCTTCATTTTAATCGTATTTTTGCTTGTGCTGGAAATTATGGATTTTTAGACAGGGTGCTGCAAGCCCCCAACAGCATGTGGATACAGTTATGTGAACCCAACACAATGGATAAACCCAACGAACCCAACAGCAGACCCAGACTGCTACTTATGGAATAATGACCCGAACCAACTCTGCTACAATTGCAATTCTTGCAAAGCTGGCCTGTTAGGCAGCCTAAGAAAAGAATGGAGGAAGGCCAATATAATCCTGATTGCTGCAGTGGTGGTGCTTATATGGGTCTATATCATCGCCTGCAGTGCTTTCAGAAATGCCCAAACGGAGGACCTGTTCCGCCGTTACAAATGGGGCCAGGTTTGATCTTGTTGTAGCCAAACAAAACACGTCCCACTCCCCCCATTCTGTTTGTTGTCGAATTTTCGATTTGTGCTCTATGTCGTCTCGTGGTATTTGTGTAGATGTTTGACTACATGTTTTTTTTTTCCTCCCTAATATGGGAAACATTTGGACAAGCGTTGAACACTAGAGAGGAACCAGTTTCTTTGGAAGTGTGTATCTGAAGGCTCGTAAAAATTGATAATGGAATCTCAATTATCAGCTTTCCTGAGAATTAGATTCTTCTGTTCGAGTTTCAACCTCTCGCGCGGTGTACAATATGCATATTTTGACAATCCGTTAAAAACATCTTTCCGTAGGAGCATGCTATTCCAATAAAGTTTCTAAAGTTCTCTAGATGCGCAAACGAAAAGCTAAAATGAATGTACCTTAAAGAAAGTTACGAAGAGGCACCAGCGTCACCGATCAGACGACAAAGCCTTCTGTGTAATCTCGTGCACAAACTCGTGCAACTAATAAACTAATATAATACCGCCAAACTATGACGTTTAAGAATAAAAAAGCTATTTGATATCGAGTTAAAAGATTTTATTTTATTTTTTCAAGATGCTCAATAAGGTAAATTTAAATTTTTGTCAAGATATCTAATAAAATTATAAAGACATATTTATAAAATTTATTTATTTTTAATAATGCACAATTTTTTCTAATAAAATTCTAAAATATCACATGCTTTTTTGTTTATGTTTCTAAAAAAATTAAGAAAAAAAAAACTAACATAAAATTTTTTAATTTTCTCTATATATTAATATGCTTTTTACACTAATATAATGGTTATTTTATAAATTGTATTCGATGTTTTCTTGTCCAGCAAATACTTTTCAATAACAAGTATCATCCTTATACAGGAGACAAAAAGCTCAATACTGCACAAGTTTGCGTTCCGGGCTGGGGACACTGACCATTGCCAGCGAATCTGTCAGCCCGTCCTCTGATAATTATGTACGACAAAGTTTCTGGAAGCAAAGGAAATCCATCTTTTACCTATCTTACATTCGTTTTCTGTTTTTTCCGTCAATTTACTTTTTAAACGTCAATAGAGCACGCATAGAATGATTAGTTTGTGTTTATGCAGATGCAACACACCTTTCTAGTCCCGTGGCTAAACTGCCCGATGATCTGTAAATTGATTCAGACAAAATCGATGACTAAATGCCATTTATGCTGATGTTCAGTAGGTATATATACCTCCAAATCTCTGTTAATAAGCCATTGACACCTTTCTGGATTCAAAAGAATCACCGATCCGTAAATCACCCGCAAACCTGGCGATTACCTTTTTATATATGCTGCTTTCTTCTTGAGGTGATGATTCAGTTTGCAATAATGAGGCACAGAGTTTAATGTTCAATCTGCAATAACTGGTACTTACGGATGATAAAAACAACATGGTGGGGATAATGTCCCGTCGAATTAGGGCTGCGACGAATTCCGAGACAGGCGAAGAGTGCAAAATCCTTTATAGCTCGTTTGAAATCGAATTTTGGATTAGATTTGATCCGATTACAATTATAGAATTCAATTTAATGAATTTAACAATTAGATTATAATTTTAATATCTTATTTAGTATTAAATTTTAAATAAGTAAATTCATTCCAATTGTTTTTATTTTATCAAAATACTTTAAATGATATAATAAATTGAATTAAATTAATTTTGGTGAAAATTATCAATGCTGGAGAATTCTTGTACTCTAAAACTTGTGACATTGAACAAGAAATTAAGAGTTTCGAAATTGGCAAATTGAAATGCCATTTTTTTAGTAATAATATCTTCGTGAAATTGACACAAGTTCTAAACAATTATGCTCTCTCGCGGAAAGAAAATTTTGAAATAAACGTGAGCGAAGTGTTGATTACCTGGCGATGTTCAAACCCTCCAGCACAATGGAAATGTGACCCGACAATCGAAACGTGATCAGCATCACCTATCGACGTCCGTATGACGATGGCTTTGGTCCCCAGCGAGACGATTTGAAAACCTGGTACGCAAAACCATTACATGATGTTAGAAACGCTCGAACAGACGGCATGATCCTGAAAAAATTTTTAATCTAACTCATTTTTTGAGTCAATCAACTTAATTTAACTATAAATGAGACCCAGTTGACGAAAAATCGATAAGATAAATTCGTGTGATAAATGGGAGCAAGTATAGGAAAGAACCTTCCTCACCCTCTCCTTTCGCCACGGCTTCCTGGTCACTCGGTTTTGTTGGGTAATCCACGCTGACCTGTGAAATGTTTCAAGGAAATCAAAAGGCAAAGAACAAATTAGATATCAAGATTCTCAAGGCCATTAATTCTTCTGAGAACTGTTTTTAAGATCATTCCAAGCCGATCTGGCAACCCTATGTAGCAGATGTTCAAGGGGTACAACAAAGGATGGCAGCTCTTTGCTTCCATTTAGAAGCAAAGATGAATAAAAAGGAAAATCCAAAGTGCCATCAGGAAGATGAATATTTGAAATCTAAGCTTGAACCTCAACGAGTACACAAAAATATATATGGCCCAGCTGCAGGCATAAAACTTTTAAATGGCAATTATGTTGAATCAAACAGAGGATTGCTAGCCCCAGTGCGCTAGAGTCAAATATTCAAGACACAGGAAGGAAGAAGCACATACTACATTAATTCTGAAGTCCAAGGAAATATTTCCAAGTGGGAACGTTGGATTTAAATTTACATCTTGCACATTATATTCTGTCAGCACCCGTAGAGAAGAAAATAAATCATATCATATCAATATGTCTACCCAAAAAGGGACCAACTTACTTCGACAGCTAGGCTTAGGAAAGCTGATGTTCGGACAAGCAAAACATGGTACTAGGCAAGTTAGAAAGTCAAAATTAGCAAAGAAAGGAAAAATGATGGGGGAATTTCAAAGCTAGCAATCAAAGCAGATTCCACATGGAAATTTTTAGAAACTCTTGCTGCCTCTTCCGTTGATTAGACGTTAATTTTCTATTAGCCTCACTTATTCAAATGGTATTGACACCCATTTGTCCCCGCTATCTCATTTTCTATGGGCAGCATCCTTGGAGTTGCACAATATAAGAAACTAGCTAGCTATTCTAACTCTTCCAGAGAAGATAAAATAATACATCAATTAATCATCTAAATATGTTAAAATTACCGTGTTGCAAAAATTCTTAGTCTTGGAAAGACTTTTTTTTTTTTCGAACAAGGATTATCAGTGCAAATAAATGAAGAAAAATCACCACTAAATATTAGAAACCTGCTGGATTTCACTTGAGCTCTTATCTCTTCACCCCTAACCAACTACTCGAGCGTGCTTGTGTCCTTTTGGAAAATGGCCGACCTAAACATATAAACATAGAGGAGGAATCTGTAAATACAACAATTAATAGTATAACATGTCTCACATAGATATCAGAACTATCTTATCCAACTGCTAGAGATTCCCAGATGCTTACTCCTGGAGTGTCAGAAGGAAAAACCTCTGCATGGTACTCTGTGAGTGCAGAAGTCACAGGAGCATCAACGTGCATCACAAATCTTGGAGGTTCATCGAAAAATGAATCTGGTGCCCTCAAAGTACCAAACTTTTAGGTTTTCAGATTTAAAAGATTCAGCTCAAAATTTAAAGCTGAATTTCAATTCCATTCCGGAACAGCTGGAGCTGCTATAAGAAACTAAATAACTTTCAAACTGAGTTTGACAGGAGAACCAATGGCCTTATGAGCTAAACTAACGTCTGCTCAGTTGACTGCATTTTGCATCAAACCAAAGCATTTTATGTTCCTCATAAATTATCTCTTGTATGACTTTATGACAATCTGTGAACAACATATCATCAGCTTCCTGCAGCTGGTCATGGATCCAAAGCAGTTCAAGGGAAAATTTCCATTAAAAAAAGGATTATAAGTGAACACAGCTAAAAGAGTTGTGGGTAAAATTGTATCAAAAATTCTCATCCGGCAGAATAGAAAAAGAAACTGGTGCAAATGTGACCATCGAAGTCTCACGTAGAGCCTTACTCATCAAAGCGCCGAAAATCCTCCTCCTTGAAAGGAAACTGCTCCTCCGGCCATTCCACATTCTTCAGTACCTACGACATGGAAAGAAATGTAGGGAATTGAAAAGCAGCCGTTGGCACTGGAAACAAGTATAATAACAAGAATAGAATATCAAAATTTGGAACCCCATGGTACCAAGTTCTGCCCCACATGTCCGAAATTTGAAGTTCATGAAAGCATTTCTTGGAATTGGAGCAAACAGACACAGACAGAATCCTAAATTCGAGAGAACCCAGAAAACGAAACTCCTGAAAAAGGAGGAAAGAATCATAAAGAATGGAAATAGGGAACCCTACCTCTTCAATAGCACCTTTTTGTCCAGCAGAGGCAATGAAAGATTTGCCAGAAACAGTACCAGTAGTTTGCCCTAATTGAAGCCCTTATTCCCGGCATTTTTTGTTTCTTCCACGTTGGCAATTTCAACTAGGAAAAAAATTATGACAAAAAAGGACAGGCAAAAGTTTTAGAAAGCTCCAAATGCACTCACTCTAATCATCTGTTTTTACTACAAAAACAAAGGTTTATTAGGATCCCTAGCCCCAGCTCCAACCTGGTCAGTAGATCTAAAACCAAGATTGGCCAAAGATACACTAGTTTAGTAAAAAGAAATTGATCCCGCAGCAACAACAAAAGTAACTATTGAAGATCACCTTTGGGTTGCTGACCTGCATCAATGCATGCCATATGGAAGCCCCAAAGCCCTTGAAAAATGACACAACTACAAATTACTTTTGAATAGAATTGGAATTAAAACAGTAGAGAAACAATGAAATAAGGATTTAATCATGGGGATAAGTCACGTTACTTCCTCACAAGTAAAAAGAATGCAGATTCTCAATGTCATGATAGCTTCGATGAACACCCAGAAATTTGATTACGCAGGTGGTGGGAGAGGATTGAGCACCCATCATTTTTATCAAACAAGAAATAGTGTGTCAAAGTATCAATATGCAAACAAATTCCCACACATGCAAAGAAAGAGAGATGATAGAGAGTTTCCCGAGTGCTACAACAAACCTGTCTTCCAGTAAACTCTTCCTCTGTTTTGGAATGAGACCCTGTCCCAAAGGAAAAATGATGAGCTATCAGCATCAGACATCTTATTAACTTCTTCTCTTCATTCCTACAAAGTAAAACTCTATTCAGCAAACATAAAGGTACAACAAATATACATTATGTCCAAGAAAAAGTATTGAAAACTTGGAAGCCAGGCAATGGAAAAAATCAGTGCTAGAAAGTGAGACAATACATTGAGAAAAAGAAACAATTATGCTTGGTCAGAATCACATTCCAGCATAAGAGGCATGATTTCAATGATCTCTTGATCATGTCCTTCCGATGCATCAGATTTAGCTACTTCTTCGTTTTGCAAGAACAGAATGAAACAAAATGTGGTGATCATGATTGCGTGTGCAATTAATAAAGGACGAAGGGACACAATCATCAAATTGACTCACCTGTGACACATTCTTTTTGCAGAAGAATTAAGGATTTGAGAACTTGTAGTAGAAAAGTATGTTGATGGGATATCCTGTAATATCTAGAATTATAAGACTTCACCTAAGGTCCAGAAGCATGTATTGAAGCTTGTGACGAGGAATATGATTCCAAGGAGAAGTAGCAGTACCTGTGGTTCTATAGTATAGCCAAACATTTGATCATAAAGCATGTAGTTGACTTGAGCTCATCGACTAAAATAAGCAAATATGAAGAAAGAACCCAAAACTCTTTAAATACCAGCAGAACAAGGTGTAAGGACACTGAACAAACTAGTAGTGCATTAAGGGAGGCTCCATAAAAAATAAGGGATGGGGAGGGTGGATGATCTTAGCTGGAATTACAGTAACAATTCAAGAAAGAGGTTTGTCCCTTTTTCCATCTCTCATCATCCCAGTCAGATCTGCCCACAAGATCATATATGAATATTAAAATGAAAAAAAAAAAGAAAAAAAGAAAAAAACTAACGGAATGGGAGAGAAAAACGTGGCTAGATGAGTCTAAGCTAAAAACATGTCCTAAATTCTCTCTCCTCTGCCTCTCTCTGGAATGGGGTGAGGGGAGGTTGACAAGAAAAAGGGCTCCATAGTATGCATCTCTCTTGATATATGCATATTAGGGAGAGTAGTCCCTTGTACTAAGGCATCTAAATTTTGGCAAACTCAAAATGCTGACTACAATTCTGTTCATGGGCTTTCCTTACATGATACCATGGAAAGTAACCTCTTGCTTTCAATGTGAATTAGACACACATTACTTCATATTGGTCTCCACACCATTGACATGAATAATTTTCATTGCACAATAACCGGTTTCAACACCTTTAAAGAAGATATCATCTGTCAACAAGGTTACCATTCAAATTGATACATTAATAAAGAACATTGGAAAACTGGCTGAAGCATATCACTTCTTACCTTTTATCATACTTATTCAATATGGATAAATCAAGTTCACATGCTCATAAAGCAAGTCTTCTCAAACTAGTAACATCTGTCCAAACCAAGAATAGTGCAAAAAGATGAAACAGAATTCAAATGTTACCCAGACAAACTCCATTAGTTCTCATTTTTTGCCAATAATACAAGGATTAAGTCCTCAAAATAAAATGGTGTTTGTAATATTGTGTGTGTGTGTGTGTGTGTGAGAGAGAGAGAGAGTGAGAGTGAGAATACATAAAGCTTATGGGCTATGAAAGAAGAGGTTTGGTCAAACTATCTCACCAGCATAGCATCATCAGTGAACCTCATCTCGACCACTTTACAGACAGAAGTTATGACATTAATTTACATACCCACATTTTCCAAAATTATGTTCATGTCAGTTTGGAATCATACTTGGGAGGTGAGATGTTTACACATGACTTCACAATCTGGTACCATAAAAAGCAAATAACAAAAAAAGAAGTATCAAGTTCAACAACATTTAAAAAAAAGAGAAGAAGAAGAAGAAAAGAACTCAGCAGAGTGACAAGACACAAATACAAAAAGAGGAAAGACATTATTGACACATAAACACTGGTAAAAGAGATTATAAATAAAATATAGGGGAAGTCAATGACCTATTGTGAATAGATATTTTCAAGAGTATAATGGCATGATACTGTGCCTTTGAGAGATGAATTTTATAACTCAACAACAGCAAGATATGATAGTGTAGGTGATGCAGCAACCTCGACAACTGTAAGCACATCTTCACTGACCCCAGTACCAAATGCAAATTAGTAACCATGTCTGAATGTGCATCATCTAGTCAAGCATTGTACCCTGTTTCTTCTTGTTTCATTTGCACGAAACTTCAAGAGGCAGCATTATATATTGGTAAATTGCAATTTGATTATGATGAATTAGGAATGCAAAGAGCATAAAAAGCTATGAATAGGGAGACATAAAGGAGGTGAAGGGTGCACTTCAGATACTGCAGCGGAAAGGAGCAAAAATCATGGCCACCAGAACATAAGAAAGAGGAAAAATGAAGAAAACACTCAGTATCCAAATTGTTTGTTGATCAATAAGTCTTTGCACATAGATATGCTTGTTGATCAATAAGATTGCACAGATGATCTTGGAAAATAAATTTAGTGGAAGTAACCTCACCAATGCATTCAACCAAAACATGGCCAACAAACCTTTGGAGTCCAAGATACCGACAGTGGGCAACGCTTATTAAAAACCGGCCATCCTACCAAGTTGAGCAAAAATCAATGTTAAACGGTAAAAATATGCATAACATAGATGGAAATCAGAACAGAAGTTCTTAACCTACATTAGCAGAAACTGCTAGGCCTGATATAAAGGGCTCCGGAACAGAATAGACCATAAGCAGGTTACCAAATATTTTCTTCCTGGAAGAGATCAGTAGAACCCTTGTGATTATATCTTTTATTATCATCAAATTAGTTAATAAAAAAAGGATAATGCAGATTAATGACACCAGAAGAGAATCATATAATTTACCGGTAACTCTTAAAATGAGAATATTTCAAAAGGATGGTGGGGTGGGGGGTGGGTAGGGAGGGGGAATACTTCTTTACCATGAATAGATCCCCATGTATGATCTCATCAGCATATTGAGTTCTGTTTATATGATCAGCTCCTCGCCAATTTGCTTCAGGAGCAATTACAGACATAGCAATGCAGCATAAAGGAAAGATATTACCTGATCTGCAGGAAAGAAAGGACACACCCAAGTCCAACAAGTATCTCCAAGATTTCACAAATGATTGAAGATCTCCTACCGAAAGTGACAGGAAAACAAACAGTAATTACAAATTAAACAACTGATAACATGAAAATTGGACCTTCGAGCTCTTTTCCCACTTAAGTTAAAGGGAACCGTGCCAACAGCCAAATGGAAAAAATCTAAAGCAATAAGCTACAGTGGAAAACATCAGATCCTCGATCAATATAAATCAACTTTAAAAAGGACCGCCAAAAACCATAGTAACCATGATTCCCCAATAGTGTGCTCCCCAAATTGCCTTTGACAAATTAGATATCTTGTTTTCTCACAGCAATGCTAGTCAAGCATAAAGATAGCAAAATTTCAAACCACCGATGAAGCAGGAACCAATGCTAATGAAAAGCTATGAAATACAGAAAGTATCATCCCAACATCTGTCATTATTGACCACCATGCCAAAAACATAAGTTACATTCCTTCTTATGGTAGCATGCTTAAGTTGATTAACATGAAGTGACAATTGCCCCTATACTACGTATTTAACCCCTTAATTTCATACTCTCAGTTGCAGACAAAAAGGCCTAAGAAAATTGAAGGAAATTTAGTTCATAAATCAAGAAACAGAGATAATTCACCTCATTGGAAATCCTGTAAGAAGAAAAATTTTCTACTTTGTAACAGCAACAGAGGGAGTAACCTCAAAGAACTCTTTGAGCACTTTGAACCAATTGAGACACAATCTCTGCAATAAACCCCCCCCCAAAAAAAAAAAAAAAAGGGACTTAAATCACCGTGCCAAAAAAGGCATGACCCAAGAAACTTTTTTTCAAAAAAAAAAAAAAAAAAAGCAATGTAAAAAATAAAAACAATTGAATTTGAAAATTATCACTAAACTTAGATAAGAGAAGCATAATTGTGAAACTTGAGCAGATAATGGATGGATGCACTTACTAGAGGGTGCCAATTTCAAAAGGATAGTGCTCAATTATCCCTTTAACAAAGTGCCAATCATTCTACAACAAAATCAAAAATGAAAAATAGCAACCGAAAATTTTCAAAAGGTGCATAGTTGAGTTATTATGTAGTAAAAGACCATGTATCCAGCAAACACCCAAGCTCTAGGATACGAAGTTGAGCATCACTGACAGGTTGAGTAGCTAAGTTCACAAAGTCACACACACCATATGTTGTGGTGAAAACTGAAATGGTGAAAAAGAAAAAAATAAGAAGGGGAAAAAACCCATTAAGATTGAAAAATAAGGCCAGGAGTCGAATGCATACGTCATCATATTCTAAGTAACTAATGCTTGAAGAACCATTTTAGATCAAACCAAAGAGAGCAATAGATTGGCCATAAATTTAAAGGCCTCAAGAAGGTCATCAATCTATCATAATGTACGATAGTATCTTCCACAATCCACAGTCAGCACAATAAGCAATCAGTTCATAATGATATAAATTTCAGGTTCTGCCACTCCTCACTTTCTAAAAACATCACTGCTGTGAAATGTTGAATTCGATCAAGATTCTATACGAATAAAGTTCCTACCATTCAGGCATCTACTTCCTGCGTGCTTGTGGTCAAGAAACAAAAAAAAAGGGCTCCAAAATTGACAAAATCAAGTGGATATATAGTTTAATTTTAAAATTTGGACATAAAACAAGAATTTCCATTCCTTCGTGACGCAGACATGCTTGTTAAAGGGGCAACCACACTAATTAAAGAAAACTGAGAAACTGAAGAAGGAAACTGAATGAACCAAACAGCGCCAGTACCCAAGAAATTGAGAAAGGAAAACCAAGGGACTGAACAACAGCAGTTTCTAAGAAACTGAACAAGAAAACTGATACATTGAATAAGAATACTCAAAAAACTGAAAAAAGAAACTTCAAGAAACTCAACAAGAAAGACCAAGATACTGAACAACGCCAGATTCTAAGAAACTGAACAAGAAAACCCAAAAAAATCTCTGGAAGAATATTCAAGAAATTCAACAAGCAAAGCCAAGAAAATTAACAAGGAATATCAAGAAGCTGAACCAGAAAAATTAAGAAACTGAAGAAGAAAATGGAAGAAATTGAACAAATAAATCCAAAGAAACCTAAAAAGGATTGCCATAAGAAGAAATGATAGGTCGCAAAAGAAAACCAATCTGCATAGAACATCAAAAAGGAACGATCAGAAAATAGAAGAAACACATCACGTATCGCTTTCTATCATTGCAAAAAAAAAATAAAAAATGAAGAGAGCCAAGAACGATCAGAAAAGGAACGATCTCAGGAATCAAGGCTACCACATACAAGACGGCAAATCGTTGTCATGTTGAATTCGAATCCCTCATAGTTAACCTAAATGCGGTTAATCTTGGCAAGAATCAGAATCAAAGAAAGAAATTAAAAAAAAAAAAAAAACAGAAAAGCCAACAATGAAGAAAATCAAAGAATCAAAAATTGCCAAGTTGTGGATTAAACCCTGGCGGTGATCTTGCTGTTCCACATCTACAGATTAAGGGAATTTCCATATTTTCTCAGAGATCTTGAAACAATCGAAAGTCTGCAAAACCCTAAGCGCGGATGGCAACGAAGGGAAGTAGAATTGTCGAGAGGAGAATTGGGGTTTCTGGAAGAGAGAATGCGGTGGCGGGAAAGGAAAATTGGAACGTTGGAGAGCAGACGCTCCCGGCGCCGTAGCGTGTCGTTATATAGTCGAAGGGATTGAGAACGGTGCCGTTTTATGACATTAAGGCCCGCCCACCGACTTGTCCGCGTGATACGTACGCAATTTGTGTAAATAAATGGTTTTTTCTTTTGTTTTTTTTTTGCAAATTATGACCTTCGCCTGGAATGTGAGCAAATATATCATGTCTATTGCTCAATCGTATTTTGGCTATCTTACGCGGAGCTGAATTAGGCTTAGTTCAATCGGTCAGAGCACCACCCTGTCAAGGCGGAAGCTGCGGGTTCGAGCCCCGTCAGTCCCGACCACCTAGGATCCGATGAATCGATCAATTCATCTCTCCATTTTCTGTGAAGAGGGGAGAAAAAGAGTTGAATAAAATTCGGATCCTTCTTTCGTTTCGCATTTCTCATCGGACAAATCAAGTCAAGGAATAAAAATGACAATAAATAGTACCGATTGGTGGGGGAGAGACCATATGTAGGTTGGTACAATCAGGGGTATCACCATATTCAGGATTCAAAGAGATACCGTACTGGTCTGGCTTTTTTCGTTGTTCAAAATATTTTCTCTTTACCCCCTGCATCTTCATCTTTTTGAAAGCCCAGACCCTGGATCTTCATTAGTCCTATTTCAGGTGCTCAATATAGACCTCTTTCTCTCTTTATTTTCTTTCTCCCCCATTTCTTTGTTGATTGAAAGATGAAAAGCTGAGAAAAAAAAAGCAAAAGAATTGGGAAAAGGTTTTGTCGGCCTCTCTTCTCATTGCAACCTACTATGTTATATAAATATAGTGTACATCCTAAAACTCTATAACCTTAAAACTCCGTAACTTCAGTTCTAATTTATTTAATTACTAAATATAAATATATACTAATATATACAAGACAGCTGAAACTTCAGCCACTAAATATTTACTCTAATACCCCTTTCAAGTTGGAGTATAAAAATCGAAAATGCTCAACTTGCAGAGAATGACATCAAACGAACATTTGCTGAGAGTTTTGGTAAGGATATCAGCTAGTTGTTGAGACAAGGATACAGATTGAGGAAGAATGATACCACAACGAATCTCATCACGAATAAAGTGACAATCAACCTCGATGTGTTTGGTGCGTTCATGAAACACAGGGTTGTGAGCAAGGTGAAGAGCTGACTGACTATCACAATAAATTCTTATAGGAGATGAGTGAGGGATGCCAAGAGAAACTAACAAACCCTTGAGCCATTTCAATTCAAAAGTCGTAGAGGCCAAAGATCGATACTCTGCCTCAGCCGAAGATCGAGATACAGTATGTTGTTTTTTTGTTTTCTAGGAAATTGGAGAGTCCCCAAGAAAGACAAAATATGTCGTCAAAGAACATCGAGTCAAGGGACAACTCTCCCAATCCGCATCACAATAAGCAGTAAGATGAAGGGAAGAATTAGAGCGGAGCAGAAGACCTTACTCAGGATGAAGTTTTAAAAAACGAACAACCCGAAGGGCTGCCTCCCAATGACTGTGTCGTGGCTCCTGCATAATTTGTGCTAAGATATGCACACAATAAGACAATTCAGGTCGAGTAATTGTCAAGTAGATGAGACAACCAATAAAACGTCGATAAGACATAGGATTAGGAAGAGGCGCGTCCTTAGCCAAAGCGAGGTGATGATTTTGTTCTATTGGTATGCCGGCAAGTTTAGCACCTAACAAACCGGTCTTAGAAATAATATCGAGAGCATATTTTCTCTAACAAAGGAAAATTTCAGTCGAATTTCGCGCTACTTCAAGACCTAGGAAGTACTTCAATTTGCCAAGGTCTTTCACGTGGAAAGAAGCATTCAAGTAAGTTTTAAACGCCTGAATGACATCACTATCAGTCCCACCTATCACCAAATCATCCACGTAGACCAAAATGGTCAATTGAACTTTGTCATGCCAAAATGTGAACAAAGAATAGTCTAAGCTAGATTGCTGAAATCCATATTGAACCAAAGCCGTAGCAAGCTTGGCAAACCAACACCACGGTACTTGTCACAACCCGTAGAGAGACTGACGACACACTTTATCCGCTCTGGGTGTCGTAAAGCCTGGTGGAAAACGCATATAAACTTCCTCCTCAAGATCACCATGCAAAAATGCATTGTGTACATCCATCTGATGCAATTCCCACCCATGGATCACCGCTACTGCTAAAAAGGTATGAACTGTGACCATCTTTGCAATAGGTGCAAACGTCTCATTATAATTCAGACCCTCGATCTGGTGATTCCCAAAAACAACCAAGCGTGCCTTGTCTCGCTCGATGGTTTCGTCTGCATGGTACTTGATTTTATACACCCATTTCCTACCAAAAGCCTTCTTTCCCTTAGGCAAAGTAGCAACTGTCCATGTTTCATTATCCTCTAGTGCCTCAACCTACTTTTTCATTGCCTCACGCCAACATGAATGCTGCATAGCCTCTTTAAAACTGGTTGGTTCAATCCCTATAGTTACTGTAGCCACGAATCGATGATGCGATAAGGAAAATTTAGTACAATTCACATAGTTTGTGATGGGGTAGGGCGTACCTGAGGATGCCAAGGAAGAGGAAGGAGAGCTCGAGGGACTGAGGGCAACTGTATGTAGCACATAGTCATGCAAACGAACTGAAGGCTGTCATGCCCGTTTACCGCGTCCAAGATCATCCATTGCACCCGTAACCTCTGTAACTTCCAGTATTGGTACGACCCCATCTGCTGTCACACCCTCTTCCACAGACTATCCATCATATTCAGAGGTTGGCGAAGGTGCCTCAATCTCAGGCATGCCCTCCAATATAGTAGACTCAATGATAGCAGGCAGAGAATCTGGAGTTGCCTGTCTGGTAGAGTCTGTATGGGCAAAAGGAAACATGTGCTCAACGAACTCCACATCTCGATTTTCAAAGCAAACTTTCCTATCTAGATCATACATCCTTCATCCCTTTTTACCATAAGGATAACCCATGAATACGCATTTATGATTTCGACTTGCAAACTTATCCTTTTCCCGATTAATGATCTTAGCATAGCATAGGCAACCAAATATCCTAAGATGAGAAATAGATTGAGGGCTTCCAAACAAAATTTCATATGGAGTTTTTCCACCCAAAATCGATGATGGAGTACAATTAATTAAATATCCTGCAGTAAGAATGCATTCTCCCCAAAATTGAATAGGCAAGTTAGCCTAAAAACGGAGCGCCCTACCAACATTCAAAATGTGTCGATGTTTCCTCTCAACTCTTCCATTTTGTTGAGGTGTTTCAACCATGGAGGTTTAATGAATAATCCCACGTTCCTTAAAATAATCACATAAACAAGTAAACTCTGTATCATTATCACTGCATATAATTTTGACTTGTTTATTGAATTGTCTCTCGGTCATAGCCAAAAAATTTGTAACCATATATGGGACCTCATGTTTCCCCTTTAACAAATAAACCTATAGACCACGAGAACAGTCATCAACAATAATCAGAAAATAAGCAGCACCACAAAAACTAACCTCTTGATAAGCTCTCCATAAATCACAATGAATTAAGTCAAAGATATCACCAGCTTTATTGTCACTAATAGAAAAAGGAATATAAGTTTGTTTTGCCCGGAAACAAACATCACAAGGTTCATGAACCTCTTTATTTATCTCAATACTACCTTCTATTGTAAGGAGCTGTTTTATGACTCGTATAGAGGGATGCCCTAATCTTTTGTGCCATAAACCCATATTCTTGGCCGCAACGGCTCCATGAGCACTGACCAGAAGCTCCCCTCGTGCAACATACAGCCCCCTAAGCTCTTTACCCATTTCAATCAGTATCCTCGAAGTGCGGTCCTGAACAACACATAAACGATTAATGAATTTCAAAATATGACCTTTGTCCCAAGCTAATTTTGAAACAGATATCAAATTGCATCATATTTCAGGGACATATAAAACACCCTTGAAAAATAATTTTCCTACAAGAACTGTTCTTTCTCCTGTTGCCATAACGTATTCACTGTTCGGCATTTTCACGGGACAATGAGATATTCCTTGAAACTTTACAAATGCAGTTTTCTCACCCGTCATATGATGCAACGCACCTGTGTCAAACAACCATTGTAAATATGTCTTACCATTAAACTTTGGCTGAGCAACAGATGTATTATTCGTGTGAGTGTTTCAAAGAAACTTTAAAATCTCCTAATCATCTTTACTCAGGGTCTTTAACCCAGCTTTATTAGAATCATCAAGTGGTCTCCTATGAGGAACATTAGCAACCACTCTTTCTGCCCCTTGTGCAACATTAGCCAGAGCTACTCTACCCCGACTGCGTCCCTAGTTACCACGTCCTTTGTCTCTTTCTTGAGTCGAATTTCCTGGCCACCAATCAGGATAGCCATGTAGATGAAAGCATATGTCTTGATTTCTGGCAGTGGGAGCAAACTACTCCATTGTCTTTTCGGTCCCCCCTTAAATTCTGAGAACCTGAGCTGATTGTTTTCATAGCAAAGCTCATCGGATCAGACCGAATGGGAGCCGCTCGAGTCATCACCTACACTTGTTCTTGCTTCGTAACTTGAGAATAAACCCTATAAAGGTTTGGAAAAGGGTCTAAAGCAATGATATTGGAGCGAACATTACCATAAGATGATTTATCAAGCCCCATAAGGAATTGATGCACCCGTTCATCCTCTTGACGCTGTTGAAGCCGTGTAACGAAGTTACACTTGCATCCATTACAAGAACAAATAGGCATAGGATCATAATCATTCAAATCATCTCATAGTTTCTTGAGTCATTCATAATAAGTCATGATCGAATCCCCGTTTTGTTTGCAATTTGCAACCTCCATTTTCAATTGATGAACTTGCGCGCCATTACAAACAGAGAATCGCTGTTAAATATCATCCCATAATTCCCTTGCCGTTTCCTTGTATGAGATCGTGGAACACAAACCTAGTTCGATGGTGTTAAAGATCCATGACACAATCATGAAGTTTACTGTCCACCAATCATCAATTTCATTTGAGTTCTAGTTCGGCTCCTTAATGATGTCATCAATGAAACCCTATTTCTTCTTTACCTTCAACGAAATCCTCATGACCTTAACCCATTCTTCGTACTTTGGTCCTTTGAAATGTGTCTGCGTAATTAAATTACCTGGGTTGTCATTCGCGCTCAATAAGAATGACGAATTATTCCTTGAACTTGAGGCTTTTTGATTTATCATTGCCCTACGGTTTATAGTCTAAGGGTTTGGTATTGTTTCAGAACACCCTGGCCGACTCTCTTTTCTCCTCCCTAAACCACGTCATCATTTTTACCTCCAGTCAGCGGTACTCCTGCCTTTAGTGCTGCGATTTAGATATTACTTTTCGCGGCGGTATATGTGAGTGGCCGTTCAGTCTTGCGATTCGGATCAAATCTCTTTTCTCCTCCCTGAATCACGTCACCGTTCTTACCTCCAACCAGCGGACTCCTGGTCCATAAAGAGTGACTACGGAAGCACTCTTGACAACGATCAATGGCACATCGATGCTGCCGAGGTCCTTTCTGCTGGCAACTTCCTTGCCGCTTCTAATTACTACTTTGATATCATGAAAAGCCGAGAAGAAAAAAGCAAACTAATTAGAAAAAGGTTTTGTCAGCCTCTTTTCTATACACCCTAAAACTCTAAAACTCTGTAACTCTAAAATTTAGTAATTTCATTCTTAATTTATCTAATGACTAAATATAAATATATATTAATATATACAAAACAGTCAAAAACTTAAACTACCAAATATTCACCTTAATAAAAGAGGATAAGCGCTATCCATTGAGTAAAGGAAAGGGAGGATTTGCTACAGTGATTCGGGCGGGCCCCTTCGAGAGTTGCGGGTGCCCCTTCGAGAGTTGCGGGTCCTTGCCGCTGCATGAGTGGTAGCTCATGCTAAAAACTCCTCCGACACGAGTCCTAGTCGTTGCGCTGCGGTCTCTTTCCCGGCTTCGCTTGCGCGATTTGCACTTCTGATTGGGTTCATCCATCTCCGACCCTAATGAATCGAGTCTGAAGGGGTCAGCCAGTCAATCAGTTCGGGTTCTCGGTCGGTTCCCGTTCGCCTGCCCCCCTCATAGTCCATTAGTGGGTAGGGTGGTTAACTTAGAGGGCGCCCGCCTCCTCTTCAGACGTGTCCTCGACAACCTGGCGGTTGTTCGGTCTCCGCTTTTGGGGGTGGGAGTGCTTGGTCGCTGGGGTTTCCTTTTCTCCAACCGATTCGGTTGTGTCAACCCGGTCGTCCGCGTGATATGTACGCAATTTGTGTAAATAAATGGTTTTTTTTTATTTTTTTTTAAATGGGGAAATTTTCAGTCCGTTCGGCTCAGGAATAATCCTACCATAAGGCCATGAATGGCAAGGCAACACAACGTGGGCTCAGAGCTTATCGCCCAAAATTTCGAAAACAATTGTCTTGTACGACGTCGTATGACCTATTCGCATTTATGATAAAATTCGAATTTCATTTTGGACCGTATGGACCCACGTTTTAATCAATGTGAACGGTGTTTCTGCACATGCTTTCCACGCTTCCAAATAATCTATTTCTTCATTAAATATGAAACGCCTTGATATTATTAATTGGCGTAGTAAATTCTTTTCCATTAATATAATGATTTGATATACATTTACCGGGAATGAATGCTAATAGATTCCGATGATGTGGGTCACTAGGTTAATTTAACGGAAGCGTCAAGACAAGTTTTATTTTTTTATTTTTTTATGATTAAAAAAAAAAAAAACTTGTCTCTGATACACGTGCCATGGAGCTCGATCTAATTCGCGTGCTTTGCATGTAAAGTTTCTGGTTGTAGATGATTTGCGTGTTGCACGAGATTGATTATATATTTATAATTTTTGCTAATAATAATAATAATTATTATTATTATTATATTTATAATTAAAAATATTAATTATTATTTGTATAAATTAAAATTAAAAATTATTTATCTGCATCCTAACTCATCATTTTCTATAAAAATGACTCTATATGAAACGAAAAAGAGGGCAGAAAAGGCGAGATATCCCTACGAAGATGCAAGCAAAAAGGTTTTTTTTTTTTTATAGAAAAAAATAAAATAAAATAAAGAAAAGAAGAAATAACCTGAAACGCGAGATTGTCCCCACAACTGAAGCGCTTTCCACACGACCCACCATACAGGCTGCCTCCTTCCTCATCTCCGAGAACGTCTCCCTTCTCTCGCTCTCTCTCTGTCTCTCGCACACTCTCTTTGTCTCTCGTTCCTCATTTTCTTTCAGCCTCTGATCCACTTCCCCAGCAATAAAGCAAGGTAATAAAAAAGAAAAAAAAAAAAGAAGGGAGAAAATCAGAACCAAAAGGAGCTGACGAAGCAGAAAATGGAGCAGCCCAGATTCGTAATAGAGGCATCCGAAATCGAAACGGTGGCCAAGGAATCGGGCCTGACGATGCTCCAGCTCTTCCCTTCCCTCGTTAAATCAGCCCAGGCCCTGGCCCGTCCCCCAATCTCCAACTACCGAGTCGGCGCCGTCGCTCTCGGTTCCTCCGGCCGTATCTTCTACGGAGCCAACCTCGAATTTCCTGGCCTCCCTCTCCACCACTCCGTCCACGCCGAACAATTCCTCGTCACCAATCTCGCCCTCAATGCCGAGCCCAACTTCAAGCACATCGCCCTCTCCGCTGCCCCCTGCGGCCACTGCCGCCAGTTCTTTCAGGAAATCCGCCACGCCCCCGATATCCAGATCCTCATCACCGACGACGGCAACAAGAACAGCGCCGCCGACAATGATGGCTGTCTGATTGAGAGTAATGGAGGAGGAGACCACAGCAGCAAGTTCCGATCTTTGTCTCACTTTTTGCCTCAGAGGTTCGGTCCTGACGACCTTTTGAATGAGGATGTACCTTTGGTTCTAGAACCGCACCGCAATCACCTGTCGTTTTTATCCCCTGCCAATGTTAAAAATAACGTTGTACCTAATGTTTCTAACTCTGTTTGCGATGTTTTGAAAGACGAGGCATTAGATGCTGCCAACAAATCCCACGCGCCTTACAGCGGGTGCCCATCTGGGGTGGCGTTGATGGATTGTGAGGGGAAGATGTACAGAGGATCTTACATTGAGTCCGCCGCGCATAATCCGAGCCTTGGGCCAGTGCAGGCGGCGTTGGTGGCATATTTGGTCAGGGGAGGCGGTGGCGACTATGACAGGATTGTGGCCGCCGTGTTGGTGGAGAAAGAGGGGGCTGCGGTGGGGCAGGAGTGCACGGCGAGATTGCTTTTGCAGGCGATTGCACCCAGGTGTGAGTTCAAGGTGTTTCATTGTGGTTCGGGCTTGCATGGGTGTAAGAAGATGGAAAATTGAAAATGAATGAAGTTGAACCCAACCTGTGAAGTCTTAACAATGGAAAATAAAGCAAAGCTTAATTTCCGACCAATCTTAATCAGCATACACGTCGTTTTCTCCTCTTCCTTCTTTTTACTTGTCTATAAGTCGGTTTTTGTCTTTTCACTACAGAGGCTTTCGAGGTAACCTTTTTGGTCGGTTGAAAGATGCAGTTTGTTAGTTTTGGCCAGAGACTTGCATGGATTTGTTACTGTGATACTAGTTTGTTTTCAATTTTTTTCGATTTTTTTTCCGTGTTTAACCAACCCCCACCCCCCCCCCCCCAAAAAAGGATGCAATTTGTGAATGCATGTGACCCCATCGAATTCTCAAACTAATTGACTAATGGCAATTGCTTGACATAAGAAAGTTCATGCACTGACGTACTAACGGACTAATTGCAATTGCTTAACGTAAGCAAGTTCATGCACTGACATACTAATTTTACTAATGGCTAATGACATACGGGCTCTTTCTTTCAATCAATTTTTCAATCCATCAGCCTGATGGCTTTGCCGTTTCCGTGCAGGTGCAACAACTGAGATTCTTTTGAAGCTTCTGATTGTAGTTTATACTTAGAAGAATTTTATCTCGACGATATCTCATAATTTTGAAACAACTAACTATAACTATGCTTCAGAAATTTTTAAAAACCGATGAAGGGTTCCAAAGTTGGTCAGTTTCTTAGAAAGAGTATCTCACGATCCATATTTAACTGATATCAATCCAGTTGAATATCAATTACAAGGGTTACCAAATTTTATCGATGGGCATCGTAGCTGCTCCCTCCAACATAATTCCAAAAGGCAAACCCTGCTCTCGACTAACGAGCTCGCGATGGAGGTCTTCAGGGTCGGGGCCAAAAGAGCACAGACCACCCGTGACGTGAGATCAGCCATAAAAAACCGTACAATCAGCAAGGAAAAGGGTACAGCGGCCGGTAGGAACAAGAACATTTGGGATGTTAAATCTTATTTCCAATTGAGTGTTTTAAGTTACAAACATTGCACCAGAAGAAGAATTACAAAGAATGAAAGCAGGATTGCAACTATCTACTCGGTATTCTCTCAACAGAAGAAGTAACATATACATAATGAAAGCGGATAGCTCACTGCAGATCTTTTAGAGAGAAATGAACTACCGCATCGCATGGCATAAATATATACCATAGAAGCTTCAACAAAGAACCCTATATTTATGATGATCAAGGTGACTTGTCCTTTGGGGCCGTTATAGATTCGAGAGAAAGTTCTCCAACTCCCTTGGGTGGACCAATGCTGCAACGGGCGGTGTTGTGCAACTCAATAGCATCTTTTATTTTTTGAAACTGCATGAGTTTCAAGCAGTAAAAGGAAAAAATCAGTATCAGTAGCTCAAGGCAACTGTTTATCTATATGCTTAAGGAAGCCACACACATACAGGTTTTGCAGTTGTCCAATATTCTGATCAACAATTTCCTAGTTATATTCTTCTTTACACCAAAAACCATAAAATTTCTTTTCACAACTTTTCCACTACTATTCCATTCAGATTCATCAATCAGAGCGTGCCATCACAGCAAACCATCTGAATCAGCTAAGTTTTTTACACCATTTTCCTTTTACAATGCCTTCCCCGATTGTTTGCACAGGTTAAGAAAAACAAAGATATAGAAGTTTAATAGTTTCTGTACCATGATAATTCTTTTTCCTTTTTAGTCTGAATCTCCACCTACCCACAGGTGACTAGGCTCTTTATTCCTACTATTAAGCACTGACAATGAAAACATGCATCTTCCAAAATGCACCAACTGTTTGTGGAATGGGAGCTAGAAAGAGCTAACCTTGGCAAGTGAACATGAAAATGATTCCAATTGTCCATCGGCTCCACGATAAAAGTGGAAGTAAGGAAGCACCTTAACATTCAAACTTTTGCACATAGGCTTGTTTTCATCAAAATTGACTTTTAGGAATAAAATTTCTGGATGATCTACAGCTGTCCTGCAGAGCTGACAGATTTATTGCAACACAAGATACATGAAAATCATTATTGTGGACAAGTATGACCTATAAGTAGATATTTGCATTGCTAGTGTGAAAAAAATAAAAATAAAAATAGAAAAACACGAACGAACTGCAGAACAGGTTCTTCATGCTATTATTTGCATGTGATGGGCCAAAATTTTCACAATAACATGAAAGGGCAGAGCTACCATAATATCTCATGGATCTTCAAAAGATTCTATTAACAGTTTCAGAGGCATCTTTGGCCTCTCTACCATCTGGCCTAGCGTACCCTTTTAAATTGTTGGATTTCAGGGAATAAATTAGCATGCACAGCTTTTCTTTGCATCCCCTATATGTCTTGTAGTTAGGGCTTAATTTCATTGAATCATGTTGTTTATCACCTCACCTCAAGTAATTACAGAAGTTTCCAGTCTAAGGACTCCGTAGTCCACTAGCCTGCAAAAATTCCCATCTTAAAAACTGCAACAGGCTTGGTGCCTTTGATACTAGAATTAATATGATTAACTGCTAAGTCGACCAGGGGTGGTACCATGGTAGGAATGTATAGTTCTAGTTTTTAGTATATCAAATAACAAGTAGGGTAACACATATTTTCACCTGCAACACAACCACCTCCAAAATAAAAATTAAATATATATATAAAAAAAAACAAACTACATAAAATGTTGATGAAAGATCTATGCACAACCATATTCTATAGCAGCTGTTCCCTTCCTATCTGCTCCAAAGACAGAGCAGAACTCACACCACAATTAGTTTCAGTTCTAGTGTGTACAGCACCAAAAATATATTTGGACTAACATTCATGGACAAAATGTCAATTAGTGAATCAGAATTACCTTGGGAAATAATGCTCGACAAGAAGCACACCAGGTTCCATAAAATTCAACAATAACTAATCTATCTCCAGCCTGACTTAAGGCACTCAAAAATTCTTCTGTGGAATGAATGTCAATCATATTTGGTGTATTCTTTTCCCACCATTTTGGCTGGTCAGTTTCAGCAACTGTTGCATGTAACTGTAGCAAAGAATGGAAACAATATTATCATTGGCGAGTGAAACTCAAACAAGGTACGTTTTCTCAACCAAACACAAAGCACTTTCAAAATGGTGGGACACTGATTGCTGGATTCTTAGGTATTTAAACGCTTAGCGATAACCAGATTGATGCAATTTACCTCCTCAGAAGGTTAAAGGATGGTCTCTAAATTAACAAATAATATGAATCTCACAGGCAATAGGTCAATCATTTTGATTGTATTAATGATTGACTTAATCTCGGATAATGGAGTTTGGAAGTGCAGATGCACCTTAAAGAATGCAGCAACCACCAGTAAAGATCTATGTATTGCTGTATAACATGATACCGGAGCTACTAATTTTGCCATCTAAGATTACGAAAAGAGATTGAATCCGTGAATAAACTAGACAGAGAAGCAATCAGAAAACTTTAAGTGTAAACAATTGAAGGTGGACTTCACAGACCGATACAACTGTGGAACTGGTTCTGTTAAAGCATTATTAGCTGACCAGAATAACCACACTGAAGAATATGAAAAAAACAAAAAAAACTCCACAAGACATTGTGTAAGAATCCCAATTACTGGAAACTTAGTCTTCAAGATTCACTGACAACCACAATTCTAATTCCTAGGAACAGTAAAGACATTACTGAACTGTTCTTAACGAGAAACTTCCATGTATGTTTTGTCCATTGACACGAAAGAAAGATAATCTTGTCTCAAGCCCTCCGGAATTTTCATCACAAATTAACACATATCCTTTATAAACAGAAATTAACTCGCTATAATTACATCTAAACTGTAAAAAAGAAAAGAACCAGAAAAAACCCAGGAATCACAAAGTCCAGGAGAAAAACAAAGTGTGTACCTTGAAAGAAAGGGATTGCTTTCGGGGAGAGAAAGGCAACCACGAAACACCCCCGGAAGTAGAACACACGACAGGACAAATCCTCTTGTTATATAGACAATTGGGATTGACTGGCAGAAAATTTAACTTGGAGGAAAAGGAGGTGATCAGCAGCAAAGACGAAGAGAGAGAGAAGGGTAATCGAACAACATCAGCCATATATTTAAATCTATGTATCTGTATATGACATAAATTAAAAAAAAAAAAAAGGATTGAAATTATATCAATAAAACAGGAATCTAAATGAGGTCATGCATAGCAAAGGAAACAACCGAAGCCGAAGCCATGGTCATAAGAAGAAGTAGAGCGGGAAGTAGGGAGGGAGGGAGGGAACGAGGTTGGGAACTGGGATCGAGTTGGCTGTACGATGCGTCTACACATCTGTAGTTTGTTTGTGCCTCAATCCGATAGGTTTTTTCTAGGGCTTTATTATACCCACGGGCTTTTTTGCAATTAATGGGTTATAAGCTGTTTTAATTATAAGCCTATTTCCTGTTTTACTTTTCATAAAAATATTACCTCACCATCTGTCTCTCTCTCTCTCTCTATATATATATAGGTTTATTTATTTATTTATTTTGTTTTTGTTCTTTTTTTTTAGATCACAGAAGAGACAGTTGGATGGACTTATTATGTTAACCCTACCATTTCTAGATATTATTTTATTATTATTATTAGTATTATTAGTAGGAGTAGGAGAGCCGAAAGGCCACAAAAGAATAACAAGATTTTAATAAATATATCTTAACTAATTATACTAAAAATACCAGATACTCCTGATATGAACGTTAGTTCCTCGAGCCAGCAATCTTCCATTATTTTATGCGAAGCAGATCGTGCGAAGAAGATACGTCCACGTATACTTTCCTTTCCACATGTGGACTGTGTTTTGAGCTTTTTCGTTTGGGAGCGGTTGGCCGGTTACCGACCCGTTTGGATGCCTCCACCATCGGTACGGTTTAACCGCGTGCGGTTGTTATTGCGAAAGCAACCTCGAAAACTTACAATTGTTGTTCTTCAAATATTGGCCACACACACACAAGATATTGGCAGCACATTTGAAATATCTTCTCATGAGGGGCCTCGAATGGACACCTTTCAATTGGTGAAGGTAGTTTAGCATCATCAGCAAATAAAAAAACATGATCTTTTCTTTAAAGGGGTTCTGATGAGGAAATTGACCTTGCAAAGGATTTGAAAATTTGGGCTAAGCGGCGTGAATTTGGAAGGGGCCCTGCCAAGGGAGTGCAGCTGGGCTCAGGAGGACAGCCTCTGATTTGCAAGTCACACAGCACTTGCCTACGTGTGAGGGCAAGTTTAATTCCATGGCTGCAAGCTTTCTGCAGCGCCACCCGGAGATCAATGTTCAACGAGAGCGAGATGTAACAGTTTCAATTTCCAGGGAACTTAAAATGAACACAAGATTAGGGAAATGAACCAGAAAAAGGCAACCTCAGCTGCTGCGCCGAAGCCTAGACATTTGTGCTCGTCCTTCGACCGCAACCAATAATGGTAACTCCAGTCAATTCGTATTGCTTTGAATAAAAGAAATTTTGCCACCTGTTCTGTTTCAACAAGTCTTCTTCGTTTTTTTTCCCCAGAGTACTCCAATAACCTTAAACTGATTCTATATTGCGCTGGGACTAAAACAACTGGACACTGCAACAAAGGAATTTGGTCTCACACGAAAGCAATCTTCCCCGAAAGTTTTAACCCCAACAAGCAGTTGGATATCAAATTTACTCTAACAGATACACAAGGAACATGATGAATTAATGAATTGTGTCAGGAGAACAAAAGGAAATGAAGAGTTGGCCTCCATTATCTATGGCCAACTTCAAACCACAAAAGTTCATATCAAGATTCCAATTTAGTCACTGAATATTCCAGGGTGAGGCTGAACTTTAAAATTTATTGAAAACCAAAAATCAAACTGTTGATGCAAGGCATATGTGACATAGAAATTGCATTTGCTTTGTAGAAACAACGAAAGAGAAAGCTGAGTCATCTAAATGCTTCTTTAGTCTGCCTTAAGATGTCCATAGAATCATGCTACAAAACAATCTCAACATTAATGTCAAGAATCAATGGAAAACATAGTTACTTTGCATGCTGCCACATGTTACATATTCACAGCCAACCATATTGGGGGCTTATAATATTGAGCCTTTCTGATGGAATCATATGGACTGCTCAACCTTCATCCTTGGAAACAGCTTAAGATGTAATTTATTGAGGACTAGGCAAAAGAACAGCTGAAGGGAATGATGTAGACCCATTATTTGGAGCACCCTGAATCTTGAGAATAGAAGTGACCACATTGTATATCTGAACATTCTCAAAAGATGGCACTTTTTGCCCCCTGGCAAACTGAGGACCATGAGCAATGAAAATTGTCCTCATGGAGAAAACTGCATTGTCATACCCATGTGCCCCTCCACACTCTTGGTGCTTCGTTCGCTTCTGCTCCACCTTAAAACCCTCTTCAATAATCCCTATTATCGGTGGAATTCTATCGCTATCCACGTAATGAAGCCTACCAGGCAGCTCCTCCTTGAGATACAGCCGCAAATTGTTACCATTATCAATTTTTCCCGACTTCAATGCTTCATTCACCTTAGTTACAACATTGGATGGTGCAAAACCCGGGGGTGGACGAATTGCAAGCACAGGAGTATAGGACTGCACCCATTCGGCTGGAATTTCGATCCAAGAAGACAAATCATTCAGAAATATCAACTTTTTATCACAAGTACCAACCATGCCATGATCACCAACCAATATTATATTCACATCCTCAAAAGCCCCTCTTTTCTCCAGTCCATCAATCAATCTCCCGATCATCCTATCAATTCCAGCAACAGCTTCAGTTATCAGTGGATCATCAGGTCCCACCTGGTGACCCTGATGATCCGGGTCCTCGAAGTAGAGCGTCATAAAGGAAGGAATTTCATCACCAGGCAAATCAAAATAACTCAAAACAGTATCAACTCGTTCCTCAAACGGAACCGAACCGTCATAGTACTTGCAAAAACCTTTGGGGCAGTTCCACGAACCTTTGTGAACCTCAGAGCCAGGCCAAAAATAGGTAGCAGCCCTCAGACCATGGTTGGACACGGTCTCCCAAAGAGGCTCACCCAGCCACCACTTGGGCTCATGGCTTCGCATGGTGAAGACCTCGCCGGTTCGGGGATCCACAAAATGGTTATTGACAATCCCATGGTAAGCCGGGTAAAGACCCGTAACAATAGAATAATGATTAGGAAAAGTAAGGGTAGGAAATACAGAAATCAAACCCGTCTCGGCCTCAGTCCCGTTGGCGATCAAACGGTGAATATTGGGGGTCGGGGTCTTGAACTGGTAACCGAACCGGAATCCATCTGAAGAAATCAAGAGAACCACCGGGTGGTTGAGCTTGGTCAACGGGCGGGCCGTTTCCTGGAGAGGAGGAGCTGGTTGGATAGACTTGGAGGAAGCGACGGAAGAGGAGGAAGAAGAAGGAGAGGAGAAGAAGAGGAAAGCGAAGGCAGCGGCAACGGAGAGGGCAAAGCAAGTGATGAGAGTGAGGGAGATGAAGAGGACGGTGATAGTGGTGATTTTGCGGGGATGATCGGAGGAATCAGATGAGTCAGTGTCGAAAGAGAGAAGAGCCGTGGATGGGTTCGGCGGGTCAGCGTCTTGACTCGGCAATAGTGCTGGCTCTGTGGCAGTCAACGCAGAATCGCCCATGATTCCCACGAATCCTGCAAAGAAAACCGATCTTCCTCCACTTCTGGTTCCACAAGGAACAAGGTTTTGCTTCGGGGTTGGATGGGCTACAAATTACGAGAAGAAAGGATGCTCGGCTTTTGTTGGAGGGAAGCTGTCTGGTCCGAAAGACCCGGCTCGTACAATGTTCATTGCAGATGATAAGGATTAGAGCTTCTTGTTTTTCTTTTTTTTTTTTTTTTTTTTTTTTTTTTTTTTTTTTTTTCAGATGGCAAATGAAGACGCGATGGTATTTGATTGGCCCGGAACAAAATATGACAAAGAAAATTTTGATTGGGTGCCATTCCGGAAGAATAAAGGTTTAATCAACTTGTTGACTTTCTGAGATTATTAAGAGAGAGAGAGAGAGAGAGAGAGAGAGAGAGAGAGAGTGACTAATTTGTAACCATGTACTTTTACCAAAAAAATAAAAAAAATATATATTATATTTAATATATTTTAAAATTTATTTAGTATATTTATCAAATATCTAATGTAATTCACATGATATATTATATGATTTTGATGTTTTGTGATAGAACTTATTTGCTAAAAAAATAATCGAAGTGGATGTTATTAGAATCGGAATGTTCCTATATATAATTTCTCGTTATATCTTTTAATTTAAAAATTAATTAATAATTCTCTATTTCGTCTGAGTCATTTTTTTACTGTGCAATGAGCCCATATAACTTTGTGTTGGGCCCCATAAATGAAATTTTGTTTTTGTAATCTGTGGGCGGAAGCCCAAGGAAGAAGTGGCCCAATAAATGCATTAACCAACAACTAAAAATATTTTTGTTTTTTTCTTTTCGGGAACCACTAAAAATATATTTTTTACACCGTTAATTTGCCAAAGCCGTCTCCATTCCAGTCTTCTTGCATGGAGTGGCGAGTCGGTGGACGGCGATCGGCGACTAATCGAACTTGTCGTTTGCTATTGCAGGCTGAATGTGTTGTGGCCATGTTGATGTACAAGAACGACGTGAGAGGTTACTCGGCTCAAGCAAGCAAAGATCCCTTTTCCCAAGTGAAATGGCAGGGGCCGTCAGTCCGTAGAGGTCGTGGAGATGACATCGGTAAAATTAATGTGAAGCTGGTAAATTGACAGAAATGGGCGTGCGAGTTGCTTAATCAAATGCCACTTTGTTCGGCAAATCCGTTTTGCTTTGCTTCCGTTGGTATCTTATATGATTATTTGTCTCAGAGCACAATAATTTTGAATATTTATAATTTTATTAATTTAAAAAAAACATATTATATAATCATTAAAAAGTACATATATAATAATATAAATATATTGTCTTTATATAATAATAATATTTAACTTTATACTAATAATAAAATTGATTTAAATTAAATTCAATTAATATTAATTTTTATCATAATTCTAGTTAATTATCAATCTAGAAATTAACTTATAATTTGGATCAACTCAAACAATCTTGGGGCTTGGGCCTAGGGATGCCGGTATCCGCAGGGTCAACAGAGATAATGCGTGTGTATCTGAGATGAACTTAAAATCTGTACGACAAGAAGGGCCTGCTCATGTACAATTACTCACATTCAGTGAAAATGATTCAAATGGTTCCAAAACAATTGACAGTTGCACAAACTAAACAAGAGTTCCTTTGGTTTGTTTCAGTCGTGACATCGGCCGTGCCGCCCTCGTCAACAGCGTAACGCCTACCTGTCTGGAAGAACACAAGTAAACATTGTGTCAGCAAATGCAAATAAGCATAAATCCATTTGTTACAAGCATCTGATTACTGTAATCCGCCGTAAGACGGGGTTGCGCTACAAATTTATGTGTAGAAATTTGAATCTGCATTTTCAATTTAAAATGACTGTAGCTTGTTATGGGCTGATCTTCAGAGTCGTTCAAATCTAAGAGGTAGATTGAAGCATCGTTACTATGCATGAGACAATATTGATTCCCAGAACAAGATCTCGTCTTCAAATTTCATGTGAAAAAAGTTTCTCGAAACCTGACCGTTTTCAACGAACATTTCAGAGGTGTACCTGTGTTTCGTTGTCTGGTAAAGAGAACCAGGGTTGCGAACCCAACCATGATTGCAACTTTCATCACCTAGCAAAACAGATGGTGGCACATACATCTTTACCACTGTGAACTTTCATAAATCTTGTTCTGGATGATACTATCGGTAAGAATGAGAGGAATTAATTTAAACATTTTTGGAAGAATGCTCCATTTCGGCTGTTGATCAGCACAGAGCATACTAGGATGAACTGGTATAGAACACGTTTTGTTTACCATTTAATAATGAACAAATCTTCTCTATGCAAGACTCCTGCGAGTTATCAACTGAACTAAGTCTGATATTGAGAAGGGAAAAAGGTGCAACCTGTCCAAGTGGACCTATCGAAGTTTCAGAATCAGTTGAATCCCCAGAGTTTGTTTTTCGTGGTCTTTGAGAAATCTCTTCTCTTCCTTTTGGCTCGAGTCGGGTTGCACCAGGCACATTACACTGGAATACTTACAGAAAGGCAACATAAGGGTTGTTTGATCATAAATGTGCTTGCAAAGTGTATCGAGCCATTAGCATATCCAATAACTTCAATTCATGTGGCGGACTACCTTTTTCATATTTTCTGCTCCAGAAAAATTTGTCTTTCCTGTTTGGCTTTTTTTGTCAGTTGAGAGATCTCCCATTAGATTCATCATTTGTTTCCCACCAGCCGTGAGACACAGCCATTTTCCTCCTCCATCTGGGAATGTCCATCCGCCCGAGCTTTCCAAAAGATAATTGCTATCTCCTGAAGCCCCTCGAACGTTTAAGTACCCTTGCGAACCTTTCGTGTGAGTTCCCTTTGCATTCTTCTTTATGAGCAAATTGCTACCTTGTCCTCTCCTGTAAGACAAGTTACCAGAAACACTGTTGCGCTCATTAGGTGTTCTTCCTGGAGCAGAAGCTCTTTCACTTGTGGATGCTCTGATCGATCTTTCGGAAGACATTTTCTCTTTTTCTATGTCAACTTTGCGATCCATCGCTGTGTAATTATTCTTGAAATATACATATTTCTCTTTAGTTGGAGGACATTCAGCTCTCGATTCTGATTTCTTAGCATACTGAGATGATGTAGAGCAAAGGGTTCTAACAAAACAACTTTGCTCTTCATTGTCTTGGATACATGCTGTGCCTTGTTGCACATCCTCATCCGTATGAAGCAGGCTCCTGAAGTTTCCTGAAAGTGACCGTACTGGTATATTCTTCTCTGTCCTCACTTCATTTAATTGTGAACTATTCAGGTCAGCTTCCACCCAAGTATTTCTCGACTGAGACTTTATTTGTGATGCTCTCGTCTGTGGTTTCATGTCCTGCTTCAAAGGGTCCCCAGATTCTATATTTTATGAGAATACAAGACCTAGCAGGAGGCATGGTAACACATTGTGGATTTTATGTATAGTAACAGGCCAAGTATACCTCATTTAGACTACTTTCAAAGGCAGTTATCATCTTTCTCACGTTGGTTGGAGTTTTATTCAGAGAATTACGCTTGTAGGGACTGTTAGCGTGGTCTCCGTTAGGCTTCTCTGGAACTTCACTTTTTGGAGAGTCTACAGATCCTATGATCCCAGAAGACGGAGGTTCTTCAGCAAAAGGCACATCAGGCAGAGATCCAACAGTTTCAGTCTTCTCAACTGCACCTGATGGGCTTACTTCCTTCGAAAGGACATTAAACTTTTGTGACAGAGCTTCTGCGTCTCCTGGTCTATGTGTATTGTTCTAATACAGATTGAATGCTGTCAGTTTATCTTGAAAGTTAACTATCTACCATGTCAAAGAAGGAGCAAAAAGTCTACACCCAATTCGTTACTAACCCTTAATTGGGCTTACTTGCATTAGATTAGAACGACTTCGTTGTATATCCTCAGGACCTACTTTCCCTTTATTTGTAAGGGTAAGACGAGACATGGATGATGTACCAGCTTGAGCTGTTACCAGTTCATCTTGAAGAAGTGTCTTTTGAGATTCTTGAGTAGGCAAAACGGTAAGAACTACAAGAAAAATCCTTTCAGATAGGGTAGATCAAAGACCACACAAATTGTTTGTTTTATTTGTAATTAGACCTGTTATTGAAGATCAAACCTGAGGCCTCACTGCTGGGTTTTGAAGGCGACGCAACATTGCTACTAGCAGTAATATTATGTTCTTGACTTTCAAGTACACTGTTGGGAAATTCATCGTGTTTCTTCTGCAATGCCGATTCTCTCTGCATAAAAGCTTTAAACATAACTATTTGATAGTGACAAAAAAAAAAAACAGAAGAGAAGTGGCATCACGTTCTTCCTAAAAGGGTTCCCTATGCATGAGACTCAACGTCGTAGATTCTAGGGAAGGTCATATGTACGCAATCCAATGGACTAACAGGCACGGCATATTTGCAAATTATGACACAAACAGATGAAAGGCACCATGTTACGGATGCGCTGCCTGTCATCTTCACTGAGGAGAAATTGCAGCTTCATATGCACATGGCCGCCTCCTTCTAGGGGAAAAATGTCGTCCCAGATACCTTTCTCAATCACCAACCTGGTCTCAATTCCTGCAACCAAACACAATCACCTCTGTCAGCATCATAAATTGAACAGAGTCAAATTAAACTTTTATTGATATGAAATGAATTTTAATAAAATCATTCTAAACCTGTATTTGATATTTCATTTCCCTCAGCATCCTGAAGCGCAACAACCAAATTGTCCCGAAGGGTTGTTAGTGGGCTGTACCAATAAACACAACTTGTAGCATAAAACCAAACGTCCAAGGTACAAACAAGATAAGACAAAGTGAAAATAGAATCCAGATTGTCCAATAGTTGTCAGAATCATTACAAAGAAAACTCCCCCTTTTCCGAAGCATTGTACTCTTTCTTCCCCATGGAGACTGCATATCATGAAATAGGGGTGTCCAGTAAAATTCCACTTCTCATAAAAGTCAAAGATATTTGCAGAAATAAGAAAGGTACTGGTGATTGCATACCCTTTACAGATACTTGTAAAGGAGCCGATGATGATTGAAGACCCATGAAATCTAGGACTGGATTGGAGTTGGTTGTTATTCGGAAAAAATTAGTATCAACAACAATAACTGCCAAGTTTGACTGACAGTTAAGAAAGAATATTTAACGTTGTTCCTTGGTACCTGAAACTTGGATGGTTCCTGGCATTGGAGATACGACCATTTATGCTTGGCAGCTGACCAATGGCCCAAGTATATAACAGAAAGCCTCGATCTCGAACTGAATATCTATGTAGCAGAATGGTTGAAGCCAAAAAGACTGGCTTTGTAGGTGAACTGGTGGGAGTTGAAATATGGGGTTTGGATAGAAAAGCATGGGTGTGGTTGTACATCAAGGAACTTAAGTCGGCGGGGTCCTCAACTAGCTGCTGACCGCTATTTGCCAGGACACCCAGTTTCCTAGTTTTGTCTTGCTTATTGAGACAAAGGCAACCGTTAGGTCCGGCTTTAAAATAGAAAACAAAGAGAGATGTAAAAAAATTGCTGAAGGCAGGTTTCACTTGGACTTTATACTGAATAATTTAACACACATATGATCAACACGAATCGTATTACAACCGAATTCTATCAATCTAAGCAAGTGCCCTCATGAAAGACAATCGTAGATTCAAGTTATATGCCACATCATTGAACAAAAAGTTCTTTGTAAAGTTTCAATTGATCCTTTCGTTATTTGTGGTTGATTGTCTTTTTGTGTATTTTTCCTTTTTTTAATGCTTGGGGTTACTATTTCCGAGGTCAAGACGTTCTTGTAAGGGCTCTCAGTGATGTTGTAGAGAAACAATCAAACTGTCATGGGCATGCTCTTATGGGCCGAAGCAGTAGAGTACCAACACCTTTCATTACTTGATCCACACCCGACTTAACGTGTTGAGCAGAAAAGGCCCAGTAACTACATTACCAATTTGGCATTGTAATGAGATGAAAATAAATATGTTACCGACATGGCAACGTCCATGTTACTAGGAATCGATCCACTCAAATCCGTATTTACTATAGAATCTGTGCTCTAAGATCGAAATATGGGCTTTCGCTCCATATACGCCTAAGGGCAGCGAAAAGATTTCCGACCATAACCGATCCCTCCGCGAGAACCGCCATGGTTTCTTCCAAATCAATCGTCAACACCATAAATGTTGGCCAACAATCTCACATGTAAACAAGGTTTTTGTGTTATTATCGGCCAATGCCAAACTGATCTCTCCCGAGGCTTTCTTTCATACATTTAGAGGTCAAACTGGTATTATGTGGCCCAGTCCAAAACATTGGAGACGAATGTATTTCACGGGATTCTAAAATCTAAAGGGAGTTGGAAGTAATGGGGGCCTAAATACAATCGCCCTTATGTGTCAGAAACATCGACTAAATGCTTGGAAAGGACTTCGCACGCATATACCGTTTGAGAATTGCCTTTTCTTCATCAATTCGTTTCGTCTTTTCAGGATCCTTGGGCTTCAATTTTCTTTTCTCTTCCAATATCCACTTGAAAAGTTCCCGCTGTTGATCTTCAGGTATAGGTTCTTTTGACTCCACAACAGCTGGAGGGGATACCAGTTCCTCGGGAGTTGGGTCAGTCGTTATATTCTCCGAGGGATCCTCCGCAGAAGCTTTACCTTCTGTGCCTTTATTTGCAACTTTCCTATGTTCCAGCTGTACATTTTTCTTTCTTGCCTGTGCAAACATATAAGCTGCAAATGATTGGGTAAAAAGAATCAGAGGGTGCAATATTTGGCAATTGAAAGTACCATCTGGTCGTGCTTGAGGCTAATAGAGAAAGCTGTTTTTGATCGTTGCTTCACAATCCAAAATTGTGCAGCAAAGCAAGCATTAACAAAGGAAGCCAGACTTGACACATAACTCACAAAATTGACAGTTAACTGCACAAATAACATTCGTAGACCAAGGTAGAGTTGGCTATTGCCCTACCGTATCAACTTTGGAAACAAGGAACTTTCAGTTTAAACAATATTTGGTGCGATCTACATCTATTGGAGGAGCAGTGACAGTAATTCAGGTCGCTTTTGGCACAGCCAGTGGACTTCAAACAAATAGTCCGTGTCTTTTATAGCATGGGGTAGAGATGTTTTTGGCTTTTTGCAGAAAATTCCGGTCATCAGAGTAAAGGCCTATAAACTAGTAATAAACTATCATTGATTACCAATGCCATTCCAATCAAAACTACAACCCCCCCAATTTTATGAACCAAATTCCATAAAATCATCCTTGAGTTGTATCTCCAATAGAAAGAGGGCAAAAATGTCAAAAACAAAAGGAAGAAATGAAAAGAAAACACCATATGGGGTGTTAGTGGAATCAGATCAGATCACAATTAATTAGTAAGTTAATGTCTTAAAGGAAAAAACTGATACTTGCATAGAGTGGCATCTGTCACACAAATTCAAGAACAACCTCGCATATGTTTCTTCAAAATTGGCCAACAAGATCTCAAGTTCAGTAGACTAGTAATGAACAAGCGCAAAGGTTCCAGCAAGCCAAAAGTATCGCCAGATACCAGGCAAGTATTTCCACTTTCAGGACAATAACGTATGAATTTGATAACTTTAGTTTACAGTGGGAAATTCTAAAAGAAAGAAGAACCTGTGATCAAGAATTCTCAGAAACCAAGTCATGACTTGATTGGAATGGTCAAATTGGCATGCGTGACATTTGTTAAGGTGCATCAACTCAAATAGTTAAACGCAAAAAATAAATAAATAAAAATAGCAATAATCTACAGGATGGCAAGCGTGGTTTATAGAATATGATCAGCCGCTGCAAACCCATGATTCTAAACGCTCATTATAAAGTTTCATAGCACGAAAACTAAAACCCATAATTCCCACCAGTCAACAAATCAAACACACCATACACAAGACTCAAAACCCAACAAAGCCTAAATAATTTTTGATCGAACCGTGGATAAAACCCCAAATGCAAGACACAAAGAAAAAAACCAAAACAGATGCGTATAAGGGAGGCTGACCGACCTCCAAGAGCGAGATTAGAGATCAAGAGAATGCGCCAGATGGGCCTGTAACGTTTTGTCAGCGATTCCTTCGAGCTTGAATAGGGCAATGGCGATGGTGGCGACGGATATTCTGACTTTGGCTGAGGTTTAGGAGCCCCCATTTCAAGAACGACGACGGTCAGAAGTGATATGAAAAATATACGATCCAAAGATTATTAAAACTCCATCTCCTTTGATTTCCTTACATTTTTTCTTCCAACTTCATTCCAGGTCCGTTCTTCTTGTAATAAACTTGAACTCAAATTTGATTAGCATTGAGTGATTTCGTGTGTAGAAGAAAGTCCGTAGGGTTTTGACTTTTTGACCTTCTTCTTTCTCCGTTTTGGGTTTACGACCTGCGAAAATGGGTTACGGGCCTTTTGTCACATACAAAGCCGTGTCCCGCGAATAGGCCCATTTCTTGGGGTTTTGGGCCTACTCTCAAGTCTAGTACCACTACCGATCAAATGCCCGTATGTTTTGGCAGGTATTTTTGTCTTTTTGCCTTTTCACCTTCGTGAAACAAAGGAAATAATTTAGAACTTGAGATGATCGGTTGCTTTTCCCTTTTTTTTTTTAGGGGGAAAAAATTCGGCCAAAAAAAAATAGAGAGAGAATATAATGATCAAAGGGTTGTAACCGAAAGCAATAAGTAATTACTGCTTATGAAATACTTTAATCCATTAAAAATCAGTTTTTTTTTTATAAATATTTTAGTCCTTAGATCTAAAGTTAACAGAAGTTCTAACACATTCATAGAAATATTAGATAGACCAATCGAAGTGTATAAGTTTTTTTTCTTCCTCACATGTAACCTTTTTGAATTTGACTTAAGATAGAATTCAATGGTGCTTGATATTAAAAAACTTTGGGACAACAGTATTTTTATTTTATTTTTTTATTATTTTTATTTTTTTCAATTATCTCAAGAAAACAGTCAATGGGTTGTGTCGATGTATAGCAGAGACAACCAATGGAGTCATGAGATCCATAGAAAGAGAATGCATGCACAATTTTATGTATTTTTTTTAAAGGAAAGTGAATTGCACATGGTACGTTCTAATAACTCCTTACATAGGATAGACTTTCAGTCAATAATAACCTTCAATTCTTTTGAAATTCTAGTTGCAAGCTTCAATTTCAAACAAGCTGTATTATTTGAGAGCAATCAAGCTCGGATTTCATTGATTAATTTCTGGAGTCTTTCCATCGAACCAGACATTTGCCTCCGTGGAGACAGAAGGATGATAGGCCTACTCACGTCCACTAGTTCTCGTTCATCCGGAACCTTATCGAGGCTAATCATTTAGGTGTGGATCCAGTCATGCCTCTTAAACAAAACTACCATTTCATTTCTCCGGATAATGTCTAATCAGAATCCACGTAACAAGCTGTAAACCGACAGTGCGTGTCATCACCATCGTGGTTGATCGCGAGGAAGCTATCATGGCCACAAGAAAGAGAATGCATGCACAATTTTTGTTCTTTTTCAAACCCCAAGAGATTTTTCTTATGTCTCTTCGCAGTCATAACAATCTCTGAGGTTGGACCATTCAAGGTAAAGTCCGTATGTCCTCTCCTCTGTAAATGTTGTTCTCGTGACTCAGATGTCTCCTAGTATATCCTTATCTCATTTAATTTCAAATGCCCTAAAAGTCTTTTTGAGTGATTGTCGATAACGTAGCCCGCTAAATTTATTTGTTTATGGCCAAGACAGTGAGAATGAGAGAGCAATAATGAACAATTTTTAATTGGAAATTTTATAAATAAAAAAAAATCGAGTGGAACATTTTATTAGTGAAGCTTAATATATCAATATCGGGGTACAGACATGAACAATGGGTCGATCCGCCATTCCGTCACCAACCGGTTCACACACACCTTAGACTCTAAGATCTAATAAAAAATAATGACAACTAAGATCACAAAGCTATGTAATTTGCTCTTGTTGCTTTTTGTTTGCTCACTAGATTTCGAGTTGTGGCTAGCCACTAAACTAATAAAGACAACTCATCATCAAACATCAACTAAAAAACAGATTATTCTAGAAACCCCATCAGCCATGAACAAGGCCGTACGATAGAGCCATCAGTAGGATCGCGGCTTCCTTCTCTTCTTGAGGGAAAACTCGTTGAAACGCTGATGAATTGTTTTTCAAGGTGAGAGTTAAGTCCTCGAAACAAAGTTCCTTCGAACTTCCATCTTGGGCTGTAAACTTACACCGTTTCTTGAATGGAAGATGGCTATTGATCTTAATTTTTCTTTCCTCGTACTGAGCCTCGTTCTTCGTGGTCGGTGTGTTGTTGGCAGCAACAAGATTCCCGTTTACACCCGCTGCAGCTGCAGCGGCAGCCATGGCCGCTCGCCTCGCCTTCCTTTGCCTAATTCCACAAGCGTTGCAAAGTGACTGCACACCCCCCCACCCAACATACAAAATTAATTAAATAAGCTTGGAAAATCGTCTGTATAATTCGATTAAGGATCTTGAAAAAGAGAGGAAGATACCTTGGGACCTCTTGGTCCACTCCTCCAAAGAGGGGTCTTAGTCGTGTTACAATCAGCACAAACCCTAACTGTGTCGCTACTGCTGTTAGGGGAATCCTGGCTGCTATGATCATTATGCGTAGAGCTTTCTGGGATGTGAGTAGCGGCTTGATTCGAGCTCATCATCCTCCTCATCAACCTCATCTTTGAAGACATCCACTTAACTGAAACGTTCTTGCTTTTATTCTCTTGTTTACCTTCTCTCTTGGAAGAAACAGATATCCTCAAAACATTACGATTCTCATTATTGAGTGGGGCAATTGTATGATCACACGATCCCCCATGCGAGGTGCATATGTTAACCTGTATTTATCAGGACGAAAACAAAAAATAAAAATAAAAAATCAACGGTTAAATTTAGGGAAATGATAAAAAAAAGGTGACTAAATCATTCGAATCCAATGCTAAATTATAAGGAATAAGCTTTGGATAGTGACACAGTGTATACCTCTTTTTTCCGTTGTAAGGGTAGTGACTTAGATTCAGTATTTTGTGATATCAAAGCTAAGTGCGCGGTATCAGAGCTAATTGTACTCTGACACACTTCTGGGGTAAGGTTAGTAAAATTAGGGTATGGTTGAGAAGAAGACGAAGATGCAGCTTCCGAAGCAACATGATGATAATTGAAAAGCTGCTGGTTTTGATCTTCGTTAAAAGGAGAAAGCGATGAATAGGGGTTAGAAGTCATGAAGAGAGACTGGCAGAGTAGGAGTCAGTGGACAATGGGAGAAAAAGGCAGAAGGGGCCGAAGGTGTATTGCGGTAAAAGTCTTTTAAAGCTGATGAGGATCGATCGGTCAGGGCATGGAGATGCAGAGCCCTTACAAAGCAATCATATATAAAATGTTTCACGGGATGACTTCTTCCCAATCATACAAAAATGAGTGTGGGTAGATGTTGCTGCTTCTGCTCGCTGCACAGCCTCACATGACAAAACCCTATCCGCCCAAAAACAAAAAAAAAACAAAAAACAAAAAAGGTATTTACCACCGTCAAGTACTCAACTTTACTGTTGCAGTAAATGACAGTGCACAGAGAGAACCAATCAACCGATGACTTATAACCATACAAATTGAGATAAGTAACCCGATGTCATTCAAATGTGTAGCACATGCTCGCTGCTTTGCACTTTTTTTCTTTTTGGAGGGGGGGGTAACATCTTGTAAGAGTCTCGTCACGGGGACGTGAAGAGGTAGACACACAAGAGAGAGAGTTTTTATTTATTTATTATTATTATTATTATATTTTTCTTCTTTAAAGGCATTTAGCTTTGAGTTTGGGGGCCCATGAACCTTTCTGAAGGGAGTCCACGGCCCCCAAACTTTGCCGTTTTTGGTAATTATCATGGTTTAAAGTCTAAACAATCGTATGGTTGATCCAAGTCTTTGAAATTGTTCGTTTCACTATCTAAAATTGGAAATCTAATCAGTATTTTCAGCAGAGTCTAATACTGCCACTATAGGGAACATATCGTATCCACAAAATAATTATTTGACCTCTTAATTTTGTGATGTTTTGATGGAAGTTTCGCCACAATACATTACTGCTTATCTATTTACTATTCATCTCAAGTTCGATTTATTTTATTGAGAGCACAATTTTGATGCGCTAGCTAGGTTGGTTCCCCCCCCCCTTTTTGATTATTGAAACTAATTAACACTAACTTGACATGCAGACGTACAAACAAATGAATTACAATCCTTAGTATAATTATTTACATGTCTTTTGAACTATCCTAGTATAATTATCTAAATGTCTTTTGAATCAAGCTATAGAAATATTATTAAAATTCAATATGTAATTCATTCGTAGAAAATCTCACTCAATAATTTAAATTTTAAGTTTGAGTAAAATCTTGACAACATATCAGAATTTTAACAATTAAAAGATTTATGAGTTCAAATCACAATTCTAATTCAATGGACTCTTCTATTAACTCTTTTTATCAAACAAAGACTTTTGTATTTCGGACTCTCCTAAGAAAAAAGTACGAAATCAAGTACCAAAGCTAAATTAAAAATCAATTTTAAAAAGTTGCACGTTGCCCTTACAGTTTCACCAGCAAATATACTGAGGTCTGTCCATGAACATATGTTCATTTGTGAATTACGTATCAAAAAATAAAAACGTATCTTGGCTGAACTACCGTGTGAGCCAAATCTATTAGCAGTTTGAGATTTTCTTGCAAAATAAAATGTTTGAGAAGGCAAGTTTCTAACTGTATGTGCATACGAGCGCGTGTGATCCCTCTGTGGCTCTCTCCATAAGCGTTTTGGATGTGTGAGCCGTCTGTACACATTTGTCAACCTACCAGAAGACCTAATTCGTTGATTTGCATGTGAAATTATGAAGAAAGCATTGCAATTTTACCGAATAAATTGATTTGTACTTCTTCTCATAACCTACTTTGACTCGGTCAATGATATTGCGAAGAGAGTAAAAAAAAAATTGGTTGGACTCGGGGTTTCACCGCGTGGTAATTGTATACACTGATGTCAAAAAATCATTTTATCCAAAACATATCTGCGGTTTATTAAATTAAAAGTATAAGTAAAAGATAAAGTCAAATTATTTATAAAATTTTATAATTAAGTATAAAAATAATATAATTCGAATAAAAAAATTTAAAATTTTAAATAAAATTTAAAATATAAATTATATATTAAATTCTATGGATTCTTTCCAGCAAATACATAACATAAATTGGTAAGCATCAAATATCCAACGATCGATACTGTTTTGCAGGTTCAAGAATAATACGGGTCCAGGTTGTCATAGGAGGAATATCTCGAGCAGAAAGTGCAATAAAATTGGCAGAACTGCTTCGTATCGCCGCATTAATTAGTACTTGCCAAAAAGCATTGAATGTCGACTCAGACAAGTAGCAGGCGGGCACAGGCAATACCGCACTTGGCTCTCCGTCTTCCTCCAGTAATGGAGTTGGATAGAGCGGATCGATTGCATTGTCACTGAGAAATAATTGTATCTATTTCAGGCAAGACTTACCCTCTAATGATCAGCCTTGTGAGAGCCGACCATTGGAGATTCTTGTGATTTGATTGCAAGACTTGGGGCATACCATGCTATTGGCTCTTACGTATAGATTGCTCATCATGGACGCTTCGCCCTTTCCTACCTAAAGGCGAATTTATTTTGCCTTTGGTTTTGTTAGATGGCTTATTATTTTATCATGTTTGATTTTTAGATGTACCTTGAAATTAAGAGAAAATTTCAATTTATTTATGTGATATTTTTTATAACTTTATAAATTAAAAAATTACAAAAAAATACTCTTAAATTCTTTTTTTATTTTTTTAGAAAGAAAATAAAATAAAAAAATTTCTAACAAATTCATCTATTTTTTAAAAAAAGAAAAAAAAAAGTCTGTTTCCAAGTTGTCACTAATATTTTCTTGAAAAGAGAAAAAAAGAAAACAATTTTCTTAAAATAATTTAATTTCAATAAAAGAAAAAAATTCCCTATTTTATCTTTTATATATATATATATATAATTTCTACCAAATTTTCATTTTGAAAAAAATCTCTTAAAATCAATTTAATTTCATTAACTATTTTTCTCAACCTAAATCACCTATAAAAAATTAACTTAAATTAAATTTAGTTAACCTTAAAATTTTAAGATTAACTTTAGATATATATATATATATATACAAATGAGTTTATCTTTGACTAGATGAAGGGATGAACTTAGTATTAAGCATAAAAGAAAATATACGGACATAAAATGATTTCGCTTGTAATGAATTTTAGTCAATATTTATAAACAAAAGGGTCATAAAAAGTGAGCCAATGCCTAATGTGTAGTTAAAAAGACTGAATATCCACGAAACAAGAAATTAAAATGATTGAATTTTTAAAAACGAAAAAAAAAAAAAACACAAAGGGACTGAACATACTACAACAAAATTCCTTGGGCGCATGTACGCTAAGGAAACATCAAACTTGATGCAGCTAGTGTTGCGGACAAAAGCTGCATCCTAGTTAATGGCTTTCGGTGGATCAATCAGTTGTGATTAAATCTCGTAAGGAGCATCCCAATTCTTGGAGACAATATGAATACTTCTGAAATAAAGCTCATAAATGGCTTTTGCTTACTGGTCTTTACTCGGAATTATATTATGGGCATAATATCAAATGATAGCGACGATATCAAGTGGAGCTTGAAGCAAATTAATACATACCCATTTTTAGAAACAGTCATACAACAGGAAGCATGCAACAGGGAACATTTAGGCTTCTTGTCTTTATTATCCTCAAGGTTAACGCTACGAAAATAATATAAGCGCATGAAACTTTTATGAACACGAGGCGGGCTACGTAGGCTGCTTACTTATCGCTCCTGTACATATTGTTTGGAGGTCGAGACATGGCTTGAGACAACGCGAAAATATTATCTTCTTTTGCTGTCAGTAACATAGAAATATATGCAAGCATAGGTAGTTTTCATTGGTGCTTGCAAATCCAGAAGAGACCGTGGTTCCCATTGCTTGATTGTTACTTGTTCTCTAATGGCAGAGGGTCCGGTGTCTCCTTCTGTCTCTATGTGCGTTTGCAAAAACATTTATGGGCATCCAAAGTTATTTTTATGGAAATGAAGTGGCTTTGGATGCAAAGATCTTGCAAGATATGGGCATGAACTCATTCGGGGATTACGTGCGTCTAAAGAAAAAGGGACAGTTTTCTGGAAATCGATCAATTTCAGCAGCAAGGGTTAAAGTTTTGACGTTGAAGAACACCGCGATTATTAATTGCATAGGTAACTTGGTGGTTATGGGGTGACGGGTTGCGGCCATGATAAATTATATTCTTATTTCACTTTTATAAAATTTCAAAAAAAAAAAAAAACAGAGAGAGAAAAGAGCGAAAATAAATTTTAAAAGTTGGTTTATACCATGTTTCTCAATGGAGCCATAACTGCGAATTAAAGGTAAAAACAAAAAATTAGGAATTTATATAAAATAAATATTAATTTATCATAATATGTTAATTCATTTTATTATATATATATATATATATATATATAATGTGTCAATTATAATTAATAAATATAATAATTTGATATTTATTTTATTTGTATTCTACATCTCAGTTTATAATAGAACTTAAAATAAACAATAATTAAAAAAAAAAAGGCTGTTAAGCATATTTGTATATATGATATTTGTATACGCAACAACAGCTGGACCCAAAAATAAACGAAACGATGCCTTGGGGCGAAAATTACGGGAACAACGGGTCATTGTTGATTGGAAATGGGCTTTCCATTTGCCTACAATTTCCCATGGCAAGCAACTAGATGAGCTATAAGAGCCTCATGCACGCGACTAGGGTTTTCCTGGGCTGGTTTTGGAAGACCTCCGAAATTTACAAGGGGAGCCTTAAGCAAGATGTACCTTTAATTGGACTCGGTTACCGATTTAGTCCTGAGATTTATAAAAATAACATTTATTTATTTATTATATAATTATTAATTTATAAATTATTAATATATTATAAAAATAAAAATAAAAAAAAAGGGTCGTAACACCATGGCAGCGGCGAGGTCGCTTGCGCGAATGCTTTTAGCATTCCCCGCTACTTATGAGTCAAAAATTCAAAACTCCGCGTATTAAATAAGGAACTGTTTCATTTTCAATGTTTATTATTTTTATTCTCTCTTTTTTTTAGTGTAGTTAATACTAATTTTATATCTCACAAAATGAGTTAATCTTTTTTCTTTTAACATTTAGTTTAATTTTTTAAAAAGAGGTGTCAAATTAGAAAATTTCTGAATGAAAGGGTATATATCTCCATCTTCCGTTACATTAAAGAAGGCATTAATTATTTCAACCACCAACCTTCCAAGTTCTAGATACAACTGCTTATTTCTTTTTTAATTTTCCTGACAGCCGGTCTCGTTCTCATTATGATCAACATTATTTGAACTTAGATTATACCTCTAATCAAGTGGGGTTTCTGCATTCACTTGTGTGGTTAACAAAAGTGTACAAATTTAATAAGGAAGAGAAGTATTCCAGAGATGCATAATTTAATTTTTGCATTCTACGCAATGAGGCCTCACTCGTAGAGACAAAGGATTGAGTTGGCCTAAATAATAATAAAACACGAAATTCAAAATTTTGCGTCTCACAAGAGATATTTTAATAATTAGAAATTTAAATTTTAAGATATTAATTGTTAATTATAAAAAAACTACGAAATTTATAAAAATAAAAAAATAATTATTTATATTATATAATTCAATTGTGAACTTATAAATAAATAAATTCTCTGGCAGTTGACCTCGCGCATAGCCTGCCTCGCAAAATGGGTCTGGTCCCAAACTCAACCAACAGGAACACGATGGCTCCTTTATCTTAGCAGACTTATTCTACACGGAAAATTATATACTCCAGTTGAGTAGTAGTTGGTGGAGTAGTTCCGAAAGGAAGAGCAAATTTGTCAAACGAACCCCAGCACATCTGATAGGCTTATTTTTGCGAAATGCAATGGGCGGCGGGTTGTTGAACAAATCAAAACTCGTAGTGGAATGGTTTTCAATGTCAAGCAAAGCCATACCGGTTCATAACTAACCAAAGATATATCGG
>CM034051.1:3006977-3132294 GCA_019804595.1 Bruguiera parviflora
TTATTTAGTAAGCATTGATAACTTTTTAAGCAATTTTAAATTAAAAAAAGTACCAATATTATTTATAAAATATTTATTTTAAAAATAAGATATATAAAATATATTTAAAAATTATTAATATGATATATTGATATATTATAAATATCTATATTAATCATTTTATCATTCAACCACAAATAAAAATATAAAAATAATCAAATATTTCATTAAAATTTTTTAGTAATTAGTAACAATGTTCAGGTTCTAAGACTCCATTAAATCTTTAATTAGCTACAAATGTGTTCAAGTCAGATCGTGAGGTTGTAATTTAATTAAGGAAACCGTCCTTAATGGTTGGTCACTACAAGCCAGGAGATAGGGGTAATTAGTACGCGTATATTAGCCAACCGTCTCAGGCCGACTAGCCCGATTAGCGGCGCATCCAAGGCGCGGCAAAATCTCAGCCGTCGTTCAATTTTGGACCATTGATTTTGGACCTCAAACAGCCGACGTGGCCTGCATGCACTTCTGTGCCAGACGTGGACAAAAGCTGTTTAAGGTCTCAATGCGCTTCAATAAAAACCGCAAGATTCCCAGACAGATAATAATTGACATATTGATGATGCAAACATTAACCTGGGCCAGCCCTCGATTTAGAGCATGACCCACGCGAACACTCCACAGTCGGAGAAGGGCCCCACTATCCACATGGTAATCTATATGGGATTAGCATAACGTGGCACACTCATCCACCGAAAGCTATGCTCCCCTGTAGTGCCGTATTCTAATAAAACTACTGTTAGATGAGCAATACTTATGAAGTTTAGCCAAGTTGCCTGTGTTTTCGTTTGACGTAGAACAGAAAATGGACCTCACCCCTCTGATTGAATAGTTCCATTCCTATCGCATATAGTTGTTGATAATATTTCATAACGAAATGAAACCCGGATGTATCACCGAGACAGCACATCAGCGAAAAAAATGAAAATTCTCCTATCCTTCTTTTTTTTTCTTTTTTTTTTTCTCTTTCTTTTTTTTTTTTTATCATCGTGATATCAAATCACGCAAATTCCTTTTGTACTACTTATATCCAAAAGGAAAAGCTTTTTGTTCCGCTTTGGATAAGGCCTTTTCTTCAATAATGGGCCCCGGGTCGGTCATATAAGTTAGATGGGACCCGCATTTTCCGGCTGTACACGTAAGCTTTTACTAGAAAATAGATGCATAACAAACCCGTCCTACACTAGGCCGTGACGTAGAAGTTTGGCAGTACCCCCCCCCCCGGCACACTCGTAAAATTAAGGTTGATATGATTTTGTACTTTAAATATAAATTTTTTATGAGAAATTTTTAATCAAAATATTCGCAGACAATTTCAGTTTGAATTAAAAAAATAATAATTAAACATATCTATAATGTTCTTTTTTTCAAATGAAAAAAAAAAAGAAAAAAGAAAAAGAAAGAAAGAACCTGCCTTACCCTAAACTGATCCAATCAAACGAATCTTTGAATCAACTCCAGTTAGGGTCGTCAGCTCTTCAATTCAGATCTTTATATTATTGGGAATAATTGTTGTGAGACGTGCCATAAAATCAAATAACCTCAATCACCTTCGGTCCAAGAAAAACCCTCAATCATTTCCGTCATATTGTGTCACTTGAGAGCTTCTTGATCGATCGTTCCTTCGTCCTGTTTCTTTCTTTTGTCCTTCCACTAAACTTTTCCGTTAAGGGAACACGTTTGTGGGGTCCACTATTTGTTCCCCTTATTTACCAAAACAGTTGTCGAGAGCTTGAGAGCCTTAATAAATAAATAAATAAATAAATAAAAGAATGACACCCTTTGGTTAGTCTATAATTCGAATTGGTAATTCTAATTCCAACCTCAATTTTGATTGTAATTTCAGTTTCAATTCTAATTATAGTTCCAATTTTTATTTTTATTTTATTCTCAATATCATTATATCTAACCACCGTGTTGGCGTTAATTGTGAGTAGTCTACAACATCATCGGCAACGCCAACGGCCAGCCACATCAATACCATAGTAGTCAGTGATTAATTGCATCGACGACATGTTGTTAATGGTTGACCATGTCGTTGACGTGTTTGTCAAGGGTCGACCACGTCGTTGACGAAAGTTGCTGGTGATCACCAAGTCGCCGATGGTGGTCATCGGTAGTCACCACGTTGTCAACAAAAGTTATCGACGAACGCTGACCGTCGGTGGTTGTTGTCGATTGTTGTTCTCTTCGTCGATGATCTGCCACGGAGTTGGCGATAGTCACCGCGGCCAGCCATCTCATGGTCGTCTGTGATTTTATTCCACAAGTTCGAGTGAATTTAATAGATGTAGCGTCGTTCGAAATTATACTTTTTACTTTTTAATTTTATAGGAGAATGGTATAAAACCGACACGAATCTTTTTCTTTTTTTGGAATTTGATTTTAGAATTATAATTTGAATTTTATTCTTGGTTGTACATTTAGAAGAAAAAAAAAACGAAAAGCTGAATTTGTAATTTTACTATTCGGTATCAAGCAACAGAATTAGAATTGTAACGCTTTCAATTAACAGCCAAGCGAGGAAATAAAATGAAATTCTAAATTTTATTTTTAATTTTTAATTTTTTTAATTGACACTAACTAAAATTTGAAGTCAAAATAACTTTAATATTGTTAAATTAAATTTCATTGGTTCAATTTTTAATTCTAATTCAGTGAATTCTGCTCCAGTATCTAATCCAAGGGAAGCAAATGTTTAAGACGTTGAAAAAAAAAAAAAAACACCTAAACTAGTCTGAATGAACACCATAATCTGCTTTGGACCATGCAAAAAAAAAATAAGGGATCAAATTCTTTCCTTTCTCTTTACATCTACGTTAAGTAGATTTAATTGAGGCGTAAAGATAAATGACGATCAGTGGCTCCAGTTTCCGATCCAAGAAAAGCAAAAATAGATAGGTCCCACCCGATAAAAGCAAGAAACGTGTACGGCTTAGCCTTGCGTCGACCTTGGTTTTGGTGAATCTTTCATCTTTTTCTAGGCTGGGGGGAAAACATAATTGCTAAAAAGCGGCCTCCCCCGATCAAGGGCTCCCCCAGCTAACTTTTATAACAACGGAATTTCACTTGATTCAGCCTGGAAATGAAAAAATAAGATAAATGTAATAAAATTCAGAAAATTTCGAAAATTTTATACTAAACAAGTTGAAAAGAAAAGGGTTGGTAAATAAATAAATAAATAAAATATATATATATATACACGCATATGTGTTTTGATTCCAGAGAATCATTTTCTAGACTATTACACGATGTGGTGGGGGCCCAAGTGGAATGGACAAGCATCGTTTCTAAGGCCCAGTTTCTGGGGATTGCGAAAAAGGATCTCTGTTTTTGATCCGCCATGGGAAGGAAGGAAAGGAATGTATATTTTGACACCATCTGTTTTGCTGCTGAACTAGGATAATTGAAGACCGGTTGCCGGCAAGAGAAATGGCGAAAGTTCGAATCGTACTTTTTATTATTATTTTTTTTTTATTTTATTAACTCTGACTCTCTTTTGAGACCAACGAAAAAAATAAAAATGAATATTTGAATATGGGCAACGGATTATGGGACCCATTATTCCATTTGTATGTCGCGAATCTATGAAACACATGAGTATGTGTGTTTTGTCAATAAACAATCTAAAGCCCGTAAAGCTAATGTCCTAACTAGGCTAGGTTCATAAAAACGGCTTGTAAATTAATCGTCAATACACTTTCTCACGTGCAAACTTGTTAGAAACCAAAAAGTAAAGAACACTGTAATTTCAATTAAACATAATTGACAATACAACCAATTGAATTCAACTCCTCTCACGTGTCATAATACAATTACTCGAATTTTAATTTCAGGTTTAGAGTTTAAACTCTATTCTTACGAGAAAAAAAAAAAAAAACAACCCAAAAAAGTCTACAATTGGTGCGATTGATGGGGAGTAAATCAAAGATAATAGAAACAATCAAGTTGCCTTCGACCACGCAAAAAATCGTAGAGAATAGGGGGCTTCAAGTTAACGTATAGGCTATAAGTAGATCCCGTTTACGATAACCAGACGGCGAAAAGTGAAATAATATAAGAGCTACGGTAAAAGGACATAAAGATTGGACACATACGATGACATAAAAATTAAAAAAAAAATATTGAAACATAATATAATTGTGTAGTATATGTATCAAATCTGATTTAATTATGTGTACTAGTTTTTTCAGTGCTATATCTATTTTCTAATTCTTTTTATATCCGCGAAATTTTTCCTAAAAAAAAAAAAAGACAATGGAAAGTAAAAGTACAACTAATTAATCACGTTGACAAATTGTTGTTAATTATCAAGTCTAATAATAAAATTATATAAGTTTTTAATTTTTAATTTAAAATTTAAACTTTAGTCTCTATAAATTAAAGATAATGCTAACAAACTTTGTGTAATGGTAAGAACTGGGTTACCTAATCTTTGAGTTGTCGACCATGACAGCGATTCCTTTTCGCTAAAACTGCATTACATCATCAAGCATGATTTTCCTGGGAGATAACCATCAACGGATCCTCTACGTTATTCAAGTGGTGCTGAATGCTTGTTTTATAAGTCATGAATTGATGGGTCCGTTTATTATTAAATGAAAAGGTGGTTTTAACCTCTGATTTTCTTCCAAAAAGTTTTGTATATTAATTTTACTTTTATTTTTTATTTGTTTATCTTTCTCTGAATTGCATTGAAACTTGTTGTTGATGCTTGATTTTATTTCGACTCGATCTAGCCACTCGCAATTGTCTGGACCTTCAATCATCTTTCCTTTTATCGTTGCCTCGATCCCCACACACAGGCCATGAAGTCTCGAATGCCTGCAACCACTCTCGAAGCGAGGCACTTAAGTGTCAACGGTTTTACTTTTCCTCGTTTTGCGGCAAGCAAGGAGAGGGGGGGGAAAACATATAAAAAAACTGACATTGGCGGCATTAGTTAAAGTTTGACCAATGGCGCTCCATGATTGGTGCTGATGGGCACGAACCAGACTGGACAGTGCTTAGAGTCAAAGAAACCACGCCATTCTTGACCAACGACTAACCAAACAGAAGAAAGAAAGAAAAACTCGGCTTTCATCTTTCAATAATTACTTAATTGTTTACCAAATACCAAAAACAAAGAAAAAAGAAGAACAGGAAGAAGGAGAAGAAAGAGGAGGAGAAACGTCGACGAAATAATAAACAGGCCGCCGCTGCTAGTAGTATATATACGTACACAACCGAAAGGATATTAAAAAAAATACAGCGTTGTGTGAAGATCTTAGATAGGTACTATTAATTTCCGAATAAAGATGCGGCCAACTAGTTATTTTATTTTATTTTATGCCATTTCTGCCGGGTTACTGAGCACAACGTTTTTTCTATTAAAAAAAAAAAAAACTAAGTATAGCTTTCTAATCTATCACGTCTAGATTAAAAAATAAAATATTAATTATTATTTATGTTCCTATTGCGCGTTCTCTAACCAATACACATCAAATTAACTTGGATTTTCAAATTGGCTTCAAATATTGTATTTCCTTTGACTACTGCTAACGTAGTATATAAATAAATAAATAAATAATATATATATATTAAAAAAACGATTTTTTTTATTAAAAAAAAAAACAAATGAATAAGACATAACTCGATTACTGGCGCCGCGTCTCCAACAGTAAAAGGAATAGCATCGCAGGCTTGGATATAAGTTTCCAGGTGCCCTCCAAAATGTTCTGAGAATCATTAAGTCATTCATCGAGTTGTGGCGTTTGTGGTAAGGTCAGGGTCCGACCCCATAATTAATTTTTATAATAACACTATTCGTTCTGTCACCATATAGCAACGTTATAGGATCCGGCCTAAACATTGATGTGGGTCGATCATCGGTTGAACCGACGAGCCAATATTGTTAATAATCTTTTGATTACACCCACATACGCACGCAACATAATTTTATAAATTTCAAGTAAATACCAATTTTCTCTTAAAGATTATATAAATAAAAATATCTCTATTTATTTAATATTTTATAATAGATTAATTATTTTAGTATAATATACGAATATATATTGTGTGAGACATGTCTTTGATTGAATTAAAATTTAATTTGAAATTTTAAATATCTTGACTTGAATTAAATTATTTTTAAAACTAAAACACCTGAGTATAAATTATAAAATAAGAAATAAAAACTCGTAATGTCAGTAACTAAACCGGTTCTACTATCAGACAAATCAAATCAGTCTGACTTAAAGATTCATTTTGGCTTTTTACAAAAGTAGAGCCACTCTAAATTTGATTTATTGGCTCGACCGACTCTGTTGGTCTAAGTTTTATAATTCTGCCTAATAGACTAAAGAGTTTAGCTTTCGGGAGACAAAATAAATAGAGAAACTGAGAAAATTCAAATACATAATTTCAAAATTCTTTTTTAAAATTTCAAAATTTAATCTTTAGGATTTTCAGAATTTTACTTATAGTTTTTTTTAAAAAAATTTTTGAATTTTCAAATTTCTAAACATTTCAAGCTTTTTCAAAATAGTTTGATGAATCTTCAGGTTTTATTTTTAATTTTTTAGACTTAAAAAAAACTTTTTGGCTTATTTTTTGAACGTATATTTTTATATTTTTTGAAATTTTGAAAATTTTAAAAATTTTTTAAAAATCCTATATCGTCATTAGGTAGCTACGCGACATACTAATGTCGTAAAGTTGACTACAAATTATCGAAAAAAAATAACAGAATCATCGGTACATGGGATGTGAGAATCAAATTTAAAAAATAATAATATTGCGTTGCAAAAATAAAATAAAATAAAAATATTGAGAGTGAAATTAACTTTTTAATTTTTATTTAATTTAATGCAGTACTTAATGGCTTTCGAGTCTCAAGCCGATGGGCAACTGCTGGCTTGACGACAAGTCCGTCAGTACGTTTTTCCGTCGGGATTGCCGAAATCTTTGGACGATTAAAAAAGAGGAAGGAACGAGAGTGATGAGGGAAAGACGCGTCCAAATGGGTCCCCCAAGCACCGCCTAATCTCTGAGCTCTTCGCCCAAAACAGACGTTACAATAAAACAAATTCTTAAAAACGAGTAATTTATCATATTATAAATTTTTAGTATAAATTTATCATATTTTTAAAAATAAATTAACTTTTAATATTTTTTTTCGAGTAATTATTTAAATAAATACCAATATAATAATTAAATTTATTTTTTTACATAATTTATATAATAAATTTTTTAAATTAAAATATTTTAAATTTAAATAAAAAAGTTTAAATTGTGTAACTATTTAAATTTAAATTTTTTAATATAATTTTTATAATTTAAATAACAATGTATTTAAAACTTAAAAAAATTAAAAATAAGTTAAATTTAAATAATATTTTTTAAATTTGAATTACTGTTTAAATAAATTTTAACATTATTTAAAATTAAAAAATTTATTTAAATAAAAAATACTTAATTTAGCAATTATTTAAATAAATTATATTATTATTTAATTTTTAATTTTTTTACTTAATTTAGTTCATTTAAATAATTAATTACTTAAAATTTAAAATATATATCATATTTAAATAAAAAAACTTAATTTAAATAAATAATTAAAATACGTGAGTTGATTTTACTATTCATTTAGAAGAATTAAATTAGAAATTTGTTAAAAAAAGAACTTAACATTACGAGGATATTTAATATATAAAGAATTTTTATTTTGAATTCTTTAAAAAGAAAGTGAGATTAACTCACATATACTCAAATTCAGTATTTTTATTTATACTAAAATAACGGTAATATTATATACATAGATATTTATTTATTTACTTATCGAATAACTTTATTTTTTAAACGAATTTTACTGTACATAAATTTTTTAAATGTGAAAATAACGGACAACTCGTATCGTAAATCTCAGGTTCCTTGCCAAAAAACGTGGGTCCCACCAGAATACGCTGATCATTCTTCACACAAAGTGTTATAAAAGCATTAGCTCGGTTTCCCCCTCCAAACCCACTCCCTCTCTGCAATAAACCGAACTCCATTCTGCAACCCATCAAAATCCACACAAAGACTTGCGTACATTTACTCTCAGCGTCTTCAAAGTCCTGTACATCCATTCCTTTTGTTCTCAAAAGAATCAAAAAAAGCAGCTTTGGCACAGGGGAAAAACAAGTCAAGTCTTTTCTTGAAATGCCTGCAAAGCATTTGAACTGAGAAACACACAAGAAAAAAAAAAAGGCAACAAATAAAGGCCATTCCTTCTAGCAACAGAGAAAGAAACAACGAAGGAATTCCATTGTGGAACATGTTAAGGAGCAGCGCGTTCCTGTTGCTTCTATATTTTGCTTCGTGGGTTTGTTCTGTTACAGCTTCTGTGTCCTATGACCACAAAGCTGTAATAGTCAATGGGCAGAGAAGGATTCTTATTTCTGGGTCCATTCACTACCCAAGAAGCACCCCTGAGGTACCAATAAGTCCAATGCGGTTCACGGGTCTCACTTCTTTTTCTTTTTTTTTTCTTTCTGTAAATCCAATTTTTGACCAATGGGGTTGTTTTGTTTTGTTTTGTTTTTTTTTTTTGTTAAATGTTTTTGCATACGTGAGCTGTAAAGTTTGATTCTTTGACGTTATTTTGGTGGATTCTGTGGTGTTTGCAGATGTGGCCCGATCTTATTCAGAAGGCCAAGGATGGAGGCTTGGACGTCATACAAACTTATGTCTTCTGGAATGGACATGAACCTTCTCCCGGAAATGTAAATTCAAAATTTTCAATTATCTTTTTATTTGCTAGTCTATTCTGGATTCCAAACTCATTTCAATTTTACTCTTTCTGTTTTGGTGAAAAACCAACAATGTCAGTATTACTTTGAGGATAGGTATGATTTGGTTAAGTTCGTCAAGCTGGTACAGCAAGCAGGCCTCTATGTTCATCTCCGGATTGGCCCCTATGTTTGTGCTGAATGGAACTTCGGGTAAAGTAAAGTAAAGATTCATTTGATTCATAAAGTATATGTTTCTTTCTATTTCTATTCATGCGCTCTGCCGTTCTTGCTCTGTTTAATGGTTCAGGGGATTTCCAGTCTGGCTCAAATATGTTCCAGAAACTGCCTTTAGAACTGATAATGGGCCTTTTAAGGTTGCTACTTTCAATGCCATTTTCTTCTTTCTTTTTTTTTTTTTTCTTTTTTCGTTGCCATAGAAAATTGATCAAATATCAATTAACGCGGTTTCTTGATAACTATATATGAAGGCGGCAATGCAGAAGTTCACGGAGAAGATTGTAAGCCTCATGAAGTCGGAGAAATTATTTGAAAGTCAGGGAGGCCCAATAATTCTTTCCCAGGTGCGAATATTAGCCCACTCTTCTTTTTACTTCCCTCTTCTTTTCTTTTTTTTTGGGGGGGGGGCGGGGGAAGGAAATGGGCTGATTTTTTTCCTTTTCCTTTTTCTAGAGAAGTGGCCCCGTGTTTGACAGAATTACTGATTGCTCTGTTACAGATAGAAAATGAATATGAAGGCGTGGAGATCGGTGCACCAGGTAAAGCCTACGCAAAATGGGCAGCCGAGATGGCAGTGGGGCTTGGCACAGGAGTGCCGTGGGTCATGTGCAAGCAAGAAGACGCCCCTGATCCTGTGGTAGGTAATCTTACAATTTATTATTATTATTTTTCACTTGTGGATATTATTGATTTGGTTTGCTAGTTTAATTCACTAACTGTTAACCTCCTTTCTTGGTACGCTTTGTGATAATGGGTTTGTTTTCTTAGGTGGCCCTTTAAATGCAATGTCTTTATTGTCATTTCTTTTTCTTTTACGTGGTTGCTTTCCCTTTTCAACCTAATCCTAGGCGGTCCCACCAATCTCCTTTATGTCTTCTATCTGTAATTCATAGCAATTGTGGAGCCGTAGTAATGGAAAATGATGAGCATATTCTCCTTGTGGCTTGAAGATGTTAGATGTACTCCATCTCTGGTTAGGGATTGTGTAAGTCAAGCATCAAGATGTCATTCTTAAGGATTAAGGAAGTAATTGAAATTTAATTTGTGGGCTCTTTTCAATAAATTGAAACCATTGCCATCTTTATGGTTTTCAGATAAACACCTGCAATGGATATTACTGCACAGATTTCAAGCCAAACAAGGACTACAAACCCAAAATGTGGACAGAAAACTGGACTGGCTGGTAGGTTACTTTCTTTTGGACTCTTTTTCTTTACCCTTCTCCGTTTCCTGTCGTCAATTCAGTGTCATCGTTTCTTTTATTTTGCATCTGTTAGTACCTCTCTCTCTCTCTGAGACTGATTGCCCCTTTTTTGTTTCCCTCGCCCTTAGGTTTACAGAATTTGGAGGAGCAATTCCTCGTAGGCCCGCAGAAGATTTGGCATTTTCTGTAGCAAGATTCATACAAAATGGAGGTTCGTTTGTTAATTACTATATGGTAAGTTAAACCCTTTTCGAAAAATTCATCCACGTGGTCATGTTTGGCATATAAATGGAAGAACTTGCTAACTGCAATGTCTCATTTGGGTTTTTGCTCCTGCTTAGTACCACGGCGGAACCAACTTTGGCAGAACTGCTGGTGGTCCCTTCATAGCAACCAGCTACGATTATGATGCACCGATTGATGAATTTGGTACGTGTCCAATGGTAGGTTTGGTGAAGTTGCTTACTGGCCCCACGATCATTAGCCTTATGTATTTAAGAATCTAACTACCAAATATGAATGCAATATGCATTTCTAAGATTTCTACTGTCAAAGAGCAATTTGTAACCAAGCCGATGACAGCTGTGGTCATACAGAAAGAAAATTTATGAGCACTGTCTGGCCTTAGCCTTTAGAACGTGCTTATTGGCAAACATGTATGTATTCCACGTGACAAAATGAGTGTGCTTGTTTTTATACCAGGATTACCAAGAGAGCCAAAGTGGGGACATTTGAGAGACCTGCATAAAGCCATCAAACTTTGTGAACCTGCTTTAGTTTCAGTGGACCCCACCGTGACAAAATTGGGAAATAATAACCAGGAGGTAAAGATCATTCTGGAGTAATGCATTCCCAATTATAGGCGCCACAGCCAGAGTCATAAATGCAAATTCTCGTGTATATGCACAGTTTCTACTTTGTGTTTTTTGTTGGAATTCATTCATCTCCTGTTGTTTTAGGCTCATGTTTTCAATTCAGAGTCCGCGTGTGCTGCATTTCTTGCAAACTATGATACAGAATCCCCTGCAAAAGTGACCTTTGGCAATGCACAATACAATTTACCACCTTGGTCTGTCAGCATTCTTCCTGATTGCAAGAGTGAAGTTTATAACACAGCAAGGGTCAGGAATACCCTCTTGATCACTAAAGGCTTCTTAATTTATCTCTTGTTTCGTTTCAAAATGTTAGCTGGTTTTCCACTTCAGTTGCAGCTAATCATATATCTCTGCAAAATGCCTGATAAGACGTGGTAATTAACCTGCAGCTTGGTGCCCAGAGCTCGCACATGAAGATGACACCTATAGTTAGTGCTTTTTCCTGGCAGTCATACATTGAAGAAATTGCCTCTGCTGATGACAAGGATACAACTACAACAAATGGCTTGTGGGAACAAATAAATGTCACCAGGGATGCTACAGACTATCTTTGGTATATGACAGAGTGAGTATATGACTACTCATGGTCTCACCTTTTTTCAGGTGTTTTAGTGCACCTTTTGTGCTTCCAATTCTTCACCATTTGCTTGGTCATTCAGTGTCAAGATAGATCCTGATGAAGCATTTCTGAAGAATGGACAGAATCCGCTCTTGACAATTTTTTCAGCTGGGCATGCTTTGAACGTGTTCATCAATGGTCAACCAGCAGGTGGAGGATAGAGATTGCCATCTTTGTATGGACTACTTACTACTGCTTCATTCTTTGGCTAACATCTCAATTTGTTTGTACTGCAGGAATGGTGTATGGAGGATTAGAGAATCCAAAGTTAACATTTAGGCAGAATGTTAAGCTGGTAGCTGGTGTTAACAAGATTTCATTTTTGAGTGTTGCTGTGGGCCTCCCGGTTGGTGCCCTCACCTTTTTAATTCATGGTCTTGGTGGTGCTTTTGATTACTATATCTAAACTTATTCTGCTTTCATGGTCATTTGTTTCAGAATGTTGGTCTTCATTTTGAGACATGGAATGCCGGGGTTTTGGGTCCGGTCACTTTAAAGGGTTTGAATGAGGGGACAAGAGACCTGTCAGGCCAGAAATGGTCTTACGAGGTTTGTTAGACTGCTATGCTTAGCTTGTACTCCATATTCTTAATTGCTCCGTTCCACTGTATAGTAACATTAACAAATTTGGGGTTGACAGGTTAGCCACATTACAGAAAAAACATCATCTTTAAGAAACAGAAAATTTTATTGTCAAACAAGTATCTGTTACACTTTCATTACTACTGATGTAAAATAATGTGGCATTATCCTGAATCCATGCTAGTGTGAATGTATGCCGATCATCTTTCTGATACTATAAGCCATAGGTGATATTGAATCTAAAATAGGCTGGGCAATAACTTTATCTGTGTGTCCTTGAGCAGATAGGTCTGAAAGGTGAAACAATAAGCCTTTATACAGTTAGTGGGAGTTCATCTGTTGAATGGGTGGAAGGACCATCATTGGCTCAGAAACAACCTCTAACTTGGTACAGGGTATGAGCAACTTTAATGCCCAACAGCATCTTTTCTTGTTTCCCATTTTTCAGCAAGCAACAATCGTATATGACTGTCTTGTTATAATATTCCTAGACAAACGTACATGACTGTCTTTTTTATGACATTCCTAGACAACCTTCGATGAACTGCAAGGCAAGTATCCATTGGCCTTGGATATGAGTAGCATGGGAAAAGGTCAGATATGGATAAATGGTCAAAGTATAGGACGCCACTGGCCTGGATATATTGCCCATGGCAATTGTGGTGATTGCAACTATGCTGGACAATTTACTGACAAAAAATGTCGAAGTAATTGTGGAGAGCCCACACAGAAGTGGTGAGCAAATGCTACTCTTGACAACAAAATTCACTGAACTTTGAACATCATTCCTTGAGGGATGAGAAATTCTTGATAATGTCACTAATCTCAGGTACCACGTTCCACGTTCATGGCTTAAACCAAAAGGCAATTTATTGGTCGTGTTTGAAGAATGGGGAGGTGACCCATCTAGAATTTCTTTGGTTGGGAGGACTACAAGAAGTGTGTGCACTGATATATTTGAAGGCCAGCCAACGCTAAAGAACTGGCGCAAGATTTCCCGGAGGAAAGTTGAGAGCGTGCAACCCAAAGCCCATTTGTGGTGCCCTCCAGGTCAGAAGATCTCTCAGATTGAGTTTGCGAGCTATGGAATGCCTCAGGGGACGTGTGGAGGCTACAGAGAGGGGAGCTGTCACGCTCACAAGTCATATGATGCTCTTGAAAGGGTATTCTTCAGATTGAACTTACTAATTTAATGTTGTCTAGCTAATAGTTTATGCAACTAACTTAAAGGAACCATTTGTAGAATTGTGTTGGAAAACAGTCCTGTTCTGTAACGGTAGCTTCTGAAGTCTTTGGAGGAGATCCATGTCCAGATAGGGAAAAGAAGCTCTCTGTTGAGGCTGTCTGCAGCTAAAATGGCCTCCATAAGATATTCAAGGTTGTGCATTGCAGAATGCCAAGGCGCTGGGTTTCTCTCTTACAGGCAAGAGCATAGTAAGTTTAAAACCATATCATACCAATTGGGCAAAGCCAAGCGTAGATTGGGAAGTATTACAAAGATACCAAGTATATATAGGGAAGCTATTATTTATTAAATCCATGCATCATACTAGGCTTTAGTAGCTTTATTAGAGTCTTGTGCAAATGTTATGGTCCACAGGCATTCTCACAAGTGAGCTTTTGGCTTGCTGTTTCAATATACTTGTTTGCAAGGGAAAATTTTTTGTGGCAGCTGCTTTCCAAGAGCAAGGTGGAAAGAAATAAGGGATAAACAATTATACCTTTTGCATTATGTATTGGTTCCTGTGGTAAAAATTAGCATGCAACAACAACAAATTGTAGAGAAGAAAATGTTCAGCCTCGGAATAACTGGGAGACCTATGATTTTGACTACGTTTTCTCACATTGAAATAATTTATGCTTCAAGCCCTTCAGGGCATCATCTACATCATTGTGAAGCTCTAACACTTCCTGACCTTGATGCTTCCACTGCTCTAATCTATCAAGGAGATCCATCAGCACCAGAACTCCATGTCCATCAATACTGAGCTGGATTAGCTTATTGATACACCTGAACAAGTACCCGCCCACCCTTAGTTTCACCCTACAAATAGTATCAAGTACACTTTCTTCAGTTTTAAATAATGAAGCAGACATGCTCTCAACACTATCAGTTAAGCTGAACACAAGACGGGCACCTGCTACAGCTTCATTTCTGTGGCATTCATTACTACCTATAACCTGGCTTTCTAGCCCTTTAGAATTTTGGTTAAACTGTTTGAAACTAACGTTCTTAGCTTCCAATGAGTGAAGTACCCTACCAGTTGCAGCATGGTGCAACAGGATTTGACATCCATTTTCATTTGAGAAACTGGGGCACCCAATTATGATGCCTAATGGGATTCTCCTGAGCAGTTTATCATGTTGTGGCATACTAACACATGAATTTCCGTCACAAGATGCTGACTTATCAATGGGATTGTAATCATACTCCATGATATTTTGGTATTTTTTAAGCCAGAGGCCAATAAATTTGTCACCGTTATCATTTCCATGTACAAAGCCCTCGCTTTCATCAAACCTGGGCTTCTTAAGTTTCTTCCTGTAGCCAGATGTTCCTTTTGCACAAGAACCTGAGTCGATTTGTTTCAGGATCCAAGACTCTGATATTTTCGTCAAATTATCATACAGCAGATCCCGCTGAGATTTATCATCAGGGCTCAAAATCCAAGCAATGTACCTTGCAGCGGCAGCGCTTGGTGGTTCCATACCATGTCTCTGCCCTGCTTTGGGCCTTTGAGTTGCAGTTTCTGATTGAGAGTCTTCCAGGAAACTCTTGTCAGCGAAAAGTGAAACCGAAGCAAAATGGAACCAATCTGGGAAACTGATAGCCAAAGCCCTGCAATGCAACATTTCAAGAAACTTTTGAAAAAGAAAAAAACAAATGTGATTTCAAACTCAACTGTTTCCCACCAACATGGAGTAAGGATTACCAGATAGATTTGTGATCTATAGACTGGGCCTTCAGAGATGATGCCCTGATGTCGTCCTGAAATTGTCTTTTAAGAGAACAAACTGGTTCACAGATCCCATGAACTAACTGAATAAAGCTTTCATATGAGACAGGTCCGGCCAAGATCCTTAGCACCTGGTATTCATATGGAAAATATGCGTTGGAAAAAGGCAGCTTTGATCCCAACTCCAAAGACATGCCCCACCATGTTGGTCTGGAAATCACGTCTAGAATCATTGAAACTAGTCCAATCACAAGCTCTAGTATACAAGTGAGACCCCTGATTCATAGGTAAATTTACACAATGGATGTCAAACACCCGTTAATTCTCTTCTTGAAAAGAAAAAAACACCCGTTAATCCAATAAGTCAGGTCTGAACCAGTGTAAGTCATATGAGTGTCATCTATTGTCTTAAGCACAAAAATGTAGGATGGTAAGAACATCAAGCTCATATAAGCTTTAACCGAAATATAGATATTCTTCATCCAGAACATTTTCATTATGCCTGCATAACCTAGTTGAATCATACAGAAAGCCAATGAAGCAGGCAAACTAAGAAGTGGGGCCCAACTATAGAGAAATTTAGTTTAGAGTAAATAAGGATACCAAGCAGCCAGGAGTTATGTATTCAATGCTAATAATGGGGTAGAGCTGCCAAAGGTTGCTTGTACTCATGTAAACTGCAAATGTAGGCAGCCAATTGAGAGTCCAAATATAGTTAGGGTTGTGGTTCTGGATCCTATGCTTGAAAAGACGAAGCAAAAAGTAGAAATGTCTCGAATAGGCAAGTGAAGCGTGAATGCAGCCAGTTGCGTCTTGGGGGTGTGGTTATTGTTTGGGATGCCACACTAACCAAATGAAATTATTTGGCCAGAATGCTAGTAAGGACAAAGCCAAATTGCAGAACTGCAATGATAAAGAGGAAGGGACTCACGTAAGCAGAAACCATTCATGTAATAGAGCTCGAGTATCAATGAACATGACTGGAGAAAGTACCAAGCATAAAAGAATCTCACGCCAATCTATTCTATCATAAAACTGCTTGCTCAGACAAAGGAAAGGTCTTTTGGTAACATCTTGCAAGATTCTTGAAATATCATGCTTTAGAGTTAGTGGGTCCAAATACCAGAGCGATAACCTGAAGGAGGTGACACAAACGAATTAGTAAGAACTACAAGCCCATGAATAAGCAAAACAAATAAGCAAAACAAAAGAAACATAACAACAAACCTCCACAAGAAGCATTCTTGAAACAACTGCATCAAGATTCAATGCTCCACCACTACCAATGCAAAAAGGGTAGAACATTTATGTAGGGAAATAGAAATCGCAACGAACCTTAGAGGTATTTCGCGGTTCTTAAGGGGGAATTCTGTGGGCAAGTAGCTGAGCAACTTTGAGAAGTCAGCACTTCTTCCGCACAGTGAATTAACATCACATGCACGCATTGATGGGACCAAATATTTGCAGCAATGTGCCGAAACCGCGACTCTCATAACAGCGCGTAATAGAAAATGAAAATCCATCCCTACAACATTTCAAATAACATAATTAAAATTCCTAGAACCAAAAACAAATTGCATCAAAAATAAAATCGATGACCGACTCACCGTGTCTCTCCAATGTGGGGATAGAATTGTTAAGAACTTCAATCAATTCAACACAACCGGTGCCAGAAATGGAGCTACCGATCTGCAAAACCTCTTCTTTATCAAACCGAAGCACCCGACAATTTACCGAAGAAGACAAAGCACTCACGATCGTCGATAACAGGTACTCGATCAACGAATTGAAGACCTGAATCAAACCACAAAGGCCAAAGAAAATCAAATTTCTAGAAAAATAAAGATGAAACCCTAGCCGGAGAAATTTGAAGGTGGGCAGACTGGCCTGGGGTGCCTTGAAGCACATGAGGGAGAGAGCAGTGTCCAAAACCCTAGCCCTGGGAACCTCCGTGAGGTTGAGAGATTGGTTAAGACTCGAAAGCGAGAGCTCGAGAGAAGAATCTTGCTCTTGCTGTTGATGGTTGTTTAAGGTTCCGACTTGAAGAGCGAGCCTCGAGAATAGATCGGCTATCTCCGGCAAGCTCGCCATGACGGCAAGAAAAAAGATCAAATGAATGGCAGTGCCAGCGTTAGCGACGGCCGACGGTGATTGATCGGTTAAACTGCCAATCTTGCTGACTGCGATGAGTTTCCCGCCAAAATGGCCGTGAGATGAGAGGGCGACTCGCGAGTCCAGCCCCAAAAAAAAACAAGCGGGCTCAATCTTTGACAACTATGAAAGCCCAGGCCCAAGGACCAAGTTAATTGGGCCTTTGATCTGCGTAGCGGTTTTCTCCTTTGCGTTCCAAAGAATTATTGACCGTCTCCCTCTTTGGGCGGTTTTCTTCTTTTATTGGCGTGGAGCCTCCCTCTTTACCAGAAGGGGGAAAAAAAAAGAAAGGAATTATTGGAATTGACCGTTGGGAAAATTTATTGCACGCGCACCGGCTCATACTTTGTTGTGTGCAGCGTTTTCTTTCTATATATATATATATATATTTTTTTTTTATTTTTTTTTTCTAATTACGCTTTCTCGAGCTGTGTGAAGCAAAAGTTGACATTATCTTGAACATTTTATCTCATTTTCTGACATAATTGAGGCAAATTTTCTTTCAATTTATCAAAACTTTTTTTTTTTTTTAAATTCACCGCAGACAAAATGATTATGCATTATTTCGGTTCACTCCGCTTTTTATTGCATCCAAATTTTAATAATTTAGTGCCATCAACTCAGAATCGATGCCAGCTTGATGCTAGTAAATAGTAATTCATCACAACAATTCTTTGTTTTTTTTTTTTAAATATAATTTTTGATAATGGAACATCTCATACGTTTGAAGACTAAATTAGTCAAATGTGGAAGGTCTCACCACCTTAGATTACCTAGCTAGAAAAGACCCGCTACCTCGTGGATTAAATTTAAATGCAGGAAAAGACTGATAAGTAAATTCATAATTACAAATCAACAAATGTTCTCCTTAAAGAATTTCTAAGATTTGTCTATTAAGAAAATTTAATAAATATTATAAAATACACAGCAAAAATTAATTTCTTTATTCTCACACATTTTATATATTCTTTTATAAGTAGAACTCAAGAATTTGAATACAGAGATATTGAATTTTTGTGAAACTGGGAAGACACTTGGTATCCCTATAAACGGACACCTAGATTCCTTTCCATAAATGTTTCGGGATAACAACATTGTACCTATCACTTATTTCACTGTAGTCCTAAAGTGCTTCCGACTTTTAAGGTAATCCCATACCTAATAAACGTACCAATTAAGTACAACTTTAGCGTCTACGGAGATTATGTGCTAAACTCCTTTCCTGCCTGCTGCCGTATTCGATTTAGTTTGACCCTTATATATATATATATATATATATCCCTTTGCTGAGAAAAAAAAAAGAAAGAAAGGGTCGAACTTCACTTCCAAGGTCTACCTAAAATTAGTTATAACGGGTTTGGCATTTGGGAGATGTCAGCAGCAGAGGAGAGTCTGGCAAGTAGTAATGGCATCGAGTTTAGTTATGCTTCTTCCTACGGCATGCTATTCGGCAGATCTTAATAGGATCTAAAGACTAAATTCAAAGCGATGAAATTTTATGCCTGCATTAAAAAGAAAAAAAAAATTATAAAAGTTGTGGACCGTCTTTTGGTCCAATCCCTAAATATTTTAGACATCGTGCTCGATCTTTTTTGTTAAAGGGGATGTGGCTAGATCATGACAATCCTATCAAAGGCCTTTATAAAGCAAAACAAGAGATACCAATATGATAACTTAAATTAATTGACATATATATTCTATTTCGATATCATTGGCTTTCGAAAACAAAGAAAAAGTTAATTTTCATTCAGAAAGAATAGAGAAGACAGGTCCCAATGAATCATCAAGACTTTCGTTCTAAGATTTTGAAGAAATCAATTGTGTGTCACAAACTTATAGGTTCACAAAAATTAAAAAAAAAAAAAAGAAAGAAAGAAAAGGGCTCCTAAGGAAAAAAGAAATATTGTCATGGAGTGGTGGCATTATGATTGAGTTCCACTTATGTGATCTGATGAAGGCAAGTCATCAAACCATCCAACTGAATAACTGAAAATATGATAAAGGCTTCCAATGATACGGACGCCCACAGATTTCTGACTCCAACTTACTGGAAGACATGCCAGTACAATGGTATCCTCTTTTTGGCATGGGAACCATTCTACTTTGTGTTTGAAGATTGCTTTAAATTTTTCAGTCTATGAAAATTTGATGTCCTGATTGATTAACTCCCTCAAAAATCAGCTAAGCTATATTTGTTTAATTTTTATTCTATTAAAAAAACCCATCCAATCCCAAACTATATAATAATTGCAACAAATACCACTCTCCTCTCAAAGGTTTCAAAATATAATAAATATATAGAATCTTAATAACTCTAATGTGTCAACTGTATTTTATTATGTGGCAGCATATTGTGTCAATGGGATGTGAATGCATGAATTTTGAATTTCGTACTTTGTTTTTTCATTTCAACATTTAACGTCCTATCTCAGGCTTCAAATCTAGTCGACGGCGCAAAATATAAATCTAAATTATCTAATACTCTTTTTCAATAGTTGACTATTGCAATCGGGGGGGGTGGATATCATTGAATTGTTCGATGACTCCGATTGCTCAACAGCATAAATTGATTAACCTTGGATATTTTTTTCTTGCGATGGGCCAAATTAATGATTTCTCATTGGACCAATGCTTGAAAATGAGATCCCCGTCACCTTTACCTCACTTTAAATATAGATATGCATTATTACGGTTACTTTAGTAGCTTAAAGTGCTAAAGATTTTGGTACAAATTCGTAAGCTCAGAAGAAAAAGGTGTTAACTGCTGACGACGCCGAGAATGAGATTTAACATTTAACATCTTGCACTTCTGGCCCATTTTGCACGTGGCGCCAATTCAGCGGTACTACGTACTCTAGGGTTGGCCGTAACCAAAAGGGCTCAAAAAAGGCTCGATCGAATTAGAGAACCAATTGACTTCGCTTTTTCTGTGTTGTAGAAAAGGTTTAGGACTATGATCAGGTTTTTGATTTTGTTGTTGAAAGCAAATCATGCTCAATATAAGCAACAAGCAATCCCCCAGGGGTAAAGAATGGCTTGATAATCAATTTAACCGAGATGACGCTAACGATCATTAGAGGCAAAAAGAGGGGCCCAGGGCAGCGATTAACATGTAAAGATTGAGGCAGTAATTGAGGTGGGATGAGGGAAGGAGATTCTCTCCCCTCCCCCCCCCCACCTTTTTTTTTCTTTTTTTTGGGGGGGGGGTTCTGATGAATTAGACAAGGACACGGTGACAGGTTGGTGTATGATACGCACAATCATCAAAGGGTGATTGAAGGCCACAGGAGGCACAAAGAGACAGCCAGTGGGCCATGACAGTTTTTTTTTTTTTCTGGGCAAATCTTGCAATAATGGAGTCCTCCCCCTGTGAACAGCGCTCTTTTGATTTGACCACACAATGTCCTCAAACAAACGCTACACCGAATAGCCATCAGAGGAAATTAAAGTTGATCATATTTTGTTGTCACTCGAAGCATTGGCTTGATCCATTTGCGATTTGATCTTTGTCTTTGCAAAAACACTAATTCATGGCAACAGAATTACAAAATAACAAAGCATGTGGACCATTCTTGAAGGCAAATTGTGATCTAGGGCCACTGATTCCTATTTGTTTTCCAATCTGAAAGATGGGGATTGATACTTACATGCCATATAAACAGACAGAACAGAAAAACATGGTGCTATTTTGGCTGACATTGTTTGCTTATGGACACTGGGCAGCCAATTTCTGTCTGTAGCGTATAGAATAAGGATTCGGTGTCAGCAGAGCGATTACATGGGCGATTGAACTGTCTTACTGTATGTCTTTGCATTGCATGCTACGTATGCATGGACTAAGAGTGATCATTTATTCTTAGGCGGGTGCCCTACGGGAGATCAATCAGATGACCATAAGCAATGGAGCATCTCTGTTTAGGTCTCACTGTTAATGACATTTTGGAAGGCAGTCCGATTTGACTCCTACCGGCTCGATCGAGCATGCAATTTGACACAGGAGGTGTAGTATACGAGACGCATGCAGTGCTTCTCTTTTGTATTTGTATCTATTGATGCGTGTGAGTCGGCCTGACCCACAATTTGGTTATTAAATGCAGCCCCACCAACTAACGACATTTATTAAATAATATAATAAATATTAACAAAATAATTAAATAATTTTATTACACTCAATTTTATTTATTTATTTATTTATGAGATTAAATGGAATGTAATTGTGTATATTTTTTTGTTACTTTTGTATTATCTTCTAAATATTTAACTAACTTTTTTTAATTAAATTTATCTACAACTGTTTATCACATCTTTCAAATTTTAAAATTTTTAATTTCATTCCTATCTTTCATTCAAGATATTAAAATAATCATCCGATGTGTTTTTTTTTTTTTTTTTTTGGAAGGAAGTTTTATTTGTAATATATGTTTTGTTTTCTTTTCTTTATTACGTTGAATATTAACGCCGCGTCCATCACCATTTTAATGCCTCGAACGAAAGTTGAGGACGAAGAAGAGCGAGAATCAACGCAACAATGAAGGTCAATTCTTATAATTATTGGAATTTTAACATAAATTATGTAATTGGAAATTTTTATATTAAAAATAAGAAATAAAAAACATATAATTACGAAAAATTGTAAATTAATTTTGAAATTTTAAAATAAAAAATAATATTAAATTCGAAAATTTATTATAAAAAAGTACGATGAACAAAAATAAATAAATAAATAAATAAAACCGGCAGTGCACATAACGCTAGAAACTCCCGAAGTTAAGATTACGACCAAATTGTGGGATTTTTCGTCTCACATGTAAGCTTTACGTCCAGTTTATTATCCGTCCCAAAGTTGTCTAGTACGCAATAAATGCAAGGGTTTGCTTGGAGTTGTGAGCGCGGTATCGTGGGCGGGCACAGAGGAACAAGCCAGAGGGCAAAGAAAGGAACTGATAAAGAGATTCCCAGCTGGAAAGAGCCGGGTTTGCCGGATCCTGTCCATTTAAAAGAAAAAAAAAAAAAAAAAGCTGCTCAAGGCGGAGAAGTGGAGCCGAAGGCCGAAGCTTTTTGGCGGCCTCTTTTGGACCGGGAAATATTCAACCCACGCAAACATGACCTTAATTGGTTTGCTAATTTTTGCTTGAAGATCAAATATACTCAACTGGATAAGCTGCGGCACTCGCAAATAAGGAAAAGAAATAGTAAAAAGAAGGAAGCTTCTTCAAATCATGCAATACATCTAAAGATGTCCCCATCTATCTGTTTCATCCCCCTCTTGATTCCACTTTCAATATGAGTAAATTTTTTTTTATTTTATTTTATATATATACTAATAGGAAGATAGATGTTCTTGGTGGAAAATTCAGTGATGATATCATGAAAAGATAAGTTGTCTTAAAGAATAGTAGAGCAGTAAAAGTCTAAACCCCAACACAATTATAATGCTGGAGAAGCCTGTAGGCTTCTCTGAGACCACTGAAATAAGCACCGTGGGTGGTGGAATAGTGGGTTCTATGGGTGGCCTCCCCTGCAAATAGAATTTGAAGTGGAGGAGGACCAGCGGACTCAAGACAACCAATTTTGGGTAATGGCTCTGCCAATGAGTCCATATCATCCCCGCTTGATCCAACAGCAATGTAACTGTATGATCCCAAGAACAGAGGATCATTACCCCATTTGCTCTTCAAGACCTTGGTGAATGGAACTTCACTTCCGTTTGAGGTCCCCGCAAGGCTGCTAGCATTCTGGTTGTGCTGCAATTCACAAGCATTGGAATCCACCTGTTTAACGGGCGGACGTAAGAAGGCAGTCACTGTTGTTGAAACCCCATTAATAATGTCTCGATCACTAAGGGATTCAAGCTCGAGAGCTTCTTCTCCAGCAAACCAAGATAGCAATACACTTGAATTCTTATAAATTGGGCAGATTGAAGCTGTCCTTCTCATCCACCATGGTATATTTTTGTGCCTCAATTCAGAATCCGGTCGGCCAAAGGCCATTTGCAAGAACGGGAAATTTTCCCCGGAAACGTTTCTCCAATCTTGCCTTGAACTCAATTGCAAAAACAGCTTGTTAACAACACCATACCCTAGCCTTGATATAGCATCGGTCTTGAAATATGGCAGAGGTGGGCTGAACAAACCTGGATCTTGGTCAACTCCAGCCTTAAGGACCCCAAGCGAGACTGTGACTATAACATGATCAGCCAACATAACCGAACCATCGCTGAAATGCAGCTTCACGGCCATATTAGCATGACCATTTTCCATTGCCGACGGCTGCGCTGTTGCAGGTTGCCACTCTATTCTTGTGACCTTGCGACCCAATTGGATTAGACCATCAGGTAGAGCAGAAGCTAGTGATTCAATTATGCTCTTGTAGCCTTTGGCAATTGTGATTTCTTCACCTGGAAACAAACGGTACTCGCTTTCTGCATCAAAATCTAGAGTTGAGAGATCACCTGCAGAAGTGTAAGTCCTTTGAATATTCTCATGCATTGCAAAGATGGCTTCTTCAAGCAACTTTTTACTCCAACCACCACACACTTTGATCTGTTCTTGATTCTCCACAGAATTCCAATACGCATCCAGACCTTGTCTAAGGAATGAACCAACACTAAGCTTACCAGAGCCACTGCCATTTATTGTGCGAATCTTGGAAGCTCTGACTGCAAGTTTGTGGGAATCAATTTCTTCGTTGCTTCTATTAACTTCCCCCAATTTTCCCTGAGCATAGTCCATCAGCTTCTTGAACAGAGTGGATATAGACTCCACAAGAGATGGGTCAGTCTGGAAACCACCTTCAGAAATGGTCCTTGGGTCGTCCAGGAATCCATCCATGCACTCCCATGGCTGCTCAGAATCCAGTGAATGGATTTCTTGAGCAATTTTGTGAATTGGGCTGCCTCCAATTCCATGGATCCACGTTGCACCCATCTCTATCCGGTCGCCACCAAATTCTGAAGTGTTAATTCTGCCACCAATTCTTTCGCCAGCTTCCAGAACACAGAGCTCAAAAATGTCTTTTGAGCTGGCGGAAGTGTAGAGCTTGTTTGCAGCAGTGAGACCTGCCATTCCTGCTCCAATAATCACAATTCTTGGCTTTTTGGTCATCATTGTTGCTAGTTTGCTATATTCACTGCCACGAAAACAAGAGATATGACTAAAAACTCTGGAATCGAAAAGGTGGAAGAAAAGCTGTGAACTGGGATTGAAATTGAATGGTTGATATAAACAACTTGTAAGGGTAGTACTCTCTATGAGGTTATAGCTTCCTCAGGGTCCTTTTCTTACATTATTATTATTTTCCTCTAATAAAGACAGGGCTCGACTTTCTTTTGATTTCTCCAAAGCACCATTCTCTCTTTAAATCAATATCCCTATGGCCTATCTCAAAGTCTCAACCCCACACCCACTCACTGGGTTGTGGCCTGGCCTCTGTCACTCTGTACCAGTGTGTATTACTAGACTGAAAGTGTAACTTTGTATGCCATTTTCTTACTGCCTCGCAAAAATCTTAACGTGTACTGATTACCAAATAGCAAGGAAATCATGGGGATGCCCAAGAACAATAAAAAGGTTGACAGTGCCTTTCACCAACCCGCACATGTAGTTTGGGTTTAGAGACGGCCCACCAACTCAACAAGCCACTGGTCATCATCTGTCGTTGGACGTCTGCCAAGGATAATAGGTCAAAACAAACGAGGTCACGATAAAAACGGATCACTTGGTTATAATAATTATTGTATTTTTTTTATCAGAAGTTGGATTTTTTTTTAATCTTTAATTAAATATTTAATTTTGGTGTTTATCCAATATTTTTTTTTCCCTTGTTTTTCAATTGCATATTTCTGCTACAAGCACAATAATTTTTCGGGCAGCCACCCGCACGTGGCCAACGCGAAATTTAACAATTCTAATTGGTCATTCTTCAGTCCTATACGTGTAAGACTGCAGAACTTTGCTCCGTAGGAAAATTCCATTCTCTTGCATAACGATTGCTTAACTAAATAATAGCAATTTTGTTTCGTTTTTCCTTTTTTTTTTTTTTTTTCTTTTTCCCCCCTTGTATTACTATTATTAATTGCTCACCGCGTGTTTTAGTGGCTGCACTGCAAATTTTAATGTGGCCTTGATTCCCACAATATCGGTACGCTGTTCCCAGCTTAGCTGCTAAATTGAATCATTAAATACATATAATCATGCCCTTATTAATCTGACTTATCAATTCCACCTAAAATTAGAGAGTTTTGGTAATATAAAGACAAAACACGAACCTTAGTGGCGATAAGCACCGTTATAGCTTGAGTTGAGTACTTTATTTGGACTGTTGTCGTTTTTGTTCTTCTTCTCGCTGTTTTTCCTTTCCGTTGGCCAAAGAGATTCTCAAATCTCTTTAGCAAAGGTTTCTTCTCTCTTTTAAGCAAAGTTACCATCGCAACATTTTTTACGATATCCAGCTAGGGTCGTGACTTTCATCCGAATCTTCTTCGAGGGTGGTGCGGATACATGAGCACCAGGTCATATCGTGACTACAAAATGTAGATAGTTTGTCCAAAGGGTTGGGAGCTATGCTATTCTTCTCCGCCTCGACTCAATTGAGCCATTTTTCGCCGTGAATTTTGTGCATTTTTGTTGGTGCGTTCGAGGGGATTGACTCGCGTGTCAGTTGTTCAGTTGAGCTTATCAGCCTCCACAATGCATAATTAATCGATGACTTGGAATCACTCAAAAGAAAGGTACGAAAGACCTCTTTTTTCTTCTTCTTCTTTTTTTTTTTTTTTTTAACGTTCCATTAAATAGGCTAAAATATAATAGGTTCAAATAAATATAATTGATTTTTATATTAAATAAAATATTTTCTATTATATATAATATAAAAATTTTAATGCTATCAGAATTAGAAAACAAGTGTTTCACCCCCCCTTGCTTCGGGATGCTGCCATACTTTTGAGTCTACCTGTTTTTTTTTTTTTTTTTTTTATAGTTTCAAAAAGTATGAAACATTGTGATCGTGATAGGATTCAACGGACCGCCTCGTACATTGGGCCCAATCTTTTCATGGACCAATATGATTATGGTTCTACCCCGGCAATAAATTTCTAAGGTCTGAAGCCCACTCCGGAAAACAAGTTCTTTTCCCCAACCCATAATCTTAGTTCCGGACTCCCAATGATATTTCTGCTTGCAAATACGAAGTTGACTCTAGGGGCGATGAGACTGCCCCCCCTGTGTGTTGGAAATTTGGCTCCAATTCTGTTGGGATCAGATATGCTGTCTTTTTTTTCTTTTTTCTTTTTTTTTGAGAAGGTTTATAAAGATTAAGAATCGGATTCTAAACCTGAAACTAAGAATTTAGACGACTAACTAGTGAAATCGGATAAGCTGTCTCTGGTGGCGAGTGCAGCCGCGAAGGGGGAATGGGAAGCAGCCTTTAGCCTCGTCGCCAATGGGAAGCAGCCCAATTTATTTATACAAGAGCTCTCCCATTTGAAAGTTAAAATTATTCTCTTAACAATTTCCCGAGGCCCACGAGTTTTTGCATATTAAAACTAGCCCAGTTGTTTTAGCGGGCAATCCAAAAACTCAAAAATAATCAGTGAGGGTTTTGGGAATACATTAAAAATATATATATAAGATATCGTCTTAAGAGATATTCTGATAATTAAATATAATTCATAATTTAATAAACTTTTTAATTAAGAGAAGAAAAAAAAAAAGAAGTAACAACCAAACTAGTTTGACAATTGCAAGGTAAGTATGACGTTCTTAAACCTTCAATACCTTTCGACCCAAAGAACGTTCTGCAGACAAATTCAACATTGCCATTCAACCCTGAATCAGGTTCGGTTATAACTTCTACATCCAACAACTATCATTTTGATTAAATTCTCACAACAACTCGGGCATACCACAAACATTTGGATCAGGCTACCCCCTCAAACACTCTTTTCTTTTCTTGTACGTCGGAACACAGCGACATTTTTTATTTTTTATTTTTCCTTCTTTTTAGCAGAAGAGCAGCAGAGGTAGTTTTGATAAAGTACATGCCTGGGATAGTTTACGGGAATGAACAACAACAACACAGCAAAACGAAACCATAGCAAATTGTGGTCAACGACGTCACGTGTTATTTTCTGTATTTTGACGGAAAAGAAGATGAAGAACAAGAGAAGAGAAGCTGGAATTTCGAAAACTCGTCCGGTCCCATATCATTCCAGACTGCTACAGAAAGAATTGAGGATACCCAAAGGAAAAAAAAAAAACAAAAAAAAAGCAAAAACAAAAAAGAAATATAGAAATGTAAAGCCAACTGATAACTGTACAATTAACGCGCCACTTCTGAACAGTAAAAAGATCAGAAGCGAAGGCTACAGCGGCATAACAGAAAATAAATAAGAGTGGCCTGTACGAGCGAGCCAACCTGCACTAAGCACCAACTATGTTCATATTTGGTTTACAATTCCGTCAAAGAGAGCTGAAAAGAGAACAAAGGAGAAGGGAAAAAGGAAAGACGCCAAAAGCGACTAAAAATTTTCCACGCCAATGGCATGCAATGCAGCACCCACACACTTTCCAAAACAGACAGACAAAATGGCCTTGCCCTGCACACCCACCCACCCCCCCGGGGGCCCGTCTGCTGCAGAACCGCCGTACGTATATCTATTTTTAACATACTGATAATATTTTTCATACACACACAGATATATATAATTAATTTCTCAATGGCGGATTTGACACGAGGCGGAAGTCTTCCTTGACCACCACATGACTAAACCCACCACCTACCCCCATCGGCACGGCAGCCGAAATGTCCCCACCAAATCCCGAATTTCCGAGCATTCTGATTTTATAATATTAATTTACTTAAGCGATAACTTTTTTCTTTTTTCTTTTACTTAATGGTCAAAAAGTCCTCCCCCAAAAACTTCACCACACAATCCTCCTCCCACTCCCAACCCAAAACTGCCTGATCGCCGCCGTCACCGTCCAATAACCACTCCTCAGCCAAGAACTCATCGCTCCCGTCCTCCTCCACCGTCAGTCCACGCGCGGCTGCATCCTCATTTGAAGACCGCGCGGCACTTGCATTCTCCCCGTGAAAGCCACCGCCAGTATCTTTCGCAATCCCAACCCCGCCCATGTCCACGCTAGCCATCACAGAAGACTCGCAGTCCGAGAAGGAAGAGCCGCAGCTCTCCTCGTTGCCGTTGATGGTGACATAAGACGAATAGCACTGAAACAGCAGCGACGAGGAGTAAGGGTTGTCGGTGAACCTAACCCTTGCTGCCGTCGCCGCTTCGGAGTCCGTCTCCAGAAACTCCATGAGCTCAGCCACCGTGTCGTCCTCCATCGGAAACCACGCCACTTTATGTTCCTCAAGATCGCCGGCGGCCTCGGTAATCGCCACTGTCCGCGGCCTTTTCGTGGCTACCACCGTCGGGGACTCGGCCACGCCGCCGATGTACCTCTTCCTCGTTTCCTCCATTATCTTTTTTTGAACTCCGAAGAGAGAGAGAGAGAGAGAGAGAGAGAGAGGGCTCTTTGTGCGAAGTCTAGTTAAAGACGGTGAAGGCTCTCGAATAGTGACAAGTCGTACAGCCTTGCTTCGTGATATATAGTGTCGTCAGCGGCGTGAAGGAGAAGAATCCCGAATTTCAATTTTTCTTTCTCTTTCTTTCTTTTGTGTTTTTGTTTATTAATTCTTCGGGCACCGAGAAGGTGGGTCCTACCCCAGATACGTTGTCTTCTGCCTTCCACCCGAAGGTGAACTGTTCGGCATCGGATTTAAGGGAGCGATGACAGGGACGCAGATTTCGCCACGTGGACATGGGGGACGTGGCCTCCAGAGGAAAATGGCGGGAATTTTATGGCAAGTTCAGCAGTGACTTGGAAACGGCCCCGCCCCCACCCCCCCCCCGGGGGGGCCGCTGGACAAGTCATGCATAAAAAAGAAAGGAGAGAAAAGCACTTGTACGTTACAACTCATGTGTCAGTACCGCCCGCAGGCAAACTTTAATTACAATGTTACCCATACTTGGTTTGTTTTTTCTCTGGTCACAATGACTCCCCTCAGACACGTTCGCCTCTGTGTTCTGTACTCCAGCTCTGCATCCTCCTGATTTTGCCTTTTTGTGTATGTCATCTTGGCATTAGGTTGTCCTTTTTCTTGCGCCCAACTAACCATCAGCCGCAGACCTATGTCTGTACTACCACCACTAATAATAAAGTACAACTAGCGGGTCGAAAGCTTATTAATTTTCACAAACAAGTAACGTAGCTACGGCAGGGAAAACCGTTCTAGGCCCGGCACTTTTCATCGTTAAGGCTACCGTTACTATCTCCCTGGAGAGACACCCGCAATGCTGGAATGCCCAGTTGAGTACTCGCATTTTCTAAGTGGATGTGCATATTTTTTGTGCCCCGCATTATAGTTTACTGTTCCTATAGTTTTGCTGGAATTTTTCCGTGGAATATATTTTACCGAAAACACAAAAGTCCGTAACCCACTGCCATTTAGCGTTAGATATGCGTATAGACTTAAACATAATAGTTCACATAAACTTGCATCATTAGGAAATCCTCACAACAATCTTTGTCGCGAAGACTATTAACCTAGTAAATGTGATTATTTATCTTTAATTTTTGAATAAGTGACAATTATTGTGTATAAATTACTAACCTTAGTTGCTTACTTGTAGTCTTTGATTTGGGTCGAAAACTTGCAGTCTTCCTCGAGAAAAGGCAAAACAAACAAATCTTTATCGCTCACAATCCCTCTAGAACAACGAGGTTAGTCTCTTCCCTCGGAGAACCGAACCTCGACAGAACCGCATTCCAGCGCCCGTCCAAGGTGCATAATCCAAAACTAGACGCCTCGGCTTTAAGAAAAAGCAATGGCCTCAGACACATGGATGGCCGGACATGCCCACCTATTCCTATCCATCTTTAAGAACAAAGAGGACGACACCCCTAAAGTCCATGAACTAGAACTATTCTAATCATCTTAAATGTTATGTGGCTTTGCGTCCCTCAGGGCTTTCCACATTCAACCACATGCGACTTGAACTTCTCTAGCTCCGCAAGAACCTCATCTTCTGGTCTGTATATCAAATCACTCATGCGCCATATCTGCACAGGCCATCAAAGCATTTTACTATTGATGATTACGTTGTCTTTCTACTGCAATTAATAACATCATTGGGCCAAGGCTGACGGTAGACAATTCATATTCATTGTGAAAAACAAACACAAAGGAGGAAGAAATATTTTACTGATACCTGCAACGTGCCCCCTCCACCAGTGGTGTCACAGTCATCAGACACACTAACCACCGTCCAGGGATCATATGAATTCCAGTGGAAGTCAACGACTTTGTCCCTGCATATAAATTAGGCTAGAGAACCTACTACAAGAATTTACCAGAGAGAAAGTAGAGAGAAAAACAGAATCCCAAAACTCAAGAATCTGCCTTCTGATCTAATTCCAAAAGATATCTGAACTTTACTGAACCTAAAATAGTCTGCAAAACATGTTTTAATTTGTCACCGAGCACTTTCCAAAAACACTTCTTGTAACAGAATTTTTTGGTGGCCTGACTCGTATTTACAGTGCCACAAGCAGGAACTACCTTTTGTTCTCAAATACCCGACTAGATTTAGGTCTTGGGGAGACAAATACTTTGGCACATGTAAAAGAAGTGATCTATAAGATAAGATAAAAAGCCAAAGAGAATTCCCAGGTCTAATGGAAACACTTCAGACTTACATCGCAGAACCAAGAATTGACTGTGCAATCAAATAACCTATTTTTTTCCTGCTTCTAAGTTTTAAGAAAAACTTGGAAACAAACCTGTGCCCTGCATGCTGAAAAAACAATCCAGTGGGTGCCCTAGTAGCATGCTCTGTCTTTTTACCAACCTGCAGGCATCAAAAGTCAAAACCAATAATGTGCCAGTAAAACTGCAACATGGCTGACTCTGAAACCAACCCAGAATTAAGTTTTAAGTTGAACTATAGAATTATCTCAAAAAAAAGTTCAAATTACAAAGTTTTGGCAATCAGACTTAAGTCAAACAAGCAAATAAGCTGATTAGCCCTTCTGATGGTACAGGGGCAATGGTGAAGAACACAAGTTTCTATTGGTAGCTATTTTGTTTTACTTTCATTGCAAAAATCCACCATCTTATCTACAACACAACATATTAAGAACAATATCCACATTTTCATTACTCGTCTTGAATATATCTAACAGTTTGTAGGAAATTTTCTTTGAAAACCATAAAACAAGTACATGTTTCTCCACAAACTAATAATAGGCATGCCATTCACTTCTTGAGGTATGACTTGAACCTAAGTCTTCAATTTCAAAGAGATATCTACCATGCACCACATCTAGATGTACATTAAGACCCACAACACACAAATGATCGAGCTCAATGAGAAAGATATTAAACATCCACACCTTCTCATAGTCCCAAATGTTCAAGAGGCCATCTTCTGCCGAACTACCAAACACAGATGACTTGTCAGGACACCACTGAAAAAGAATGAAAAGAAATCATAAAGAAATGCCCATACATGGTACTTTTGGGCCAGCAGGTGTACTTTCAAAAGAGTAATATGCAACCAGGAGTTTGGTGGTTAATACCTGTACACAAAGAACAGCTGCCTTGTGACCCTCAAATTTATGGACAGGAGTCCCAACTCCGTCAGAAGCAAGGCTCCGTCGGTCAAACATGCGGACAGAATTATCTGCTGACCTGGAGTTAGATCAAAGAGATATGAAAAATATAAAGATTCTAATGTTTGAAATAAAAGCATAAAAGACAAAGTAGCATATGCCTTAAAAACACAGTAACAATTAGAACAAAATAAAATTAAAATGTACCCAGTTAAAATAAGGTTATTGTCATGGGGGTTCCAGTCAACGCAGTGAAGATCAGCATCATGTGCTTTGTCAACCTGTAAACCAGAAATAAGAGACAACTAATGCGTTTGTAGCTGATTTTTTATCTTAAATGACAAACATGCACCCACAAATATGATTTTTTTTTTTTTTTTTTTTTTAAATGAAAGATGGATTGTTGCAGAACATGAATAAAGCATGCCATTACAACGATCAAAGAAAGTGGAGATATCAAGAGGCAGCAAGTGGTTAATTTGTGACTCTAACACCATAATACTGCCTTCAATCAGAACCAACTAATTATTACAGTCAAAACAAGAAAGCCACTACCACTACAGTAAGGTGCAAATCATCAATGAAAATTTGAATGAGAAGCCAAACTCTCTACTACATCCACCAGACCAGAGTACTAGAAAATGGTATTTTTGTTCAATCAAAAGTGGTGGTTTACAGTTAAAGAAAGGTGACTTCTACTTTCTTGTACCCAGGGGCAAAATGAATCCCCAAGAAGTTTACATCAAGCTCCTGTTCTTTTCTCCTCATTTTATGAGGCAGACTTACCAAAGTCATGGCACATAAGCTAAAGGACATATTGCACGTGTCTTTCATGTCAGTTATGTGAAAGGAATATATGCTCATTGAATATTGGAACACTTCCAGCATTTTTCATCCACAGTTCAATGATTAATTGCAGCTAAAAAAACAGGCAGACCAATGAAACAGACAAAGTATTTGACCTTGACAATGGGGCTAGAGCCAACTCGAGCATCCCATAATATGAGGCAAGAATCATCTCCTACACTACAAAACTCCTGCACACTTCAGCAGCCATACAAATTTTATCAGAAATAAAGCACTTCTAAAAACTTCAAAGAATTTAGTTCTAAGACAGCAATTTACTATGTGAGAAGAAATAAATTGTTGCAGTCAACTTTGCTGCTTTATACAACATGGTTAATATTATCACAGTCCTTTTGACAAGAAAAGATAACTTTCAGGAAATATGACTGATGTCCTAGGGTGAGCAGAGCACTTGAACAATAAATTTTGTGCATCGCATCCCATGAAAGACAGTAACCAGCAAGTAACAAAATGATCCAAAAGCCATGCAAGATACCTGGATGGACAGAAAGTCACGTCTTCAACTGTATCCTCATGTCCCTGGTAAACACCTCGTGGTCCAACAGAGGGGCTATCAGCTGCTTTATCATTGCCATCCCCAGTCTTTTTAATAATAGATCCACATGATCCTGGAGACTTGGCTGCAGCCTTGTCAGCAGCAGATGTCATATGGTCCTGAATGCTCCATAAAACTACAGATTTGTCCTTTCCTGCAATGGAAACCTTCCCGTCAAGAAAAGACTTAAAGAAGATAAATGTGGTCAACAAGATTACGTGTTTCCAGTGACAACGGATGTGAGAGGTTATACAGAGCACATTAAAAAGCTATAATATTCAACATAACTCAAATGCTCACAAGTAGCATATTGTATGATGTATGCACTTTCTGGCAGAAAGAAATCACAGTTTTTTATGCACAAGAGAGACAAGCTCTTTTATACATTCCATTATCCACACAAGACAAGGGCAACTAACCTCCCCCACATGACCAACGTTTTGCTACAATTGAAGCTGAAGATTGAGGAAATGACAAGTTTTTCATGCCACCAAGGACTTCACAACTCAAATCTATCCACAAAATAACTTATTAAACCAAAATCTCTCACCTCCAGAAAGTACAAAGGGTTCAGTTGGGCACATTGCAAGAGCAAACTCCGCATTATCTTGATGTCCAGTCAAAATCTGCACAAAGAATCACAGATTAATTGATTAAAATTATTTGATGTCATAGAAGAAGCATAACAGCGACAGATCTCTCCAACAGATTTCCATCCATGAACATGCCAAAAAGGAGTGCAAAGCATATTTAATTGATACATCTAAAACGTAAATTCCCAGCAAGATGCTCTGTGCAAAGCAGATCTATCTCAGTAAGAACACTGAGTAGGTTCAGAAAATTCAGGAAAATTGTAGAACTGAACACCACCCTGGGCAAAAGAATCCCACTGCATTCAAGAAATGAAAATTGTACCAAATCTGGACGAGAACTTGTAGCTCCAAGGACAGCGTGCCGGTTAGGCTGTGCTTCAATATCCCATATGAGAACCTGAATTTTTGGAAAGTTACAATGTAAACAACATTACTTTCTCAAAATTTAAAACAATCTGAATAAATATATTGTAGCAAAGTAAACAACATTACTTTCTCAAAAATTAAAACAATCTGAATAAATATATTGTAGCAAAGACACTCACGTCAGGGCTGTCAGTATGAGTGGCCACTATACTGCTATTTTGAGGAAGTTCACGGATTCTGTTCACCTGCAAAAGTATTTTGAGTTATAATAGGAAATTTATAAATAAATAAATAAATAGAAGCAGAACATCTATCTTTTATAAGAGAAAAACCTTTGAGCATGCAACACAGGTTTAAACTTTTTACTATTGTCTAATGCATCCAAAATGTAAGAATGATCAAACAAAGATATCCAAGATCCAAAAGTACACAAACTATACATAAGGAAACATATATGCTGAGTGGGGACATTTGGGTCGCCAGAAACAGGAAAACATTCTGCACAAAATTTCCATGTAGTTTACCTCTCCAGGATGTATGATGGTCTTGTACTTCCTAACAAATGGAGAGCGTGCTTCTTCATTGAACTGAAGTACAAAACACAAGACACCAGTTTAAGAACCATGCCACATAGGATCTTTTCATAAATATTGAAGCAAAGAGCTAGATGAGAAGAGTTAAACATCTGAGATCATAGGCAAATCACCTGAGATATGTGCTCTGCAGCAGCTACTCTAGGCTTGACAACCTCACAATTTGCAATGACCAGAGTATTTGGAACGCTACCATCAGTCTGTGCACATAGCAGAAGATAAGTAAACAAGTGACTGCAAAACCTTTCACTATATTATCAGGTAAACCATCATCCATTGACAAAAAGATAAAACAGTTATCTACAGGAGAAATAAGCACTAAATATACACTGCTTAGAAACGGCTTTCCTGCAACACAAGGTACAGGGAAGATGCCACAGGTGCCAAAGTCCACACTGTGCCACTTTTCTCATAACCCCAACAACAATATTACAGTGCATTGGCAGGAAAAAAATGCAATTACCATGCGGAATTGCAATTTCAATGCTCAGAACAAGGCAATCTGTTTAGAGCAAATTGAACTTCACAAGCCTCTGATGTTAACTTCAAAATTAATCAATAACAACTAGATGTTTAACAGGACATTAAAGTTTTGCCAAGAACTGAAGTAAAAAATTGTTGATATCCACGCGGTGTAACTCAAACATACATACCCAAAAAAGAGAACAAGATAGGATCACAAAAGGCTTTACATAGAACATATACGAGGAAACTTGCCTGTTCGGAAAGGTAGAGGCGTTGTTTGTTCTTGTAAGTAGATTGCTCAAGCTGCGGGCCCCACCTGTCCACAAACAGATGCATTAATCAAATACCCATTACAAATAAAATAAAACTGAATCAAAAGTAACACAGAATTCCACTCAAAATGGAATTTAAAGAAAAAAAAAACAAATGAAAAAGAAAATACGCCGTTCATTCAGACGAAGCTACAAACAGATAATATGCAACCACTCATTGTCTGAATCCCAACCATCAAACAGAAGCCCCACCATTTACTAGTTGAACACATTACAGATCCCAACAAAAAAAAAAAATTTAAAAAAAAGATCGCTGAAAAAGCAAGTTAGGGGTCTGAAATTGGAACTCAAAAAAAACAAAAAACAAAAAACAAAAAACAAAGAAGCCCTAGAAGTGGGAGGCGAAGGTTTTACCGGCAAGATAGCGAAGGCCAAACGAGGTTGTGATTGGCAAGCCAATCGTAAAGAACGGGGACCAAGGCCTTCCACTGAGTGTACTTTTCGTCGACGGAAGGCTGCTGCGACTTCTTCCCCTCTTTCATTTTAACGACGCTCTGTTGTTGATCTTTCTCTTCCTTCGGCTTTGGTTTCCGCCCTCTCTTCTTCGCTACTGGAGCCTCCATTTCTCCGCCTCACTTATAGAAATACTAGAATAAAAAAGGTGAACAGGAAGGAAATTAAGAATTTTTTTTTAATAAAAAAAAAGAGAGACAGAGAGAGGGAGAGAGAGAGAGACAGACTAAAACCCTAACCCTCCTCGGACCTCGCTGGACCTACCACACAAGAAGAATACCGTGATTGTTAATGGAAGAGGGGGACGGTTAGAGCCGCGGCGAAAATTTGATGGGAACGTGGGGCGAATGCACGCTCTTTATCGAATGGGTGACGTACACGCGCTCGTGGTGGACTACCGAACTTTTTGTTATGTTGAGAATGTGGAGGGAAGTCGGAATGCTTCGTGTAGTTGGCGTTTTGAGGTGTGTATACGACACAGTATTGATGGGCTCAAGGGGGGAAAAAAAATGTATACTTATAATTAGCATTGCCATCAAAATTGAAGTTTGTCCTACACTGTAAAATTATAATTAGCATTACCATTTTTTTTAATTTTTTTTAGTTTAGTTAATTAAAAGGAAGAAGTTAATATACATGAAATTAGAGATCTGAATTCCAAATTTTATACTCGGAAGGTCACTGTGGTAATTAACACCGTCACTTTCACCCAAGTTAAATGACTATAAGAAAAAAATAAAAAATAAATAAAAAGAAAAGGAGGTCTGGCTTGTCTGATTGTTTTTGTATTAGAAACGCGTGTCATTTCTATTTCTCTTTAAGATGAAGTTTTTATGAAAATTTAGGATCCAATATAACAATTTAGTAATTTAATTAATAATTTGATATTTTTTATTTTATATTAATTTAAAATTAATATTTATTAATATTAAAATTATATTTAATAATATTTAAATAGCTAGAGAATGATTTTTTATTTTATTTTATAAATGTAATAATTAATATTATATATATAATTTATTCATTTATTTATTAAGAGAGAGAGAGAGAGAGAGAGAGAGAGAGAGAGAAAAGGAAAAAGTTTTTCTGAAAAATTTGTCAGGGCAGACGCTTGATGGCTTCACTTCATAGGACCCAACAAAGAACGATAAGGTACAAACGTCGCTGTTACGGAGGACGTAATGGGCCTCGAGGCTCGATAGCAGAATAGATGGTAGCCATCAAGCCTTATGGGCTTCAACCATACAGACCTATTGCACTTTAGCTCCTAATTCTTTTTGGCTCTGCTTTTCATATTTTGTCTGGCAAGTGGTTTACCCGCGACGGACTCGTCCAGAGCACGTTGCCGTTAATCTGAAGCATGCCCGCTTTTTCGCGAGGATTCTATAACGATCTCCCGAGCAGAAGCGGTGATGGAGCAATGGGTTCCGCTCTTCGACATTTTCCTCAACTCCCTAACACCAGAGACCGAAGCGTCTCTCTGGTTTTCGCAATCTTTCAATGCCGCCTCCTCAAACCCAATCACCACGTCCTCTTTCCTTTCTTTGCTCACCAATCCCGTTGATCCGGTCGATGCCATCATCGCCAGCTCATCTCCTCCTACCACCACCAAGAGGTAATTAATTTGCTTCTTTGGTCTAGAAGTTTCCAATTGTATTCAAGTTCTCTCTAAAATTTGGTGGCGTTTCGACCTTTGACCTTGCTCTTGGTTAATAGGGTCATTTTCATAGAGACACTGCCCCATATGGTACAGTCGAGAATTTTGTCGTTTCTAGCTTACGAGCACGACCGGTTTTGCAAGCGTGATGTGACTAGGTTGGCCAGGAGAGTGTTGGCGGAGGGTGGGAAGGTAGATTTCTGGGTCAAGAGAGCTGCCCGCAATCTGCTCAATAAAATTTCCGAGAGAAATTACAAGTGGGTTCGCGGTTCGTGTCTGCATTCTTCAGAAGAGAGTGATGAGAAAGAGTTTCGGCTGGTGCCAGATTGGCTTAAGGATGCTGCGTGTACGAATGAATTGTTTCTCCCTTGGCTTCCTTTGTCTCGTCACGAACTGCCTTCGAGAGAATTGTTTGGTGGCTATGAAAGTGAGCAAGACTCACTGGATGAAGCTGCGGAGGTTGGAGTAGAGGATTTGAAGGAAGTTGCTGTGGAAATGGAAATTGATAGTCAAGTGATTGTTCCTATTCAAGACGAAATTCAAAACATGGCAAATTGTCTGAGAGCTAGAGCCATGAATTTCGAGTCTATTTTGAAAACCATAGAATTAGCGACTGAAATTCGTAAGCTTTGTTTAGAGAGTAGAGGAGATTCTTTTGCAATTTTGGGTATGATTGAACCTTGGAAAACGGATGATGAGGTTGCTTCAGTTCTGATTTCTCATCTTTCAGGCGGAAAGGAAGAGGATCTTGCTTGGCCTAGCCAAGTTCTCTGCACGATTGTTCTTCCAAAGATGTTGGTGCTTGAGGAGCCAGCATGTCGTGTGCTACTGACTGCAACCATAGAGTTCTGCAAGCTTCATCAGAGAGCTGCTGAATATGCACTACTGGTTCCAGTTATAATGCGAAAGGGTGGTATTAATAACCCCATAAGCGAGGTTGTCGGTAAGATTATTAAGGAGTGCTTGCACCCAGCTCATGTTTCTGCCTTGTGTCAGAAGTTGCTATGTGGAGAAGGTGAGAAAAGATTCATTTCTCTTCCTTGCCACCAATGTCTTGTATCCAATGAACTGGTGTGGACAGAATCATTGTTTAGTTTGTTCCATAACATCTTGAACCTCAATGTCCAGTTAACTCCGGATTCAGTTGATCAACTCGTTCTCCAAATCTGGGAATCGCCTGACAGGCTCTCCAAGTCTCTAAAGTTTGGGAACTTTTTGTTATGTTTTGTCAGCAAATGTGCCTTGCTGCCAAAAACTCACAAGCCTTTGTTGATTGAAGCTGCCAAGAAGACCAACACTGTTGTGACTAAATCTATACTGTCAAAACTTGGTGACATCTAGCTATTACATAGATGACTTTTGCTGTTGCAAAGCTTCGCTTTGCGACCGAATACAAGATGAAGAATTGTTTGAACATTGTAGGCTACTCGGGAGTTTTACAAAATTGGTTCTCTAAACCTGCATGTATTGTCCTTTCCCAAACCCCTGCAGAGGTGTATTTTTGTTGTTTAGGGCCAACTCATGCGTAGAAGAACTCTTATTTCTGGTTATGACTTAGGTGGTTATGTTAATAACAGTAGAGACGTCAAAATTGCCAAGCTTCCATCCAAAAAATAGCAGTGGCGAAAGGGATTGTTCGTAACAAGGATTGCTACTAATCAATGCACACTCGAGAGAGCCCATCCTGCCATTTCTCCACCCCCAATAATATGTTCATCTGGAGGCTTGAACCCTTGAAAGATAACCGAGTTCTCTTGCGCGAACTCGGCGAGAGATCCAGTGCGTTTTGACTCGGAGACTGGAGACACGTGCGTTTATTATGCACCGCACGAGTCGTCGCAAGGGTAATAATGGAACGAGATAAAATTAGCTTTTTAAGTTTAAACTCAACCGATATATGGGGGCAATAATGGAAATTAGCTTTAAGTTCTAAACCGCACTTGTATGTCCTCTCTTACAAAATGCCTAATAATGGCGGCCAACGTTCCAATCTTTGTACCCCAAGCAATTATTCTGTGTCTTTCTTTTTCTTCTTCGTCTCCTTCCTCCGTATCTTGAAGGTTCGTTTCTTTACTTTTTCTATATCGTTTTTTTCTTCATGATTTTACCATATCGCTGTTCTTTATCTTCGTCCTTCTTCATCTTCCGAATCTTGATGGTTTTAGGGAACCGTTCTTGGCCTTTATGTTTTTCTCTCCATATTCCGAATGTTGAAATTTCGAGGAATTGTTCTTGTTTCTTTCTTTTTCTTTAATCGTTTTCTTTTTAAAGATTTGATATCAAATTTATTGCTTCTGTAATAAACTATCAATATTTTTGGATTTTGTTGTTTTCTTGTCCAGATCAAAGTTGTTTATTTGAGTATGCTATGCCCGTTTTTTTTTTTTTTTCTCGCTCTGTGCAAGTTAGTTTTCTGGCCTCTTAAGAACCAGCATCAAGGTCTGCATCATTTAGTAGGAAACTGATTGTCATTTTTTTTTTATTTGATTGTTTTTTTTGGGGGGGGTTAAAGTTTCTCTTTTCAATTCCCTTTTCGTTTTTCTCTTTTGATGCAAGTTCTTTTCAATCTATTTTGTTTTCTACACGGGATTTTCCTCTGCAATTACATGTCCAATTAATGTTAGGTTAACCAAGAACTTCATCGTGTATTTTCTGTAATTATCAATAGCATTATTCAGTATCTTTTGAAAAGAAACCAACCAACTGGGCATTATACCAAGGACAGATACATGTTGGAACATAGTTATGTTAAAAAGACTTTTGGTGGGGAAGTATGCTAAGAACAGATATATGCAAGGATCACAATTACCCAGCGGTTGCTGCATCATTCAGTAGGAATTTATTTGTGAAAGTCTTGGTGTTAGTAGCATTATTCTTACCTATTTTGTTATATTTGGTGCAAAATTCTGTTTGTCTGCATATTTCTAACTCCTAAGGATTAGTGCTAGGGCTGTCTAGACTTTTTCAACATCTTTTCTTTACCAAATGGTGCCAAGAGTAAAAATTTATGCAATCAATGGGGCAGTGATCAAGGACAGATACATACCGAATCCCAATTATCTACAATTGCTGCATCATTTAGTAAGAATTTATTTGAAAATTCTTGGTACAGCTAGCATTATTCTTATTTTTTTTTGTGTTTCTTTTCTCTCTTGTATCTTCTGTGAGGCTTTGCTTTTGCAATTACGTTTCCATGGAATGATTTCTTAAGGAAGTGTTAGTGTCTGGATCAATATTTATGAACTTTTCATGTCCTGTTTGATGTTAGACTGCATGGCATTATAAGTCTTTTGGTTCTCCTTTGTGCTTTTGCAAGTTATACTCTTGCTATACATGCTCATGCATGCTCATGTCTTCCCTTTTTAGACATTTTCCCTTTTTGGCTTTGGTTTATCTGTAATCAAAATACAAGTTTTATTGCATGTTTCTGTTAGCTTCTCCCTTTCAGTTGTATGACTTTTGCTTTTGATGCAAGTTTTTCTCATCTATTTTGTTTTGTTTCATATGGGGCCTCTCTTTTGCAATTATATTTCTGCGAGAGAGTTCCAGGCTGGATTCATTGTATCTGAATTAGTTCAGCTTGATGACTGAGTGAGTCTCTTTGCAGAGTTAGAGATTCTAAACTTTATAATAGCAGTCAAATGACCACAACAGTGTAGCGTTTGTAGGTTGTATTTCTGAACTTAATATGTGCTCTATCTGCTCCTAAGATGTAATTACCACTGACTGCATAATGTTGTGGAATGTAATTCTTAATTGGAAGCTAGGAATGTTGTGGAATCAGTAATTCATGGCCATATAAGAAATTTTCAGTTTGCAATCTCCCTGACTGTGTTTTCCAGGTTGCTTCCTCAGATTTCTTTTATTATTTATCCAAATGCATAAAATTTGTTGTTAATATCTCATCACATTTACAACTATGATATATGTTAACTCCCTTGTTGCAGGGAAACAATATTTGGCTGCTGGAGACTCAGTTGGTTTGGATCCTGAGACCTTGCCTGTGTATTATGTTATTAGAATGGTATCTGGTTCACTCCAGCAGTGTTGGTGTGGTTACTGTCGTATGCATCTTCTTTCTATTTTCTTGTTTTTGGCAATGCTATATTACCTGGGCCTATTGACTGACTTTTATAATCCATGAGGCATCATATTTTGATGAAACTTAGTCTTGTGCTGAAAAGGTGGTTGTGCCAGAGAGAGAAGTTTCTTAATCCTCTTATTAAGGTTTCAATTAGATTTGACAAGAATGCAACAAACATGCAAACTCTCTCGCTCCTCTGCTCACTCTCTCACACATCATCATTTCTTTGGCAAATGATTGGGCCTGTTTAATTTTGAAGTACTCCTAGGCCGATGGAATTGAAATGAATGCTTCTCCCATTTCAGATGCTTATTATAATGCTTAGTGTAACCTAATGACATTTCTTTAGAAAATGCTCAGGAATTCTGTGGCAGCTGATTGGGCCTGTTTGACTTTGAAATATCTCCAGGCTGATGGCATTGAAATGAAATCTTCTACTGGTTCAGATGCTCATTATGGTGCTCAAATTAACAGCATAATACAATTTTTTTAGCCAATGCTTGGGCCTGTTTAATTTAGAAATATCTGTAGGCCAGTGGCATTGAAATAAACCTTCGCTGTTTTGGATGCTCACGATAAAGCTCAAACTTAATGCATGATTGGGCCTGTTTATTTGAAATATCTCCAGGCTGTTGGCATTGAATTGAATGCTTCTGTTGTTTCAGATGCTTATTTGATTATCAATTTTATAGCATAAGGAACTCCACATTTTTGTCTCTGCAAATAGCTCGGTTTTTTACCATACAAGTTGGTTACTATGGTCAGTGTGAATGGAAATGCACAAGGCTGTTACAGTGGGTCAAGGACTTTTACAAGTAGGCTCCTGTGTAAATAATGACGGTGAAGAACTGACTCAGTTTCCTTTTGTTTTGTGACGGGTTTGATTATTAACAACCAAAATTTACATATTTGGTTGTGGCTAATGATTATTTTGTTCTTTCAACTGTTTTTGATTGTTTTTTTCTAGGTCTGGAAATCCTGTTGCAACAAACAATATTGAAAGGAATGCTGTGCCTCAAAAGCAAGATGAATACTGAATCCATCTGAATGTTGTGATAGAAATACTACCGCTGAAGGGGAATGATACTTCCGTGGACAGTGTTTCAAACATTACCCTGCTAATTTTCTAGAACAGTCTTGTTTCTTGAATTATTGTGGTGTTGATTTCACACAACCATTTTCTGTATGGCACAGAAGGCTATGCGTATCATGGAAAGGAGTAAACACTGATATACTGGTTAATTTTATGGTTCCTCGTCAGCTTTGGGAGTAGGTTAACGCCCAACAGAGTTTGCTGTACCCCACATCTTTGAGACAAGCCGCTGTCAAATCAAAGATGTTGCTGTTATGAGTATTGCAAGTTGAATGACATGGGCACTAATCTTATATGCTCAAGACTTGGGATGAGATCTATTCAGAAGGCAGGGGTTGTGTGCATTTATGTACCAGTAGATCAATTGAATGAGCATGATATCCCCATCATTCGCATAGATGATGGCCTCTTGATGACTGGTTTGATAGTATATTGATGGAAAGGTATGAAGTATGTATTTCTTATTTCTCTCTCATTCTCTCTCTTGGTCAAACTGGGGGGGCTCTTCTTCTTGTCCTGATATTCTTCTTTTCCTGAGATAAGGAAAGAAAAAAACAAAAGGGCTCCACTGATTAAAAGCGACTGCTCACTGAGTTCACAGTGAGGCTCAAAAGGATCTTAAATATTGAGGTTGCTGCACAACAGGAAACAAAGCTGCAATGAGGAACGAATAAGCTCTCGGTATCTTTTGATTATTGTGATTTCTTTTTCTGCTTCATTCAGGATAATTTAATTGTTACAAATCTTGCATGGGTATTTTAGCAAAGGGGAACCGACGAGCTCGCGAGTGGGACTCTTTGAGGCCCAAACTGATCCTTGGAGCCTCGTTCCATTGCTTTCTAATTCATCTGAAATTTCAGAATTCTAACTCGATTGTTTAATTCTACCGGAAAAGCCAGGAAAATGCCGGGAAATTTATGGCAATAAAGTTGCCAGCTAGGAGCGACTGTAACTGGAATAAGAACAAGAGAGTCACTTCGTAATGCATCGTTATATTCTTTTGGATGGACGGGAGATAAAGAAACCAGCCCTCTTAAAGCTTGCTTACGTGTTTTCAGATCTAGGAGTTGACACTTTTCTAGTTTTGCTCTTCAGCCTATGCTTATGCTTCTTTTGGAACTTAAAAAAAATCCTGCTTTTAAAAAAGGAGAAGAGAAAAATAGGGACTTCTATCGTTCTCAATCTACTTGGAGCCAATAGCACAGAGGATTTCTCAAAAAAAGCACCTTTAAACGAGTTTCAATCTTGCTTTCCAGGACCCAAAAAAATAAAAAAGTCCTTTTGTTACATTATTATAAGTTTACTACTAGCGATTATTGGACCAGCTACAGGCTCAATTCATGGGGCTTCTTGTCATTTCACTTTTGCCAATTGAAAACAATGGTGCCTCTTGACTCGGAGGTGGGGTCGTGAGGGCGCGTAAAGGGTAATGATGGTGGGAGATAAAATTTAGTTTTTTAAGTTTAATCTCAACTAAGTTATAAGGGCAATAATAGAGAGAGGTACGAATCCAATGTGCGTCAAGTTTAGAGCTCAACGGACTTGCGACGGCAACCCTGGACAGATAAAAAATAAGTACGTCATAGCTGTGCTCCAACGTTTTAATTTCTGTGCCCAAACGATTCTGCGCCGTTCCTTTTCTTATTCGTCTCCTTCTTCCTGATCTAGAAAGTTTGAATTTTTTCCTCCTTTTTCTTTATCTTTTTTCCTCAGTATTTTATATTACCGTTCTTTTATCTTCTTCCGAATCTTGCCGATTTTATGGAACAGAAAATAGGCATGCACGTCTTCATGGGGCAAGAAGAAACGATACATGTTTAGCATTTGTGTAAATACCGAAACATTAGACAGCAAGACCGAGAGGCAGATGAATGCTGAGAGTCCGATTCTTTTGAGGGTGCATATCCTTAGAGTGATTTTTATTTTGTTTTCCTTATTAATTTCCACTGTAAAAAAAAAAAGGTCTTTAGCAGGGTGTAGTTTTTGGAATGTTTTACGCCAAACAAACAAACGAACAAACGAACAAAAAGGAGTCGTCTCCTAAGTCCCAAGGAATGAAAAACAAAGGCGAGTATTACCAAGTTCATCCAATCCAAAAGCGACCCCTGAATCTATTTGCAACGATGATTCAAAATCCTTATTGCTGTAAACAACAGAATATCAAACTCAACCACGAAAGCTGTACTGAACATTCCTGCTTTGCAAAACATTAACTGGTTCAAAGTCAAGATATTAAACATAAACACCAGAAGCAAGAAGCAAGAACAACGACCCAAAACCCTGCATCAGAAATATAAAGATCAATCGTCAGTGGCGAACTAATAACTTAATAGATCATGAACAAAGCAAACCAAGACCAGTGAGTGCAAAAAACAAAAATAAAATAAAAAATAAAAAGAGAAAAAAAGAAAAGGCCATACCAAAAAGAAAGATGCCAATGCTCCCGTTGTAAGCTCTTTGGCAAGACTGCGATTTTTCCTAGAAGACGTTGCTTCATAGCTTCACAAGATAACAGTGGGATTGCATACAAGTTATGCATGATCTTGTAGACATACAAGGAAACAAACAATCATATGCCCTTGACTCTACAAGGCCAATGCTTGGACATTGGAGTGCACAATATGATGAGTTAAAGTGAGTAATGAGGGCTTAAGACATCAAAAGAGAACCCAGTATTGCCCATTTGAGGTCATCCAAATTATTATAGTCCAAGCTAAGTTAACTGATTCACAAACTCTAATTCACATGCATACAAACATGATCCTCTTGGAAAGTGCAAATCAAAATGACAAAAGAAAGCATGCTAGGAGAAAGACTTCAAACTTGAACAAGAACTCAGTAACAGCAAATGAGAGAGTCAAAAGGTATCGCTGACATTAACAAGCACCCAACGCCAATATCTAGGACAATATCAGGATTGCAGATTAACTTGAAAAATTCTACCTGAGCCAACATGAAAATACATTGGATGCATAATGAATATCTTAGATGAACATTTGACCACAACAAATGCATCACAGGCAAGTACTTCTAATTATAAAATCATATTACGCATTCAACATAAGAGCATTCAATCAGATATACAGTATGATCCTTTTGCTATCACAGACACATTGCAGAACAACATTTTTATGGCTATCATCAATCTCGTAGTCTCAATAGAACTATATTTCAAATTTGTAATGTATCTTCTGAGAAACAAATTGGATAAATCAAAAGATATTTCGAAATTGATGGAACTCATAGAATAACACCTATATATATATATATATATATAAGTACTATACATTAGGGCTTTTAATAAAATCTCAACAAAACAGCGCCGGAGAATGTTGCAAAGTTGAAATAGTAGCAGCTTAGAAATGACTTTCAAAGCAGATAAGAATCTAAAAGTGACCATGCACCCCACATCAACCCTCTACAAGGAACACGAGACATGCCCAATTTTTAAGATCATAACGGGCCAAGCAAAAGGAAACAAAGGGAATTCAACGTTCGCAATGAAAACAATCACAAATTAGTAATTCCAAAGTGACATGGCTGATCGATTCACTACACTACACTAGCAATGTCGATCTACCAACCGGACTAAACAATAAGAAATGAAATTGGTTGAGAGGAAGTGTCGAAAATGGAGATCGAACTCACATGAAGAAGGAGGCAGTGACAACGAGGCCGATTGCGACCATTGAGACCGACAGTGCTGGATACCACGATTCGGGGACTGGACTTGCGATCGGTTTTGGAACCTTTAAAAAAAAAACCAAAAAAAAAAAAAAAAGACAGAAGGTAAAGAAACGAAGAAAAAACATAGAACACGACTCAGAAGGTACGAAATTCGAAAGGAATTGGAATTTCTTTCGGGTTAAACCCTAGCAATTTTAACAGTGTCCAGGGATCTACCATTGCTGGTTGTGGCTCGGCTTGCTTCGGCTTCGGTTTCGATTGATGAATTGATTTACCGGCGAACGGAGGGTTTACTTTTACTAATGGGCCTTGGGTGTAGGGGTATTATTCCGTGCCCCCGCCATCACACGAAAGATGGTGGATCGCCTTCATTTCCCCAGTATGGGTGGGGACAGCTAATTACTAATGCTCTTCTTGTTGGTAAAGAAAGTTACCACGCAGTTAAGTTCCAATTTGTTTACCGCCGTTAATTTTTCTAAACATTAATAAATAAATATATATATATATATATACGTACTACCTGAACTACTAATATGTTTGGTGATTTTGTTTATTTTTTTATATTAATTTAAATTTGAGCGACCGTACTTTGTCTTAATTTTTTTTTTTGACTCATTGATACTAATATCAAAAATAAACAAGATTAATTCAAAAATAATAATTTTCAACGATGAGTGAATACATTTGAAATGTTCTTTTTTTTTTTAAATAATAATAATAATAATAAAAATAAAGTACGTGGTGCCAAAAGTGCACTAAACGGTTGGCCGTTGCGCCTCACGGTCGACGCACGGAAATGCCTTTCCCCTGCTCCTTGAATCGCCTTTTTCTGTCAACAACTTGCCAGTCTGCAACGAGCTCATTCCTGGCGAGTCAGGGACCATGTAAACCTGCCAGTTACCAACTCCACAGACGTGAAGAGTCTAGTAGGAGGATGTTCGTCTTGCAAGGGGGTTAACGTTAATACATGAAATGGGATGTCGTTAAACTTATTAAAATGCAGTGTCAGACATCACACTAAAAAATTTAGTTATTCGTTGAAATATGATTTTATATTCTTAAATTTCTTTCAGAGTCGAGGGCATGATTTATAGATGTTTCGACGATTATGGGCGTCGAGAGTTGGACTGTCAAACTCATGGCACGAAGGAGAGGTTTGAGATAATTTAGCCAACAGAATTAAGAGAGAATAACGGAATAAACAGTTTGGTATAGTTTAGGTACGGCTAGTTCTTCGAAGTTGAGATCTCAGCGAGCAGGCATTGCTGGCATTGCTTATGGAACTATGCTGATGGATACGACGACGGAATCAGATGCTGGCATTTCTTGGGGGATGTTTATTCTCTTACTTCGCACCTAATGGTAACAACTCATGGTCCCCGGACCCTTAGACACGCCACAATGGTAACCATATGCTAATGAGTAATGACAACATGTGACTGCACATTGGAGCCTGACAAGCAAAACCCAACACTCCTGCAGCCTGTCACGTAATTAATTGATGGGTTGTTACGCAATTACCCGGAGTAGCACACAACGACCGGGGGGCGGTCGTTGTGTGCATCCTCGTCGATGACTTTGACTGCGTTACTGCTCGAGTCTTTTCCAAACAAAAACAAAAACAAAAAAGTGGAAGCAGGCAGAGTCGTTGAGGTCCAGTGAAATTAATTTCCACCGAGCGATGCCCACAAAAACATCCATTTCTCTGGTAGGTACGACCAGATAGGCAGCAGTTGTCTCTCAGACTTTAACAAAAGTCGTGCGCGTGGGGACATGGTTTAGCATTGATCTTTGTGACAATTCAACGTGATTGGCACGTGTGTATCTTTCCGACCACCAATCAAAATTGAAGTTCATATCATCGGCTAAATTAATCGATCAATCGATAAATAAATATTCTCGTCGGAACCTCACGGCATCAAATGCTATAAACAATCTTAGGTTTCGCCGTTGGACCGTCATTAATTAATTAATTAATTAATAAAAGAAACACCCTAATCGAGGATTCCAAATTAGAATCATTCAAACGGCTGTGGGATACAACTATTTACGAAAGACGCCACCATAGCAACCTTTAAATGAACTGAATAATAATAATAATAATAATAATAATAATAATAATAATAATAATAATAATAATAATAATAAAAGACCGCGTAGACCCAGATTAGGATGGTCTTCGTCACTTCCAGGAAAATAATTAGAAGGCAGAAGCGAATCATTTTGTCATCGTTTGTATCCCCAACATGAAATGCCACGTGCGCAATGGCAATTCATTAATTCCATTTAACAATCATTTCGTTTCCGATTAAATAGAAAAATAAATTTTTTTTCGAGAGTTTTTTTTTTTTTTTTTTGCAAAGAAAACAAATAAAAAACAGGAACTTGTATTATTATTATCTTTTGACAGCACAGCACTTCAATCTAAAGCAAGCAAACGCAAATACGTGAAGCCGCCACACCACGCCTCTCTCGGACACTAGATAAGAAACTCCCATTTTCGTATTTAAAGCCACGGAGACTGAGAAGGAAAAAAAGGAAAGAAACCTACGAACTTCAAAAGCTACGTTATCCCAACCAGGTTGCGGAGGCACACGCCGTTATATCCGAGTTTCCATCTCCATGTTGGCTCTCGTGTCCAGCTGGGTTACACCAACCTCTCTCTTCCTCTTCCTCAATGTCGTGATCGGCACCATCGCCGTCACTTCTCGTTTCGCCTCCCACAAGAATCCACCACATCAACCAGAAAACCACCAGCACCAGCTCGCCCGGTCGTCCTCCCTCCTGGAACGGGTCAGGTCCATCGACCTGTACAGTTACCAATTCTCGCCCTTCTACTCAGAATCCCGAACGCAGACGGCAACAGCAACGGAAACCCGCGACCCGCCGCCGCCGCTGGAACGAGTACCTTCTTGGTTAGAACGGGTCAGGTCCATCGACCTGTACAGTTACAAATTCTCGCCCTTCTACTCAGAATCCGGAACACAGACCGAAACGGCAACGGAAACCCTCGATCCGCCGCCGCAGCTGGAACGAGCACCTTCTTGGTTAGAACGGGTCAAGTCCATCAGGTTATCGTCTTTTCACAGATCCGATCCGGAACCGGAAACGGAACATTCGGCCCAAATGGACACGGAACCGGTTCCGGATATGGGTCATGTCGCGGACGCTGGTGCAGAGCAAAACGCGAAGCGGAGCAAATCAGAATCCAGTGTGGTTCCAAATAAACGCGCGCAGGGGAAGATGAAGAAGTCGGCTAGCGAGAGCGCGGCGGCCGCGGAGGACGATGAGCAAGAAAAGGAACGGGAGAAAGTGGAGAGGAGGCGGCCTGCGACTGCGAGGATTGAGAAAAAGACGTCGTTTGGAGACGAGGGAGTAGACGCAAGAGCTGACGACTTTATCAACAGGTTTAAGCAGCAATTAAGGCTGCAAAGACTCGACTCTTTCCTGCGTTACTCAAAAGGAATGCAGAACTGAGAAACCAATTTGACAAAAAAAAAGAACAAAGGCCGGGGGGGGGCATTCAGAATAATCATCAACGTCGCTCTCTCCTTTTTCCGCTTTTCTTATGTCTTTGTGCGCCTCCTTTTTCTTTCTTTCTAGGCTTGCTTGTTTTCTGTCTTCAGCAGCATTTCAGTGGAAACCTTACTTCCCGCCTGTGTGGTTCATGTAACTATGAGCGTAATGCTGTATTTCTTTCTGTCTTTCGTTCTGCAGTGAGAAATTGTTAGCTAATTAAATTCCATCCATGCTTTTAGTACACGTAACACGGAGGAACTCCCCGTCTTGCGACCACAACCTCGCGCGTTTTGGTCTCGGGAATTGCCGAGGCTCTGTTTAGTACATACCGTCGTTTTTCGGGTTGCCTTTTGTATTTTCGCGGGTACGGCGAAATTATGTCTGGCAATGTTCGTAGGATTTCGTCATCTTTTGAAAATCTTGATTCCAATTCTCGACAAAAATCACCCATCTCAAAGGCGTTTTTTACTTTGAGGCTGTCAAAGTACACTCTCGTCTCCTTTTACCACTTGCCTCTTTCTCTCTCTACATTCGCTCTCTCTCTCTCTCTCTCTCTCTCTCTCTCTCCACCCTTGCCTGATTCTGTTCCGTCCACTTTCAAGTCCAACCGATAAAACTCGACAGTTGACCCTCTTTTCAAATTCCGCGCATCATGGGCAAATCCTAGTCGGTTTAATTCATTAATTTTTTTTTTTTGTGGTCCGTTCACAATTTTTTGATTTGTTATATATATATATATCGTAGTCAAAAACAGAAAAAAATTACAAAAATACAAGTGGGGCCTATAAGATTTCCTGAAAATTCGTTAGATAAACAGATTCTTAAATTAAATTGCTATGTGTTCTGCGCGGGCGATTGGGTTCAAAGAAAAGTAGCACAAACCAATATCTGTGCAGCCGATTGAAGGGCCTTAGAGTACAGTGCATTGAGTGCATCTTCTCTGAAATTGTGCGGCGTCCTTGAGAGAGTTCGCTAATGCCTTTTGCGCTCTATATATAAGGTGGAATCACTGCTTTTTCTGATGCCTTATTGTGCTTTAGCTCAGTCTCTGGCCGACTTACACGTTATGCACGATGCATGGCACAGGGTCCTAACATTTTTGTACGAGTTAGAAACTCTAGTGGACCATATTGCTATTTTTCTTTCTATTCCATTGACAATGAAAGGGGCAGCATTGGAATGTCATTGTTTCAAAAATTTTAGGCCCATCAATGACAAAGATGACGACGCTACCATCGAGTTCTAGAAAAGCCTACAGATTCTTTTAGATAGAGTTAATTTCTTGCCCGAAAAATGGGAAGAGTTGCTTGAAAAGTACCCAAAACTTGAAGCCGCAAATGAATTTATTGTGGGAGACAAGGAAGAGTTTGTTACCACTTTGTATATAAAAGCATCTTGAGAAGCGAGTATTCTTGTGTCGTGAATTGCTTTCTTGTTTCCCTTTTTTTTTTTCTCTCTTCCGTGAGCATATAATATTGAGAAGATACAGGAATATGGTATCTGATTTTTCCCACGCGGAGTATATTTGTGTGACTGAAAAACATTTGACAAAGAGGCTCGAGCCTGATTCGCAAGGTCAAAATGATTAGAACTAAAAAATTCCAGAGGAACTAAGCATTCGGTTTCCTGTCAATTTGAACACATGACTTCTCTAGTTTTCAGAGGCGTCCTACAATTGCTTGACTTAGAGAAGTAAATTGGTGCTCCTGATGAGCCGTTAACAAATTAACATATTAATAATTATTATTTAAAAAATATGTTTTATTTGGAATAAAAAATAATTGTTATTCATGAAAATTAGAGATGAACAACAAATATCGTTAAATTACAGTAAATAGTTAAGTTAAAAAAAAATAAACAGTAAAAATTTGAAAGTGTAATCAAATAGGCCACAAATTCACATAATCTTTGATTGTTTTTAGTCCCCCCTTTTTTTTCCCCCTTAAAAAAAGGTTACTAAAGATAAACAAATTCAGCGTTCGCGAATTTCGCAACTCTCTTTGGTTTTTGGTCACCGCACCCCGTTTTAAGTGTCGTTTTGTTATTATTGCATCCGAACGCGAGAGCATGAACGATCAAATGGAATTTAATGCTGTTGGTTTGCCTTTGATGTTGATACGTTGTCCTTAGAAAGGCAAGGCAATCAACTCCAAGAGGGCCTACGAGTGCGCAAATGACCGGGGGCGGGCCAGCGAGTGCACCTGTCTCCATGTGAACATAAATGAAAAACGACAAGGTCTTTGTAGACTTCTGACACTGGCAAATTGTCGTGGCTTGGTTGCCTAAGCCATGACGTGCGTGCCACCTCGTTGGATGACATCATAACTTTTGTGGTCAGAAACGTCGTCACCAGTTCGCTATGTTCTTGAAACAAATGTAAACGTCGTCACTAGTTCGTTGTTCAAATTTAACCAAAATACCTGCACCTAAGTATATATTATTAAAATTAATAAAAAATTCAGCCTTTTCTCTTGGTTACATCTTTAATTTTATTTACGTTTTAAGGTTTCTTTAATTTAAAAATAATCTTAAACTCTTTTTTTAGGGAGAACAATTTTCAAATTTCTCCCTCTTTTTTTTCTTAAAAAATATTCATAGTTTAAATATTCTTTATTTTGTATTTAAATAAAACACAAAAAGAAATACGTACATAAATAAATATCAGCGCTTCTCGGCTGTCCTTGTCCTTTGAATTAAGGCTTTATCATCTAGCGCGCGACTTAGCTCGACCTTCAATTGTAGAGAGGCTATAGCATAACGGCGTTCCACCTGGCCCATTGACTCGCATCACCAGTAGCTCAAGTATGGAAAGCGAGGCCTGCTCCGGTTTCAAAGCTCCAGACAGAGATTACTCGCGGGGGGCAGATTGTTGAACCCATTTCTCTCACTTTTGACGACTGACGTGACGAGTGAAGACGGACCGTCCAGCAGGCAGACGGGTCCGAGACAGGGACTGTACGTGTTGTTTTGGGCCATTAGCTAAACTTTGGGTTAGGATTTATAAAAAAAAAAAAGAAAAAAAAAAAAGAAGAAGAAGAAGATGACGCGGAAAAAAATGAGTGGAGCGGATGCCGGTGCAATTACGAGGCAACAAAAATTTCTAATTGTGGACCCCGCGCCCTGGTGTCTGAACCCCAGCCCCCTCTTAAGCTTTGTGCGGCGAGGGAGTTTCTAACAGACAGATATTTTATATTTCATAAAAATGAATTTCACTTAATTTTTAAATTTTTTTATTGAATCTCTCTTAATTACTTCTCCCCATCGCATTTGATATTGAAATAAAAGGGAATCAAATTATAAAATCTTCGAGAGAAGGGTCGCTTGGATCTGGATTTTCTTAGCATTAATTTCCTGATATTTTTTGGTTACTGCATTCTAAAATCAAAGCCACAAAAAGATGATAATTAGCATATGTGTCTCGTACAAGATGAATAGTATCTACACAATTTACGTCGAATTCAATGTATCTAAATCTTTTCATCCAAATTAAGCGCACCCCCTTTTGAGATCCACAACTCAACAGTCATTTTTATAAAATTCGAAATTAAAAGGTAAAAAATACGTGTGTGGAATGAAAAGGTAGTTGTTGCCCTGAGTTGCCGTAGGAGGATCATCCGTGTTCAACCTGTAATATCTCTTACGCGAAAAATTCCAACTAATGTTTTATGGTGAAGTGAAGCATTTGCATTAGAAGCACTTCTTAAATCGGCAGCTAACCGCCTGCAGTGGACTAATTGTTGGTCCAAAGAGATGGACTAACATTTATAACTTCCTTATTTCTACACTTTCAGATGGTCCACAACGCTGCCGAGAAGATATGTTGTCATTTCCATTGTCACGGTCCTTCAATCTATGTTTCCTTCAAACTAATTGTTGGTCCTTCTCTTTTTTTATTTTTTTTATTTTTTATATTTCGAATTAAATTTCACTCAATCTTTACAGCGTTTATTTGGTAATTAAACTGGATGAGATTTTGAAAGAAGAACCAAAGAAGAAGGCTTGACGAGATCTTGAACCATGAAAAGAAAAGCCGCTTCCAATTCAAGCTAGCTCCTGGCCATTTGTTATGGCGAGGAAAACATCTTGTTATTGCAACAATGGAAATCCAAACAACTAACGATAAAAAAGACGGAATATTTTGCTTTTATACCCCACAAATTTCCTTCCCTTTTCCGCAAGGTCCAGCCTCATCTTGGGCCTCTCCGCCTGCATCACCGGAGTTCATCGTTTGCTTCCTTAGGTCCCTTAAAAGGGCGCTGCACGTCATGCATCGAATTTAATTCATACTCATATAAATCATATGGGTTAACGAAATTTCATAGAAATTAACGAGCATTTGTTTGGAATATAATGCTATTGCAACAACAATTACAATCCATTTATCATAAACCCAGTTTTTTTTTTTTTTTTGTTCGTTTTTCCAGCCTACATGGAAAAAGCAAGATAGATAATACACGCAGACGAATACTAAGATACACGCACAAACAGACTTGCATATTATGGTAGAGGCTAAACGAATCAATCAATTACCTGAAATCTCCTGGTGCTTCGAAATTTGAAAGAGCAAGCTGACCCAATTGAGACGAATAATCCATCACAGGATTGATGGATCGGATGTTGAAGAGCTGAAAATCATCAGCACTACCTTGTTCCAAAGTTGACTGATAATGATATCCATCGTCGGCCACCTTCTTCTCTTTCCAAAATCACCAAAAATTAAGAAGCCTCGTCAAATTGCATGTAAAAGACAACCTGTAATTAAAATTCAAATTAGACATCCCAGGTGACTCACAAGATCATCAGAGGGAAATAACTGCTGTAGCTCTGGCGGCTGGTCCTGCTGTCGCTTTCCCCCTTCCCTGAAAAAAGCAAGGTTTCGATTGACAAGTTGGAGTTCTCTCTCGTGGGCTTGTATTTGTGACTTGAGATCACGAACAATACCCAAGCAGCCATGCACAGGATCCGCATGTCTAGCATTAGCTTCCATGAGGATCGATTCAGCAGCATCTTTTCTCTCACTTGGCTCCAACGATCTGATTAGCTTTGTGATGTTGCTCATACCATAAAGCTTCTGGGCACGTTGGAACTCGTCGTACCTGTTGCCTGTCAAATAAGGTGCCATGTCGCAGGTCTCGTCGCACCTTTTTCTTTGCTGCCTGCACACGGCACAAGACTGGCTCTGCGCGGGGTTTCTTGTGCGTGCTGCAGCACCATCCCTAGTCATCTATGTTGCCGAATCCCCGACAAGATGGATGACGATTGTGAGTTGTGACAAAAAAAATGTACGCGAGCCAGCTTATGTAGAAATTGGAACTATGCGTACAAGAAATAGCGTGATTTTTGGGTTTAGTTCACCCGACCACGACCAATATTTGAACTCACAGATAAATTAAAGAAATCACGACGGATAAATTGAATTAATTTAAATGTGTCTAACAAAAAATTGTAAATGCTTTAATTAAGAAGGTTGATGAATGCAGTTGGATGATAAAAATAAATAATAATAATAATAATAATAATAAAAGACACATTAAATTTCACCCCTAAACTTCACGTGTAATAAAACTAGATTAGGAAAAAAACAATTTCTTGTATCTTGCCCCGACTAAATTTGATACTAAGACTGTCTCGTTCTTATAATGTCAATTAAAGAATGAGATATTGTTGGTAGGTTTGGTTATCAAACTGAATTGAAATATTTGTATGCCTATTATTATGGGTTTATTATTTTTTCTCAAAAAATAACTTTTTAAATGTATAGTATTTATATTTATATATTTTAATATATCCGTTATTCCCATTCTTAAGCGATACAAAATATTTTACCTAGTTTGGACGATAGTACATCTAAATGTACTTCTTTTTGGGCCGATACGATTGCTTTATTTGGCGTTCCGCGGTTGGTATGTGAAGCGTTTTAATTTTTTTAAATGGTAGGTTTCAAAGGTACGAATCGTATGATAACACTGTAAACGTAAGACACATAAACATTATGAGCACTAACAAAAAAAAAAATTTTTAAGAAGAAAAAACGAAATGCAACTGTAAATGATAAAAATTCATCTAATTATTCTTTGTCACATTTATTTTTTTGGGCATGTTATTTTTTACGATCCAATACTCATTGTTATACCGTATCGTTAGTCTAACACTCTTGGATTGAATGAACACATTCGCTAACTTGTCCATAAGTGGCAAGTTAGCAAATACCTCCCCATATATATATATATATAACAGGTAAGCAGTAAAACTAAGAATAAACAAAAAAAGCCATCCACGACTTACATTATTTATTACGAAAGATAAATTTGATATTTTCATTTATATTATTTTTTTCTCATTTTTCACCTTTTTAAAATAAAAATTTTTTAATTTTTTTCATATGTATATAAAAATTTAACGAATTATTAATACAAGTGACAGACTACTAATAAAATACACATTTTTCTTACTCATAAGTATTTATATATTTGATGTTATATGCAAATTTTCAATCTTTTAGCAAGATTCTATGCACACAATCCTTAGTATTAATTTAATTATATATTTTAGTAAAATAATATTTCTATAATTATTTTAAATTTGTATTGAATTATAATTCTAAATTTGTGTTGAGTTATAATTTTAAATTTAATAATATTAAAATTTAAAAATAATTTTACTCAATTTATATATACCATAAATTTAAAATTTTAAATTATAACTCAATACAAATTTATTTTTAATTTTAGTGTAATTTAATATTTTTTTAAATTTTAATATTAATAAATTAAAAAAAAATTAACACAAAACAAAATTAAATTTAGGAAGACTGACTTAAAAACACCTTCACCTAAACTAAAACACCGCTTCCCACCCCGGCGCTCGTGCCTTTGACGCGAGGCTCTTGGTATGAAACCGAACCAACAGGCAACAAAACAAGAACGTTACAGTTCCCATTTATTTAACATATTAAAAGGAAAGATAGTTGCTTCAAAACGCGCCGTTTCCGTTGCTTTGCACAACAGAGAACAAAGGGTCTCGGTGTGCGTGGAATCGAGCGAGAAGAGCTCGAATGGCAGAGAAACCCCAACCGGTGCGAGTACTATACTGTGCGGTGTGCAGTTTACCTGCGGAATACTGTGAATTCGGCCCCGATTTCGAGAAATGCAAACCCTGGTTGATCCAAAACGCTCCCGACCTTTATCCCGATCTTCTCAAAGGTCTCTCTCTCTCTCTCTCTCTCTCTCTCTCTCTCCATAAATCGTCTCTTTATATGCAACCGTTACATTCTTGATCGCTCTTTTCTGTTTTCTTGATTCAGAGGCAAACGCTAAGGATGCTGATAAAGCCGCCGACCAGTTGCAATCCACCGGCATCTCCTCCATCACTGGCGACACTGCTTCTCCTTCCGGTGAGTTTTTTTTTTAACATATAGATATGGATACGATCCGTATGAATATAGCTTGTATCTTGTATATCTGTATTATGCGTTCGTCTGTACGTTTTTATGCAACGAGAATGGAAAATATTTACGTGCCCTTTTGTACCCCCACTTTTTTTTTCTGGAAAAAGGCAAATTAGGTTAGGGTTTATGAGGAAATGTTATTTTATGAAATTGGGCATGGAATGAGAGTAATTGGTTATGGTTGGTGTTATTTCTGTTTTGCAATTGAAATTGGTTATTTGGTTTCTATTTTTCATCTCCCTCTGCCCTGTAGGAACCGCGGCAGGGATCTCAGCTCCACAAGAAGTAAAACGTCTGCCTGGTGGGAAGATTAAGAAGAAAGTAAGAGTTCTGAGTGTTTTCTCTTTTGTTTTTATTGAATGAACTGGATTTGGAGAAGCAAGTGCTTTTGATTATTATGATGGATTTAGTTAGTGAATTTTTGTAGGAGAAGCCAGAGGTTGTTATTGAAAAAGTCACGCGCAACAAGCGAAAATGTATTTCCACTGTAAAAGGGCTGGATCTTTTTGGTGTGCAATCTGCTCAATTGCATTTTTTTTTTAATTTTTCCCTTCTGTTTGGAATTTATCAGCCCATTGTTATGGATTGCATTTCAGGTGTCAAACTTAGTGATGCTGCCAAGAAGCTTGGGAAAAAGTTTGCTACAGGAGCATCTGTTGTCAAGGTTTTGTCATGTTCTTAGGCAATATTTCTCTCTCTGTTTTTCTGCAACTGCAGATATATTTTTTTTAACATTTCTGGGTAACTGGTGTCAGGGACCGACTGAGAAGGAACAGATTGATGTTCAAGGAGACATAGCCTATGACATTGTGGACTTCATAACAGATACCTGGCCTGAGGTAGTATACTCATCCTTGTCTCTCTTGTGAATATTATGTGATCAGCGAATCCCTTTGTTTCTTTTAATACCCTGTCAAAAGCAAATGTCAAATTTGTTGTTTACAACTACCTGGCAGAGCACATATTTTTTGGCTAAGAACTACTGCCTGAACTGGTGATTCTCCTGTATGTTGTGCATGAGTTTTCATGAACTTGATTTTTCATTTGTCCGTTGAGGCATGAATAAACTTAAAACATTACTCTGACCTAGCATATGCAAAATTTGGCATTCAGGTGAACTGACCTTGTAGTTATAGATTTTTTGGTATTTTGCTCTTCCTGTTTGATGCTGGTAATTGATTTTGTCAGTTATTTCTCATGATATGTTTGACTTGTTTGGATTTACAAATTATTGAGGGGCCTAACAAGGGAATTCAGTCATCTTTCTCTCTCTTGGGGGATGGTACCTTAGAGGCATTGAATTTTGTTTTCAATAAGGTCATTCGATAGGTTACTGGTTGAAGCTATTCAAAAGATTCTCCTTTATTTTTCACAGATATCTGAGACTGCAATTTATTTCATTGAAGATGGGAAAAAGGTACCAGCTGTGTGACTCCAAATCATGGATGTAAGGATGGTATAGAGTGTGGTGCCTTTTTCAAACTTGAAAAGGCCCTTGATGAGTCTAAAGCAATCTCAAGGTAAGGGGACTGCTCAACAAAGCCAAAGTGTCAGTTAGACATTTTGCCCCTCTTTGCATTCTCGCTTTTTTATTTGCCTAATTTATCAGTGGTTTTTCCATGTGATGTCATCAGATAGTAATGGCTCTGATTTGTATGGGGCCATATCAATGTGGTGTTTCCCTTGGTTTAGTTTCTGTGTTCATTTTAGAAGCTGCTAGGTCAGATGGTTCATAAGCTTTGCTTCTTACAGTGTTTTAAATAGGTAATCTCAATGATGAAGCTGCTGCAGCAGCCTGGAATATTATGCTTTCAGGATGCATGCTGTGGTGGATGGTAATCTATACACCGGTTCCACACAAACCCCCTAAACCCACTCAAAAATGAAAAAGAAACATTGTCTATCAAGTCCGTTCGCCTAACTTTATGTGTTCTTATTTGGATGTAGCTAATCTAGGACCATAATGTTATGTCTCATCTAAATTTCTAATTTCTTGCGTGGGAGAGCGAGCAGCTGGAAGAGAAGATCATGGGATCTGTTTCATGTCATGTAACCCAACTTCCGTACTGTATGGGCAATTGTGGGTAATAATCTTGCAGCAAAGATTCCTAGTTAACTGAACGGTTGCTGATCACAATGTAGTGATGAGCCTTCTGATAACAATACTACTCTTCATATTCACCTCTGTTCCCTTAGATTTTCATTCTATGTTTCTTTGTGAATCTTTCCATTGAAACACTAGGTTGAGCAACAAAGGATTTAGTTCTACCATATCTTTTATAAAGCAACGTGTACTACCAGGAATAACCTTTTTCTCCTGTGGTTGCGTTGCCCCATCAATTTTTCCAGACGGTGATAGGAGACTACCAGGATTTTGCTGGACTCTATAGATCATCCCTTTTGCATTTCATTGAGTCCACATTTTATGCATTGAGAAATTGTCTTCCTTGTATCTAGTTTAAATAAATTACCTAACCAACTAGTCTGATGAGAAATACTTAACTGCGCAGAGACAAAAATATAAAGCACAATCAGCCTGGAAATTAAAATTATCACGTTTCCTACTGATGGTGCTCCAAATCTAGAGAAATGAAGCATTCCAGTGTTTTCTGAGAACAACCAATTAGAAAATATCAAAATTACTCGGGAAGGAATCGCATAAAGGGTTCAATAATGATGCAAAAGGGTGTCCGCTGGTGGGAAAAATTAGAGTACCTCTGTAACCAAGTGGGAACCAAAATAGCAAAAATAACCAACAAGAGGGATGCCAATTGGAGAATAAAAGATTTAAGTGCTGGGATCTAGCTCCCTTGTTACTTGTGGTTTGTTGTACAACCGCGTAGCTTTTGATGCTTTCTAGGTAATTTGTGTGAAGTTTTCCTGAAGTCGGAATGCCTAGGTACCCTTCTATCACTTGCCTTTTTTCTTGGGGAGTCGCGCTAGTTGTAGGCAACCTGCTTGAGAAAAATACCCCAACAGGCTTTCATGTTGTCATGACTTTTCCAGAATATTGACTTAATTGTTTCTTAAAAGACAGTATTTTCAGTTTGAAGCTTCTGGGACGAACTGTTGACAAATGAATCATCAAGGTGTCTAAATTGGCACGGGTTTTCCCAAAGGAATCTCTTGCAACCTGATCGTATATTTACCAACGTCGCCTACACTGGAAACATTATCACGACATACTAGTCTTCTAGGAGTCTTCACGTCAAATCGATGGAAATCCAGAGATGATATAGGCCGTGCGCTGGTTCACGTGCTTATGGTTTCTTTCTTCCATCTGGAAATCCATGTGTTTTTTAACTCTTCATAAGCAGTTGCCATAACATCTTAAAGTGCATAACTATGGCTACTTCTTTCGGTTGTAGACGTGTCCCACCCATCAGTTTTTGTCTATTTTGCTTGATCGTCCAGTGTCTCAATCGTAGAATTTGGTACATACACTCACACGCCTACTCGACGGCCCTTGTGCTTTGCAATGATTACATGGCGGTGTATTAAGATTTATGCTATGGTGTTCAAAATAATAATAAAAAAGAAAGATCTATGCTCTTTGTTGACCAAAGAGAAAGTGGTATACAGCGTGTAAAGGGCTCAAACATGGGCGAAATTGTCAATCAACCATAATGATGGCCGCCTTACGTCGACGAGCGGGCGAGGGGGGAGGCATGCGAGTGTGAGTGTATGTGCAACGCTCCATCTACTTTTGTGGGTGTTTTTTGGATGCTCTTCAGGTTGTTAACAACTAACTGGTAATTGGAAGTAGGATAATTGAAAGTAGGATAATTGGATATTCTTAAACTACATCAAAATTTTGGTTACTTTTCTGGTGACATGGCGAAAAACTAAGGGTGCAACTTTGTGTTTTTTTTTTTTTTGTTTTTTGGGTCAAAGTAGATTAATCATATTAGTCATCCCCAATAAGCATCAAGGACACAAGAAAACTAATTTCGGTCTCCGAGCAGAATGTCTTCTTCAGCTACGGAATCAAATGTTGCGTTGGACGATTATAAATGGACACGTCCGCATCAATAAAAGGCTACAGGCCAAGAGAACGCAAAAGCTTCAATATAAAACAGAAACAAGTACGGTTACACGTGGACAAGAAAGATTTTGGGAGCAAGGAAGAGAGACCCCAATTGTGTACTCCACTGCCCACAGGCAGAGGGTATAAAGGGAAAGTGCTTTTACGCTCGGAGGAATCGATCGTCGATCTTTCTCTCGTGGTGTGGGACCCTGCCATGATTCGTAATTGGGGAACTTTGATTGATTGATTGAATGGATGATGATCGCATTGGGTATCTAGGTTCAAGCTAGCAAGTGGGCAGGGTCTGCAAATTTCACATGATGGGTTTGTCTCGATTCAGACATGTCCCAACTCCTAACCGGCTTTTTTGTCGAGTCTCTTTACCAGAACACATAATGGGTGATTTACGGTGTTAAAAAATAAGCCTCTTTTCTCCTTTCCTGTCGCACAAAATTATACTACGAATAATATCAGGAGCATTGACAAAGAAAATGGTGGTAACAATTTGAAATTTATTTAAATATATATATAAAAAATGATATTTATAAGCATTATAACTTTTATATTGAGCTTTTTATTAACAGATCAGTTGATGATAGTCAGATATATATATATATATATATATATATATATATATATATATATATATATTTTTTTTTTTTTTTTTTACTAATCTTTAACGGCATATAATTCCAATATGGATCCACAGTTTTCATTGTAGATTAAAATTTATAAAACCATGGATCAAAAGTTTCATACGAGCATGCTTGCTACACGTGAAAGAAAGAAACAACAAAAGAAAGCGTCCGACGGGCTTTTTAAGCAGTCTTGAACCTTGATCTGGGGAATGTGGGTTGTCACGATCAAGGGAGGGGAAGTATGAACTGCCTTTGAGGGAATTTATGACTGGTTAATTTGAGGGCGAATCCTCTTTTGTGTCCGCTAGAAATCTGTCTGCGAAGGCTACGATCCACAGACAGCTAGGGCTGACTCACTCGGCTACGTAAGACTAGGCAAGTTGGTTCTTTTGGCAACCCGCTTGGTTCACCGAAGGTGCTAGTTTGGGCAGCTTCCCAACGCCCTTTGTCCGCCGGCATCGTCAACATCGACCGCACCGCCCCCCCGGGAAAGGGCCAAAACCCTAGCCCCACCATAGTTAAACGCTGGCCCGAATCCCATCTTAATGTCTCTCGTGCTGCCCAACCTGAGCATTTAAATCCCAAACTTAGTCCACAAAGCACTAAAATGACAACTAAAAGATTCGTGTATCCGAACCACCCCAATTATGAAATTAAAGAGTTGTTGCTGTTGGTTGGTTGGTTTCTGTACCGTTTTTTTTGGATCTGTCATTTTTGGAAATGTTGCTGAGCCCTTCGGATCCTTCGGCCAAAATTATAGGGCCAAGAACCGGTCCATCAAATTTTAAAGCCTAGTACGTGTCCATCAAATTTTAATGTTAATAACGATTGATGGACTTGGGATTTGTTTCGAAATTCCGTGGTCCATCCCAACTTTCCAGAGAAAAACAGATCAAGTCAAATTAGCAGAACATGGATGACAAAAAGAGGACAAAGCATTAGTCTCTTTCAAAAATCAAGAACCCGTTTCCTAGTTATCTTCAAGTCCTCTTGCTTAGCAATACGATTAAAGAATTGGGGGTGGAGGACAAGGTACGAGCGCGAGAGAAGTGAGCTCATTTTATTCTTCTTGTAGTTTGTGATTCATGCAAGCAAAGCAAAGAGGATCAATGCGAGACAATTAGAAGTACGTCAGCCTAAAAAATTGACGCGGATTTTGGCGGTGGTGGTACTGTTAATTTGGACCACGTGATCTTGTGAGCTGGCTCGGATCCCCATGAAGATTTCCAGTATCTTGCTCTAGTCCCCTCTCGATGTCCCCACCCATGTTTTCCTGCAAGCTAGCGCTCTCTCGCTCTCTCGCTCTCGCTCTCTCTCTCTCTCTCTCCTTCTCACGGCCAGCACTTACTCATCACCCTAAGAATCGTGTATGCATATAAGGCAACATCTTTAAAGTCATTATAAATGCTTTTTATCTACTTTTGACAAATGTTTAAATCATGAATCTGTGTCAAATGTCTTTTTACACGTTGGATAGATTTTGTGGCTGTGTCCCAGAAAGGGCCCCCCCCGGGGGGGGGGGGGGTTTTTCATTTTTTCTGAGTTCCTAACGTGAACCGTTCGAATCAGACAAGTATAGTTGATTTGTGTTTTGAGCGAATTCTCGCTCGGTCTTGCGAGGGACTGTTTGGAGTAAGTGTTCCACAGTTCTAGGTTCCATTTTCAATAATTTGACCCAACATGGCATTCTCGCGACGATTCAGATTGCAATTATGATAGTCTAGAAATTCACCACTACCTAACATTTTGCAAAGCATACATATTATTTTTCTTTTCCTTCTCAAGGTGGTGCTATTTATCCTAATTAAAGTTCAATTCCAATTGGGATCGGCAACGGGGCAAGGAAAGACTTCGGCCAATTAACCACTATGTATTGGAATTTCAAAATACACTTTTCTAGTTCAGTAATAAGTCACTAGATCTCTCTCTCTCTCTCTCTCTCTCTCTCTCTCTCTCTCTCTGTATCTCTCTTGTTAGGTGCAATAGGCCTAACTATCGCTGTTGCGACATGTGGGAGGGAGGGCGTGGTTGGTTGTTTTCATGAAGCTTCCCCATGCTGTCACGCAAAACATTAATCACATGAATGTTGCTGCTTGGAATTTTATGGCAAATGCAGGACAAACGAATTAATAAATTTTGTTCGCAGCTTCTCAGGGTGCAGATGAGCAATGGATTTAAAATACAGACGCATAATGCACATGCATCGTGAGGATTCACAAATAGCAGAGGGGCAGAATGCGTCGTACCGTGGATGACTAATCGGTGCTCTAAATTCGCTAGGCCCTCTTACCCGGAAAATCTTTGGGTCAAAGATCATCTGTTGAAATATCACTTTCGCTGGTCCAACTTTGATTTCTATACCCCAAATTCTTTGCTTAGAATCTCAAATTTTCTGGTTAATTAGATACGCTAATTAATAATGGCCAAAACCGGACTGTAGAGCACTGACAAGGGATTAAGAAACTTATTATCTGATTCGTACTCATTCCGTGGGGAGAATGTTTGAACTTTTTGCAACTTGCTAGCATCGGAATGAAGTCTATTGTATTGGTCATGCAGAAGCCAGAAGCAAGATGCATAATTCTCCCATCTCCCAGAACACACACACACACACACACACACACACACACACACACACACACACACACACACACAAGGCAGCGAGTAGATATACAGGCAGGTGGAGAAATTATATGTTGTTGATCCATGTTCTCTCGTGTGCATGATATCCTTGCTATATATATATATATATATATATATATATTATAATTGTAAAAGAAAGAAAAAAAAGTAGCTCACAATTTTAATGAACGCATTTCTAGGTCTCTCATAAAGTAGATTTGTCTCTTTCATTTTAGACAAACCTCTTTTTGAGTCACTTTTCAGACAAACCTTGAAAGTTTAGATTTACGTAGTCATTGTCCTCAACTGCCTATATGCAAACGCACTCATTAAAAATAGAATTGTTCCAGTCGTTTCGTTGTTTCAGACTGCATAAAATAAGCTCTAGAGACGAGTTCAATGGAAACATCCTAATTACTTCGTCGAAACTAATTGGAAAGTTCATTAATAAAACCGATCGCCCAGGTAATTATTATGCTTCCAATTTGACTTTAACGATTAACATCGAACCTCGGGTACAAAAAAACCGAATCTCTGGACCAGAAAGTCCAGGATGATGTCTCCTTTCACATCTATGAATCTTATATATTGAATTTGAAGATGATGATCCTTTTGATGATTGCCTAATTTTGGCCTCCATTCACTTATAATAATAGATACCTATACAATACGATTAGATTCCGTTAGACATATATCAAACCCGAAAGATCTAAAGAAAGAATTGCAGAATTGGGTAGGTTACAAATCGACCATAGAATTCGGTAGGTTACCAATTGTCCATGCTCGATGAATCTTGACCACTGGATTACAATGAACCAATGGTCCCAAGTCAATGTGTTTGGCCCCCTGCAAACAGTGACCCACAAGAAAGAGAAGCAAAACTATGGGTTGGACACTTGGGCTGGAAGATCACCATCATTCATCATCACCATCATTCATCATCATCATCATCATCATCACCATGATCACCCCAACGTTCATGAAACACGTAGAAAGAGAATTTTTTCTTGACGCGGGCAAGTCATGAAGATGCAAATCTAAGATCCTGTCCATTGCGTATCTTTGACAAAAATAATATCTCCAAACGATGCCGTTTCATTTCTTCTCTGTGTAGCCACCATGCAAGCATACATCCTCTTTCCCATTTCTCCATTTCTCTATATATACCAAAACTCTTCTTTCCCTCCCCCATCTGCCACGGCCACAACATACTCCTTCTTTCACTCTCGTATAAAATGGCTCGGAGCTTTACAATTGCAGCATATTTCTTGGTTATATTGTTCGTAACTTGTTCGATGTCCGCCACAGGAAAATCAAAGTCATGGACAAGTTTGCTGACCCCTTACGATAATCTCCAAACAGCAGATTTCTCTGATAGGCTTCGCGCTGACCCAGATGCCATCGAATCAGCCTCCAACGACCACGGCAACATTGTCCATCAAAAGCCGACCGCAGTACTTTATCCTTCATCAGTAGAAGATATGGTAAGCTTAGTCAAATTTGCATACAACAATCATTCAGCCCCATTGACTATAGCCGCGAGGGGCCGCGGCCACTGTGTCCGAGGACAGGCCATGGCTTACAAAGGGGTGGTCGTTGAAATGATGAGCCTAAGGAGCCATAAGAAAGGTTGGGCTTCAATAGCTGTCACCGCCTCAAAAAGCCCTTCAATGGGGTCTTACGCCGATGTCGGTGGCGAGCAGCTGTGGATCGATGTGCTGCATGCCACAATGGAACATGGACTTGCACCGGTTTCGTGGACAGACTATCTGTACCTGAGCGTTGGAGGGACTCTCTCTAATGCCGGAATTAGCGGCCAAAGTTTTCGATATGGTCCTCAGATCAGCAACGTCTATGAAATGGATGTTCTCACGGGTACGTCTCAATATTCCTTTAGTGATTAATTTCTGAAAGTTCACGTTTGAAAGCGTGTCTTTGTTAAGCATTTGGAAGTTGGAACAATCACTCTCATCCAATTTATTAGGCGTGCTTGAAATAGGTTCGCGGGGTCCCACACAGGAGGAAAAAAAATTGTGTTAATTAGTTCAGTTCGCATTGCGGTTCCTCGCCGATCCTTCAATTTCATGGACTCGTGCCCCATGCCCATGACAATGATGTTGGCATATGGGCAAATGTACATGTTCATTTTCTTTTCAACTTTATGTGGGCAAATGGGTCATTTAGCATCAACAAAAGTTTAAGGAGTCCTCGGTTGTTTCTTGCATTGTTGTGGGAAATTTTAATGAGAATTTTAATTTTACCGATCGGTTTTTGTGTTTTCTTTTTTCTCCTTTTTATTTTATTTTATTTATTTTTTCTGCGCGCAGGAAAAGGGGAGCTTGTGACTTGCTCTGCACACAAGAATTCGGAGCTCTTTTACGCTGTTTTGGGAGGTTTAGGCCAGTTTGGAATCATAACCAGAGCAAGAATCCCTCTAGAACCGGCGCCAAAGAGGGTACCTATACATTAATTCTACAAAAAGCATGATTTATTGACTTGGATTTCATATCATAATCATATTATACTTCTAGATGCTTGATATTTTATTAGCTCCTCACCTTTGCTCTATCTTGGTACGGTGGTTATTTTGTTTTTAGGTAAAATGGGTGCGAATGCTCTACGATGATTTCTCTGCTTTCACCACGGATCAAGAACGCTTAATTTCAGTCAATGGAAGGAAACAAAAGAATGCGCTTGATTATTTGGAAGGTTCGCTTCTCCTGGATCAGGGTCGTCCAAACAATTGGAGATCCTCCTTTTTTCCATCGTCAGAAATCCAAAGAGTAATGTCCCTTGTAACACAAAATGGCATCATCTACTGTTTAGAAGTGGCTAAGTATTATGATGATCTCACCCAGCATACCGTCGACGAGGTACTTCATCAATACTATCATCATCATCATCGCTTATCGATGGTACAATTAACAATATTCCCAACAGCTAGCTAGATTCTGCTATAATGATTTGAACATGTTTGCCTTTGATTTTTGTTTTTTTTTTTCTTTTTCTTTTTAATAGGAACTGCAACAAATGTTCAAAGGTCTACGCTTCCTTGACGGCTTACTGTTTGAGAAAGATGTCTCCTTTGTCGATTTTTTAGATAGAGTTCGGAGCGGAGAGCTAGAGCTTCAGTCTCGGGGACTATGGGAGGTTCCTCATCCATGGTTAAACCTCTTTATACCAAAATCTCGTATCTCCGACTTCAATTCGGGGGTTTTCTGGGACATTGTCCTTAAACGAAACATTACGACAGGGCCTGTCCTTGTCTATCCCATGAACCGAGACAAGTAAACAAATTTGAATTATCTCATGTATTGTGAAATAAAAAGACGAATCAATGTTGGAGGCGATGATGAGTAAATGGTAATTGAATTTGCAGGTGGGATGATAGGACGTCCGCAGTGGTACCAGACGAAGACATTTTCTATGCAGTGGGGTTTTTGCATTCAAGTGGGTTTGATGACTGGAAGGCATTTGATGACCAAAATGAAGAGCTGCTGAAGTTTTGTGATAAGGCTGGTATTGAGGCTAAGCAATATTTCCCTTATTATACAACTAAAGAAGAATGGATTGGGCACTTTGGTTCGAAATGGAGAACATTCCGAGAAAGAAAAGCTCAGTTTGATCCAAAAATGATGTTATCTCCGGGGCAAAGGATTTTCAGGGACTCCTAAATTTTGTTTAGATTTTCACGGACTATTTGGAGTTTTGTGTACTGAAAACGCCTTGTATTGACACTCAACCTCGTCGCGAGCGTTATAATTCCAATGCATTCTTAATCATCGTCCGTATCTCTGAGCCCCAATAGTCAAGATTCAGGATTCGTATCGGTCGGATTATGTGCGAGTTTGGAACACTAAAAACAAAAAGGGCTTGTTCCTGCAACTCATATCTCGCACGGCACGCTTTGCAACTTTATTTTGCTGCTTGCAGGCAACCAGGAGACATCAAAATATTGAAACTTCAAAAAGTAGGCGGCCCGACCAACAAAAGAAAAAGCTTCGGAAGATGCTGTTCGACGTATGCTCCACTTTTACGAGCGTTCCTACTTTCTAGGTAGATCACTGTGATTTTGGCACGTGAAACAAAGAAAGCCACAGGTCGCCTCTTATAGTTAACAGTTAACGCACTTTCATCAACGAAGCAAAAGCCAAAACTTTAATCCAACACAACACTGAAAAAAATGAAAAATAAAAAAAGGGCACGCCTTCCGTTAAATATTATTTAATTTTCCTTGTAGTCCATATTTAATTTTCAAATCAAAATTATCTACAAAAAAAGATTGTTAGAATTCATTTTAGATTACACCTTTTTTCTTGAATTTCATCTTCATTAGCTTATAAGTTCTGTTAAGGAGAAAACCGTCGAAATCAATTGCTAGTCGACAAAAATGTTATCTATGATAAACCCTAAAACTATTTTTGTAATTATATATCTCTTCGTTTAATGTCAGCATGTCTAGTATGAACAAAATTGCCCCACTATCTCAACGTGCTGCCCTGCTTGACGTGTGAGATTCAATGGAGCACAATCAAACTCAATGGTCAAAAGATATATATTTTGACTAATATTCGTATTTGTATTATACCCTTTTAATATATATGCATATACATTGCGAAAGCACCCCCTTAATTACAAACTGTTAAAATTTTTTGTCATTCACGATTAAAATTCTTCCATGACTACAGTATTACATTTATTATTATTATTATTATTATTATTATTATTATTTGATACCATAATCTATATGCGCGTTTATAGTGGGGTTGTGTTCTTAGTTTGATCCTGGCCGCTGTCAGACTTTGAAACGAGACAATCCAAACATCGCAATGGGCCTTGACTTCACACCAGGGAAAACGGCAAGACATTTATCAAGACCCGATCCAAAACGTGTCTGCTCCTTTCGTTTTGAATGCCAATTAGCCTCACTCTGTCCCGCCGTTAATACTCGTTCATAACACCCGTCTGCTACACGTCCATGGACTCGTGGCATCTGATGATTGGGACAAAAAAGCATTTGCCCCCTTCGCTGCGCCATTGGGAGTCTGACACGTCATTTTCGTTAAATAAATAAAAAAAAGGGTCGTGGGAAATGTTCGTGAGTTTAGCCTTTTTCCACTTTTTAATTGAAAGACATATATTCATTATTTTTTTTTTACCTTTTCTTCTTCTGCTTCTTCTTTTTTTTTTTTTTAATTGGAAAATAGAGCAGCCGTTATGCCTTTGCTCGAGGCCGAGTTCCTCCTTAGCAGGGGTATTATGGTAAATTTGTGTCTCCTTCCTAGACGGGGAGTCCAGGCTACTGTCCACTCGAGAACGTTATAAATTCCGCGTCGGTGGGTTGATCTCTGGCTTTTATGTTAATGTTTTCTTTTCTTCTCATTTCTCTCCTTTTCTTTTCACTTTCTCTCTGTTTTTTTTTTCTCTTTTATTTTCTTCATCAGTTTCAATTCTTCATGTTTTTCCTTCTATTTACATTAGTTTTTTTTTTAAGCCTAAATAATTGGAATCTTGTATTGATTCGGAGTTCTGTCTCCTTTACAGCATGACATAACGTTAATCTTGAGTTTCCTCTTTTTTGTTCTTTTCTTGTCTTTTTGTTTTTTGTTTTTTGGGTTTTTCGTTCCGCAGTTTATCTGTATCCCACTTTCTCATGGCAAGATTGGTCAGTGTGTGCATCTCTTTACAATTTCTTTTTTCCTTTTCCTTTACATTACAACGTGTATTTTCTTTATAATTTGTAACTGGTTACCAAGAACGATGTTTTCGTGGTGAAACTATACGCAGTTATTGAAGCTGCCGCTGGAACAGCAAGCAAAAAAAAAAAAAAAAAACAGTTCGTAGACACAGCAATTGGGTAAAGATCAAAACTGATTTATGCTATCCTCGTTCGTCATTAATTTTCATTTCTATTAAGAGGGATTTAAAGTGTTGTATTGATTTGAAAGCCTGTTCATTATAGGAACACGTAACGTTAATCTTGACTTTCTTGTCTTTTTGTTTTTTCTCTGGGGGGGGTCTGCAGTCCCACTTTCTCTTGGAAACATTGGTCAGTTTATGCTTTTATATTACAGTATAAAGCCTCCTCACACAAGTATTATTGCTTGTCAAAACTAATATGTTTCTGGCGAAAATATACTTATTGGAACCGTCCTGGAAGATTAAGAGCAATAGTTCAAGCAGTAACAATTTCTTTCTTTTCTTTTCTTTTTTGTTTTTTTTTTCTTTTTTCATATGTTTTTCAAGGCTTCATAGGAAACATTGTTGGAGAAATGCCTTTTAAGCTCACTATCTCCTTTTGCTAATTTTCCCCCCCTTTTTATATATATATATTTATATTTTTTTCCCCGTCTGAAATTTGTAATTGAAATTTTGTTTTATCTGCTTTTGAAGAATCACGATTCAAGGGCTTGGATGCTTACATACAAGTAGGATATTTTCTAACTAAACTCAATTAACGAAAATTTAACGATCTTAACGTTTAAATTTAATGTTTTGCAGAAGAATTGAGCATAATATGAGAGGTCATCCTTTACCTCAGAGGGAAGGTTGTCACGAGGATTATGATATTGAAGATCTTGCAAAACTTGGAAATGTCATAAAAGGTATGTGCCGTACGATTTACCTTATGATTGTCAAATGAGTTTTTTTTTCATTCTGCAGCTTTTCTATGTACAACCACACCCAGAAGAGCAAGAGGGGTCTCTAAATTTCAAGAAGTTTTTATAACAAATAGACATTATCTGCCTAAATTGTATTTGAAGAATAGGAAAAAGAACATGAGATTTTAATTCTTTGGACTAAAATAGATAAAAAGAATTGCATAATACTACAATGATGTGACATGGTCGAGTAAGCTAATTTGAACTTTCTTAGAGGATATAACCTTGAATTCTTTATATTTGAATGTGTCTTTATGAAAATTTGTAGATGGGATGAAAAAATGAAGTTGGTGTTTGTTGCAGAACCAAAAGAAGGAAGCAGAGTTAGACTCTGTTTTTCGGGATTACTCTAGTTTGGTTTCGAGACAACACACCTGTGACGGGAAGAACAACAAAGCAAAGGCATTGGGTATGTGCTCAGAAAACTCAAAGAAAGGAGAAGTTGCTTTTCATCCTGCAATTTTTTTATGGACTTGTTTCTTCCTTCAAGATTGGATAGTTTATACTTTATATGAATCCTTAGATTTAAAAGCTCCTTATATTGGTGTTTGCTTATAAAAAATGATGTGTTTTTAATGAAACTATACTGATGCTTTGAAACCAGTCAAAATGACCTGGGAAGATTTAAAAAGGCCAACATATTTCTTCTGAATTGACCAAATTAATGGAAAGTCAGAATTAATAATTTCTTCTTTTTGTTCTTTTCAGGTTTAACGGAATCATCATTGCATGAATGCAGATGTAAATTGAGAAAAAGCTCAATACCTCTTCTCTCTCTCTCTTTTTTTTCTTTTCTTTTTGGGCCTTTTTCTGTTTCCCTTCTTATCTTAACTTTGCAAGTAAAATTTTCAGTAAGCTACCTTTGAGGAACCAAGATAAAGGATGCTTACAGGTCAACTAAGTTATTCTTCTAAATAAATGTGATTACCTAAAATGCATAATGTATCACTTTTTAGGTTTTATGTTTTTGCAGGAAAAATATACAGAATATCAGAGGTCATCCATCACTTCAAAATGCAGCTGTCTTGAGGCTTATGATTTTGAAGTTCTTGTGTAAGTTGGTGAAGTACTGAATGCATGGGTCATGCTTTTCAACTTTTGGTCAAAAGTGTTCTCAAGTGGCTCCTTTCTATTTCATAGCTTAGAAGATTTTCTGGCTTTTTTTGTCAATATCTAAAGCATTTCAGTCTGTCCATATTGTTCAGCTCATCCATGGCAGATGATGAACAGTTGATCTTTTATCAATGCAGGTGTATAAATAATCCAGTCAGTAGAGGAGCAGTGGAAATAGATATTAAACAAGCCATTCTTATTTCAGGTGAAGCTCATTATGTCTTGCAACTGTCTGGTCAACCACAGATAAAGAGGAAGCAAAGAATTCAAACAAGTTTGATCATTACATTATTTGTTTAAATGTGTAATTGATAATCTATTGATATGCAACTGCATAGAAGTTATTGCTCGTGATATTGACAGTGTGGATGTTGAAGAAGGTATTTTGCATTTTAAGTTAACAAAATGATGCATGTCTTAACATAAAATCCATTACTTGGTTTATTACTTTGTTGCTTATCTTTTTCATCCATTGTTTAAGAATTGCAGACAGACTTTGGGCAGCAACCATGTGAATTTGGTAGTCACACAAACCATTACATGAAGGGCCACAGGTAAATATTACAGTTTTTGTACTGCAAGACGTTATTGTTCAGAGTCTCATTGAATGTTCGTTGGCCAGCATAGCAATATCTGCCAAAAATGCATGGGACTTGGGAGGTCATATTTATAGATAAAAAAAACTCGTTAGAGAAGCATCAATGTACTACTTCACCTGGTGAGTAACCTTCTCTACCATTTTTACTTCATTTTGTTGCTGTACACATACAGAAACTTACTTGTCTGGTAGTTCAAATGTATATATTTCTTGGGACAAACAGTGTGTGAAAGTATATGCTATAGTTGGTTTGGTGATAAGGCTTAGACAAAGCTTTAATAGGCTAATAATTCAGGGCAGCGATCTCCTACCTTACCAGATTGTGCCACAAAGGTTTTTTATTGAATGCCATACTTTTTATGCGTATTATTAATCTAGTTTGGTTAAGGCAATTACACGTACCAGTGACAATATTGGAAGGTAAGAGAGCTGTTGTTTTTGTTTACTTAACGGCCACATTGCTTTTTGGGTTGTAGCCTGTCATTTGCCTTTTTTTTTTATCTTTTTTTTTTTTTTTTTTCATTAAGAGACCTATTAAACAGTGAACTACATAATCTCTCAATTCCCATAAATCCCATAGCCCCCTTTTCGGGACCCTGACTATTGTTTTTTCGATGGATTGTCGTAGATGACTTTTGCTTGCGAGTACTTTGACGTCTCACGGAGCAGCATTCCCTTTTCCAAATTTGTATGATCACAAGCCCTACAAGTTTTTTGAATTAAAAAATTTCCAACTATGATTCGGAATTGGTAATTAATTTGAAATTACGTTCAAGTTGGCCTAAAAATGGAGCATGAGGACGCGTATAAATTATCCAATGCCAGGAAGCTGTCATCATTCCTTCCAAACTCTGAAGAAGACTGCAGGTTATGTCGCACAAGGTAAGGACGTTACCTTCGCTTTAATGGCCAATACATTGTGAGGGATACATTTTTTTCACAGGTGCGCGCACGGGTGCGCTTGCAGGACCTCCAACACGCACAGGCAAACTGGTGTTCCTATTTTCTAGTCCATTGCTCCCGTCTCGCTCCACTTTTGCTGTAACTGTTTTACACAGGTCACTTCTTTCCCACTTTATTGTTTGGAAAAGCCTTTTTAATGGCAGCCATATGTCTCGTTCACCCTTCATATTTAGTTATATATTTTCATAAAATAGCAATTTGAGTGCAATAATCTGCTACTAACCGAGCTTTATGGGCGCGGCTTCGGTTATTTAATAAAATAACAACACGTCCATGCCCGCTATTTATTATGCTGGTGGCCATTCCAACCACAATGGCAACCACCTTCCGGCGATGACATTGTGGCAGGTAGGCTTTTTTCAAATGAGGCTATATGCCAACTATTGTCCGACTCAGGACGAAGCAGAAGCAGCATATCCTGGGGCACATGGGAATAGCGACGAAGATGCCTAATCAAAACTAGTCCATGAGAGAAGTCTATAATGCCTACTGACCGACGTATGGGGCGTTGATAATGCTTGGAAGAAATTAACCCCGATGGCTGATTCAAACTCCACAAGATATGAGCGAGACGATAGCCTGAAATAAGACTGCGGCATTGAGTGCTGCTGGTTGCTTATACAGCGGTAATTTCCATTGGAGATCATTGATGAGCTAAGCATCGCTTGCGTGGGCCCTGTTGGTTATTATGTCGACCAAGCGTTGTTATAAGACGAATAGCCGCCAGGCAGTTGAAAAAAACAGAAGAAAACACGAGCTTTTACTCATAAGATGCGTTGTTCCACGGGATAAAATTTAGAGATAGTACAAAAGTTTGTTGAGTGTGGTTCAACACTTTCCACAATTTTGGCTATAGGAGCGGATACATTTAACCTGTTAGGCCAGGCAATAAGCCAATTCTTCAGAGTTGGGGTTAAACAGTGAGCAATAGATGCCTACTACTCATTTTATTAGGTACCTAGCTAGTGGAACCTTTCTCCTGCCACGAGATTTCCTTAATGAAGTTCAAAGCCATGGACGTCGCCTCAGCTTGCCGAGAAGTGTACGAATGACTTGCCCCTTCTGTGATGTGCAGTTTGTGATTAGGTAGGTAGAACCTCAGCTAATTCATAGGCATCTTCGACAGGGATTGATTTGCCCCTACGCATAAGTCGTTTTGGTTAGCCTAGTATTATGTATAGTTGAATTGGATGCACTACCAAGCCATCAGCATTCAGCAATATGAACAAATTCGTTAGATTTAGACAGAGCAACAGCCATTTATAAAAAGAAAAGAGTCCTTCCCTTCCGCTAATTTGAATCTGAACTGCCCCTAAGTGAATGCTTCTTCTCAAACCCATGTAGATAACAAATTATTATGGTTCATCCTCATGGGGCAAACATCAAAGCTTTTTGTCCTCCATCATTTTACATTTACTAGTCACAAGTCATTGACAATCGAAGACAGACTTAATCTAGGAAAGTCAGCCTTAAATATTAAAGGCAATATACGGTGATAAACTCGTAACACAAGAACTTATCCAGGCTAATCTGAAGATATGCTCTATTCATATCCGAGTTCAGACCATCCATCAAAGCCTCCTCAGTGGCATGATAATTAAGACTTCCTATGAAAATTACGAGAGAGAGAGAGAGAGAGAGAAAGAGAGATTGTTGAACACGAATTGGTTTTTGTTTTTTTTGGCTTTTCTCCACTAATCAGTACATGACATTTTGAGCAAGAAAAATTCACCGGTCTTACCCTTGACCTCAATATAGCCATCTTGCTTGATCTTTTCCATAAAATCACTTCCAATTGGTTCTTCAATGCCTTTCTTCATATCATAACGGTCAGAACATTGACAACTGTGCTGATACCATGTTATTTTGAAGCATATAAGAGCGCCACATCACCTCCTCCAATTTCCAAACTCATGTTAAGCAATTTGCCTTTCAAAAGAGGAGTAAATAACATCCACATGGCATGATTGTCAAAGTCGAACTTCAAAATGGATAATCAATAACAAAAGCAATGTGGAAAAGCCTGTGCAAACAAAATTTCCTTAAAGATCTCCCCGTTTTTTCAATGAATGACACAACTGGACCCCTTTCATTTCTGTCTTTTACCTTTTTTTCCATCAATTACAGTACTTGGCAAGCAACTCATTAGTGCCACAACCATTTTTTTTTTTATTTTTTTTGAACTATTGTATATGATGTCCATCACAGAATTGTAAGGGTGACTTACTAAATGATTCTACATGGGAATGTAAACTAAACATAGGAATATCCTGCCAAAGAAGCATTATGTACAGAGATGCTTTACAAGACTAAATGTAAGCAAAACATTGGACTATGACAGGTGAAATGATGCTCTATCTTACTAATTGATATGCAAGCTATTAGAGATAGAACTAACATCAACTATCCAGCAATGGCCAGAATTTGCTTTATCCTTTTTTTTTCACCATTTGGCTCTACCTGAAATGATAAATTTTCAATTGAGAAAACTGCTGGCAGCCAAAAGAATGTGATTTAAAATCATGGTATGGCTCAAATGTAGTAAAGGACATCTTATGGTAGATCAGATTGTCCAAAAATATCACATCATTTTTTCTCTATAGTTTTTTACATGCCTGATAGTAACAGCTATAATGATGCGTTACATTTGGAGCACAATCATACACACCTTTGCTATGTCCAAGGATTGCACTTATCACTTGGTTAGGTCCGATGAAGTGCTCAATTACAGCTTGTAAATCATCTGCCCCTTTTGAATAGTTAACGTAGGAAAAAGAAGCTCCACTCTCCCTGGAAAGAAATGAACCCCAAAAAGTCAACGTGAAATTTGAACATCATGATTGATTATACCACCTGTCATATTCAGCCAAAATCAAGTATTATGTATTCACTGAATATCCAGCTACAAATCTACAATCATGTAATATGAAACCCGGGCACCTATGTCGTGGCCTCTTTCTATGAGACACTTTTCTGTTTAGAGAAATCATTTTTCCTATGTATTTCTATGATCTTGTCCTGCCTTGAAAGTTGAATCAAGCAACTTCCAGAAAATTTAATACCTATGTGGCATATGCTTATGGTCAGGGACAACAGTAAAGGCAGTTATTATACCCACCACAACTTAAACAAGCAACCGGCTAGTTTTCTACACCTAAAGCATTTGTTCAGCCTAAAACGTGCACTATGGAAAAGGCAAAGAATGATTAGGCACGCTATTTTCAAACCAGTGATTACGTGATGTACACCACTAATGCATCCCATGTCCGTCCGTGATACTAGAAGCTTACCCATTTCCAGAAAAATCAAAACGTAAGGCACTGATACCCTCATTTTCTAGTGCAAAAGCAAGGTTCACCATCATAGCCTGCTCCTGGAGAAAATTAAAAAAAAAAAAAAAGAAAAGAAAAGTAAAAGTTGGCTACTTTACTTTTTCCATGATGGATAATTGACGGATGACTCAGAAAAATCTAAAGAATGCCGGTAAATTCTCTCAACATATAATACAAACTACAGAGCAATATTGAATCCCAAATATCACAGCAGACAAGACAACCTTTGTGGACCGAAAACCATGGCACAGGGCAACGATCTCCTTGTATCTAGTATCAGGCAACAAGCCGGCAAGATTTTCACCGCGCTTGTTTGGTATTATGACTTTCTGAAGAGGAACAACTGAAACCCAACACTTGCCCAAGCCAATACTAGGCGAGTGAAATATTGTTATTAAGAAAAAGGCACTACAAAATCAAGATCAAGCACCACTGCAATAAGTCTTCATAACTAATGCTCATCCTTCTAGCAAAAGATACCGACCGTGGCCAAAGATCAAACTGGCAATTGGGTAGGATTGCCAAATGCTCCATTTATATGAGTGGTTCAATGGACTAAACTACGGTACTAATATTAAAGTACGCGCAAGAAAAAGAGTGACTTTTGGTTACCTGAGTCTCCTTGGATGGAGTGAGCCATTGTCGGCCCCAGGGGCTACGCCGGGATTGCGAGACGATGAGGAAATATGGGGGAAGGCGAAGAGGTTGCGGGCTTTTTTCGGAATTAATGAATTTTTCTGGTACTGAATGGAAATTGCAAACGAGGACTTTCATTTTTCATTAAATTTGGTTTCTATTTTCGAAGGGAGTTCGTTTTGTTGGCGTGACAATTCACAATTGCATTAGTTGAAATTCTGAGAATTTAAAACCCCAAATTGCCCAATACAGTGGTCAGGTCCGATATGCTTCCATTCCAGTTTCGGTTTCCGAGAAAAGATGTCATTGAGACTGGAATCGCCATTGAATTGTTTCCATACATGGAAAGAACTCTTTTTTTTTTTTAAAAGTTAAATGAATTTCTAATAATTTCTTAATTGTAATTGACGCATTTTTATCGGGCAAATTGGGTTTAAGGTAATACGATTTGTTATTATTTAGGCAAAGTTTATGCTAACGAAGCAAACTACAAGGTATGGATTTGATGCAAAACATATTATAGACTCTATTTTGACAAAACTCTAAAACCACATAGCACAAATTTTAATTTTATCTTATATTTGATATGCCAAATTGATTTTACATGTCAGTATCCGTCCATTGATTTTACCCACCGGGACGCCTCCTCGTAAACTTAGTCTAAATTTACTGAAAAAGAAAATGTCGATTAATTTGATCATGTGTGAATATGTTGAATGGAGCACAAGTGGGGTTTTTATTATTATTATTATTATTATTTTTATAATTGTTAGTCATCTTGGGTGTGCAAGTTGTCAGCTTCCATTTATATAGAATCATCAACGCATTATAGAATGTTTCTTTCTGATGTTTCACACAATGATTTATTGGTCTTTCCAACGGTCCTGAGGTAACTTTAATGGACCATTCCATTCCATCCGGAAGCCTGCAATTAACTACAAAAGCCATACCTTGGAATTGACCTTGTTCTGAGGCCCCAGAACGACGGTTGAAAATTATCTCATCGATCAGCCGCCATGCACATTGTTCTAATAGTCACGGACATGGCCCAAGTTCGCTCCAATGTTTATGAAAGTCGAGGTCATCACGGACAATGAACTGTCAGACGTGAGTCTACAGTCTAACCAATCGCGGCAATTAGGGTGGGGATGGTCGCCCCTTGAAGTAGGGCACATATGCAGAACATGTACGACAAGCTTGGCGCACAAAAGTTCAATCAACTTTTATAAAGTTGAAGGGTCCGACCATCCCGGACTACAATGGAAACAAGTCGTCCCTTGTTCGTTTCTTCCATTTTTGTAAAAAAGAACAAAAAAAAAAAGAGCTTTAGAGATAATGCAACCAAGCTCTCACTTTTTTTTTGTTTTTTTTGTAGCAAATACAATGCTCTCATTATATATATGTACATATTTGTTTCACTCTCTTGTGCTTTGTGTGAAGTAGGAATCACAAATGCTACGATTAGATTGTAAGTCGTTCCATCAAAGCCTTTGGCACGGGTGCATGACTTCCGGCCGACTTGGCTCTCTTTCACAACAAGTCTTTCGAGCATCTACCTTCCTTAAATATCTTTGCCAAAAAAAAAAAATAAAAACTTGAATCTGATTCCAATTGTTAATAGAAGTTCGAGTAGTTAATAAAAGCGTAAATTTGCTTGGGGGCCAAATTAAAGTGATTCTTGGTCCATTATGACCTTTTAAAAGAAGTCTGCCCCGACTTCCCTTATAGTGGGCGTGGACGTTGGATTCTACCAACACACACTGGTCTCAGCCCTCCGTTGAAATCACAGCCACCCACTTTGAAACGAAATCGTAACCTTTTATCTTACTTTTTTAGTTCGCCACCCTTGAATTGGAGAAAAAATTGAAATAAAAGAGGAAAAAACGAATGCGAAACCAATATTCAAGGAGAGGTCAATTCTATATCGCTGTACAAAGTGTCTTATGGAAAAAGGACAGAATAATTATATTCAGAAAACGATATATTATTCTCAATTCTTTTCGACCGATGTAAATCGAGGAACTGGTAGAACGACAAAATCGGGAAAAAATAAAATAAAATAAAATATCACGCAAATTAGTGAAACTGGTATATTGAGAAATTATTTATTAAGCCACGCGACTCAAAACGCAAATAAAGAAAGAGGAAAGAGGAAAGAAACGGCCTGCCTCCTCCCTTGACTAGTTTCAAATGAGTAGACTTTGACTGTTACTTTCCAAGCTTTTCCCGTGGCTGGCTGCAAGACCCACCATCTCTCTCTCTCTCTCTCTCTCTCTCTAACTCCCAAGACCCACCCCACCCACCCACCCACCACAGATCCAGTATCCGATGTTCATATACCAGCGCTGTCTGCCTGGCCAAACATGAAGCGTCCATCTTTGTCTTCTTTGGCCATCAAAGATAGACAGACGTGATGAACAGATGATGAAACGATCAAAAAGAGAGCAACATAAAAGGGATGCGGATCTCTTTTATGGCTCAGTAGAATTAGCTTAGTCAAAGCTTCCTTGCGCCATGGACACCGTCTTTTCCATGCCCCAAGCAGAGCGAGCCAATTATCTCCAAATGCTAATACAGTCTGTTGGTAGCAGTTACATTTGTCTTTGGTCGTACCTGCGGTCCAGCCCTTCCAAGTAAGCTTGGAAATGCAATTTCTAGCCTACGCATAAGTCTGTCCAGTTTATAACAAATATTATACATACCCAATTGCTTGTTTTAATTCTTACCAGCTGTTTAATCTTCTGGGATGGATCTTACCAAGGAGAATTCTATCAACCTGGAATTCGGGCGCTTTTTGATGAATATCGGCAGGGAGTGATTTCTCTTTTTGATGAGTAAGAAACTGATAACAACTTTAGCTGCAGAGATATAAACATAGATTGGCTTCGTTTCTCAAGTGCCGACATGTCTTCTGTATTTCTGCTCTGACTGCAGCCGTGTTCCGGGGCATGCTTTCCTCACCAATTCTCCCTTCATAGAGCTAAATGAATTGGATCTTCTGAGGAAGGCGTCTGTCCATGCACAGCGGCAATTCTACCAGGTAATTAAAAACTTGATGATGAATAAAATATATAATAAGTCAAAATGTTGCGTCCTTTACGGTAAATTCAAAAGCAGCCGTGTTTTTGTTTATGTACCTGACTCAATGTTTCTTTGTCTTCATCTGTTTCAGGAAGCAAGGATTAAGGTTTTTCATTTTGATGCTGCCCGAGAAAAAGAACTTGTCTCTATGCTACTCCCCCCCCCTCTCTCTCTCTCTCTCTTTCTCTCACATCCTCTCTCTTAATTTATATGGCTGCAGACTGCGGTTTTCCTGGGGTGCAGGAGCGGGGAAATTGAATTAGGCTGGTCCACAACCCCTGGAGTAAGAAACCTATTCTGTTTTACCTTCTATTAATCTTTCTTGCCGAGATGTTCAAATAAAAATGAAGAAAAAAAGATCCATACCCTTGTTAAATTTCAATTCCTTCTTCATTCATCAGACGAACATAAAAAATGAAATGAAACATTGGTTTCCGGAGGACTTTCCTCGGCATTCTCCTCCATTAAGAGCAGTTGATCCTGGTCGGCAGTCTTCATCTTCATCCTCATTGAGATCACTATCCATGGATAGCCCAGACAGCTCTTCTTTTCTCTTTAACATTCCAGGCACATCACAGGTAGCAGAATCCCTCCAAGAGAGTCCGACAGTGCAGCCCCTAATGAGCACGACCACCAGTACGCTACTCCAACAAGTTATGCCATTGCAGCCAATGCCGGGCGCAACTCTTGCGCTTCGACGAGCCTTGCAATCTTTGCATTCAATGCCAAGCACAAGTGATCCATATCAACATGCAATGCAGTCTCTGCAAGCAATACCGAGCACAGGAACAGCTAGTGCAGACCAGCAAGCCTTGCCAGCATTTGCCCTAACCCCAGAGTGTGTAGATGCCACGATGACAAGAGCCATTATCGCCGTTTTAACTTCTACGTCCTCTTCATCCTCTTCTTCTTCGACACAAAATTTACCAAATATTTCTCAAATAAGCCGGAAAGCAACTGCTTTCAGGAGTTACCCCTCAGGTTTAAACCCCACAGCAAGACCACCGAGAACCCATTTACGAAAGCAAAGTATGCTTAAACGGGCAATTACTTATTACAGAACTTTAAACACAGTAATACGTGAACATATGCTGGCAAACCGCCCCAAAAGCACCCAGTTGCACCATATGATATCAGAGCGCAGAAGGCGTGAAAAGCTTAACGAAAGCTTTCAAGCACTGAGATCACTTCTTCCTCCAGAGACTAAGGTACGGCGAAGAGTTTTCTGCTAGAACATTTACTCATCTACAGCATTAATTGAACTTTTACCCGCCAATTACTTGTTGCTACGAACAACTTGTGTTAGATTCAGGAATTTTATTTTCTTGATATAGATGGGGTCGAGTTTTATTAAGGAGATAAGAGTGATAGTGCATACAAAATGCTTAGCGGAACAAGGCTTAATGTCAGACAATGAGATTAAGATTGTCTAGTGGTGCGTCGGTTTCCCAAGTCATCAGTAAAAAAATTAGGATTCATGTCGGTGTGCTCAAAACACCAATTATCAGTAATACGAAGAATAGATTCAGGAGTTTATGTGTGCGTGACTTCATCTTGGATGACACAGAGAGACAAAGCATCAGTTCTTATTGGTGCAAGGGAGTACTTGAACTCCTTGAAAGCCCAGATTGAGGATCTCAGTCGAAGAAACCAGCAGTTGGAAGCACAGCTTTTACCTGCCAAAGAAACAGCTGAAGAAGTAAGCGAATCCGAGACAGCAGTAAGTGGACCAATTCACGTCCAGCTTAGAAATGTTCCTGAATCGACTTCGTCAATACACCGCGTCGTCGACTTGAACGTGACCGTAAGAGGGGAGTCTCCCCCCTCGATTATCGTGATTCGGATACTGGAGTTCTTGAAACAAGATGAGAATGTGAACTTGACGTCCCTTCAAGCCAGCCAGCGTACACTAGGATCGACTTCTTCCAGTCATATTGTGTTGAGACTGAGAATTGAGGTACGCCTCTAGCCCTATATACTGCAGCATCGCCATTTCATTCTTCTGCAATTCAACATGAATTAGCGATCCATCGAAACATATAAAGTTAATTTCGACGAGTCTTAGGCACAACTCTTTCCTTCCTCGTGCTACCTTTTATATATATATATATATATATATATATATATTTATTTATTTATTTATTTATTTATACACACACCATTAATTATAATAATTTGTAAAAAAATTAAAAACTATTAATTATAAAATTTAATAATAACAACAGAGTTATATCAGCGGAATACTTATTCAACACGCAACAAATTGAAATATTAACATTAATTTATGTCTAACCAAAAGCTTATTCAAATGAATTAGAGAGATTAACCGGTTGGCGGGCACCGGCGTTGCGGTGCAAATTACACGAAGATTTTGTTTCTTTTTACCGTCTAATCTCTCCTTAATCAAATTGTGACAATCGATTGAAGAACTCGTGCCACTCTCTCTCTCTCTCTCTCTCTCTCTCTCTCTCTCTGGTCTCATCGTTGCAAAGAAAAAGTAAATTGCAGATTAAATTGATTGATTGATGAATGTAATTTGAATTGATCGTGTTTGCCCGGCTAGTCAATTTGCTTTGTTGATTGTGTACAGGGAAGCGATTGGGACGAGTCGGCCTTCCAGGAAGCAGTTAAAAGGCTCGTTGCTGACTTGGCAAATTGACGGCTGTACAACGCTTTATACAGCTGTCGGGTTCTTATATTCTGCCGGCCCCACATCCCAGTCGCCGCCGCTTAGCTTCTTTTTTTTTTTTTTTTTCCCGGTGATCATAGTCATTCGTTCGTAGGCCACACACTCGAAATTACATTCTGTATCGAGGCACTGCTGTGCTGTATGCAGGTTCACAATTTTGATGCCCTTTCGAGTAGTAAAAGCAATTTAAACATTGCATTTCCTTTTGGCACCATCATTTACCGAAACGAGCGTTATTATTAATTCTCCAAGTTTCAAAATTTTACATTTTATATATGTAATTTTTTCAGTACATCTCATAACCATGTAAAACAAACACTACATGTACTGATCATTACATCTTCTAAATTTCATCATATATTTTTAATAAAATTACAGCTAAATTGCTGTAATAAATGAGGAGTTAGTAGAAGAGACACCCAACAGCTATGTAGGGAGAGAGTGCAACATTGTACAAATTTGGCTGCGACTCATCATAACGTGATAGAACGTTAGAACACCCGCTTTCTCGTCCACACGAATCAGAATAAATCGTGAAAAGGAGTATCCGACTTTTATTCTTATCAATTGGAATATTTCAATGTGTCGCCCAAATTGACTGCAACTGTTGGAGAGAGAGAGAGAGAGAGAGAGAGAGAGAGAGAGAGAGAGAGCCCAATCCGGAAACGAATGATAAATGCATTCAAACGTTGTCCAGCGTCAAGACTCTCTTATAACTCACCAGCCCTCGTAGCTTTCATGGCTTCTTGACGTTTGGTATCGGTTGATATATTTAGAGCTCCTTGTGATTATTAGGACCATGTCTAATAATAATCTATGGATGGTATACAAAGAAAGGATCCCCACCTGAGGTGGCCCGACCTTTTTGGCCACCACAGGACCACGTTAGGAATCTACGACTAAAAGTCGACCTTTCATTTTTCAACATGTGGAAATCAGACAGCGCCATCCAGACGACGATATTGACCACCATTTTCCAATCGGAAATAGAATAGTCTAATAGAATCTATGCGAAGCAAATTAAGAATTTCTTATTTCATGAATATTTTTTTAACGGACATATTCAAGGGAAAGCTTCGTGAGTGAAATTCTGAATACATTAGATCTCATAAGCCTCCCAGGCCATGATTTTTCCTTCTTCTTCTTCTTCTTCTTTTTTAGTTTCCTTTCGAAATGAAATAATGATCTGTGTATCCAACGTTGAGAGAATGCAGCGTGTAGGGTTTCTTTTTCTCGGCTTTTTCTGAGGGTCGTGCTAAAGAAAGACTTTATTTAACTCAGATATTTTTCAAAAGTCAACAAATAGAATAGTAGTGGTCCGTGTAGCCAAGGTATTAACCTCGTCAATTTGGCTGACTCTGATGGTGACTTGAATGCCTGCTTCGTCCATTTTTCATAAGGGTCTTTTTCGAGTTTTTAATTACATGCTTGAAATACAGCGACCGTGGTGGGTATAGATATTTAAAAACAGAATTTCTTTCCTTCTTGATTTCTCCGTTCTGCAAGGTTCGGAACCATGACGGAACATTTCGTGGCAACAATTACAAAAAGAACAAAGAAAAGAAAATGCCACCAATTAAGAGATATACGGTTTAGTTGAACAATTTTATGGTCAATTTTGAACCAACCGATAGAACCAGTGTCCTCCAAATTACTACGGTAGATCATTATGAGAAAGATATGATTCTATAGGGACCTGTGACATTGCAATATGCAATGAGCTTAGCTTATAATTCAAAGTGGGTTTATAATGCTCCAGCGTGTGAAGAATTGGTTTCAGTAAATTCAAAATACTTAATAACCCGACCCTTTCCTAGAATAGAGCACAGCGACTAGATTAACCATGGCATGACTTTTTTTTTATTAATCGGGAAAAATGAAAGACCAGAAAAAGAAGCACATAATATCCTGAATTACGATGAAGGTGGGGAAGGAGAAAATCAAACTTTTTTCCTTACAAAAAAATTAACCTTTAAATTATACAAATCTAGAAATTTAAAATCTAAGTTGCACAGTCTCATGATCAAGAATCTGATACCATATTAATGGACTATATATTTAACCTAAAATTGTGTTTGGCGATGTCTCCCTCCGGAGACTTTTAAGCTCCGACTGTTTTTTGTCGTGTGAACGTAGAAATTAACTAGAACCCAGGCCCACCCCTTACGCTGTCTATCAAACAGCAGCCTCCTGATATTGAACAAAGTAATAACACCGAAACACACCGTTCAAGCCACTTCAGCTTTTTGTTAGGAAAGAAGGTCCCGAATATCCACATGCACTTTCTACATTTCTGTCATTTCCAGTTTCCTGGAATCCAAGTGCCGGTGGATCCCACTTACAGAAACTTTAAAAATGTCATTCTTCAAATTTCAAACCCTGTGAGCTCGGAACATTTAACTTTTCTGTTATTAAAACAACTCAAGTATCTTTCGAATTAGAGCTGTAGATGACTCCTGGGGAGAGGGACAGAACTTTATAAAAGCTGTCTGAAATCAAGAAACAATTAGTTTAATAAATGGGAAAATACCCAGAATTCACTTGGCAACTTGCAGGGTGGGTGCTGATCACAAGTTCACAACTCCAATTATGGGAAAAGTATGCCGATTAAGAACAAAGAGGTCGAGTCATGGCCATTTCCTTTACCCACGTCCAACAGCCCAACAGGCAAGACCCGTATTATAAGATTGATGTTGGGTCACTTTCTTTAAAAGTATGTTGAAAATAACAAATTAATTAACTGTGTCTCTTCCACGAAGACAATATGACTAAAGAACTTTGTTACGCGTACTCAAATAATTTGATACAAAATAGACACAAACCTACATTAATTTGATTATAATTTTTATAATTATTTATATATTAAAAAATTATCATCGTTCCTAATAGTATAATGTGTAGAATTACGTTAATTATCAGTGCATTTAACATTTTCACCAATGCGCAGCGAGTACTTAATGTTCATTCCAATCGTAGGCTAGCAGGGCTAATTTTATTCAAATACAGCACTTAGTTGGCTCCCGTCTAGAGTGAAATGTGACAGGATTTGTGGAGACCGAATTCCATCCTAAAATATTGCAAAAGAAGCTAAATAATGTTCACCAACTACACAACAAGGAAAGAACTGGTCCATAAAAAAAATTTAAAAAATAAAAATTAAAAAAACCGAAGTGAGGCATGCGGCCAGCATGAAATTCCGGCCGAAATATCTGAATAATACTTTTCTTCGTTGCCCATCGACAACATTCTGTTGCCAACTTTAGTTTCCGTCCGTCATTTGGAATTTTATATGACCGCGTGACATGGGAGGTTTTTTTTTTGGGGGGGGGGGGGGCTGGGACGAGGGTCTTATACCCATAGCCCCCCACCCCAGTTCCTATACATATGAGCCGTGTTAAATCTTGGGTAAAAGTTATAAAATATATGTATGTATACAAATAACTTAAAAGATAAACAGGGTTTCTGCTAATAATCAATCGTCAATAAATAGCCCATGGCACCAAACGATCGGAAATATATGGCAGAGGATATATATATATATATATATATATATATATATATCTATTTTTTTTTTTTTTTTTTTTTCACATGGTAGAGATTATGATAACGATACATTTACTAAAGCCCAAATTAAATTCCGAAGCCCGAGCCCGACAAGCCGACTTAGTCGGTGTATGCATGACATCCAAGAAAAAGCCCACTCACATGGTAGGCCCAACATCGCGTTGATTTCGTCGTAGTAGCAGTGGAAAAGAGCGACTTTCTTCAGGCCGGGCAGGGCCGGGTAGGTTACGGCTCTTAATTTTCTCAACACCGCCTCCATGACTGTTGCCATTTTTCTGCTTTCACCGAAGTTTCTCGCAGTGTTGGAGTGGTTCAAAAAGTGATGATTTCGTTTTTCCCCAGCCTCCTAATTGCTAGTCAGCGACCATGTCCAAATGCCGCTCTTTTTCTTCGACTGAGTCTTCTTTCCTGATTTTCGGCTTTGGCACCCTTCCCTCCATGGTCAAGAAAAGGCCTGCTGAATTCAACAGTCAGCAGTTCAATGTACGTTCAATCGGTTTTTCCATGACCCTTTGAGGCTTTGACTAACAGGAGTCTAATTCCTCTGGTAAGGTCCAAAAGTAAAATGGGGCCCACATTGGAGCCTTTTTCTTCTACAAATAGTGTCTGCCTTGATTAAAACCAGACCGCAAATCTCTTGTACCGACGAAGTGTTCCTGCTGTTACCAAATGACTGGTAGCATCTCATCTACCAAAATAATAATAATAATAATATAAAAATAATTATATATAAAAAAAAAAAAGAGGATAAAAAGTAGAGCGAGAGCGAGAGCGAGAGAGAGGGAGAGAGAGGCTCGAAAAAACCCCAGTAACTAAGAAGAGGATTCAGGACCACGGAGATGGAATTGATGATGATCAGCAGGCATATCATAACACCAATAAGGGCAGCATCTACGGCTCCCATTGCGTGATTACGGTGACTAGGGAATTGGTTGCAGATTTCCAAGCCAAGATGCCTGAGAATGTCCATTTTTGTGCAGATATGCCACTGTTGCTGCTACTGAATCGATTGAAGCAAGTAGTGCACACATAATCATTATCTGCTCAATTTTTATTTTTTTTTATTAAAAAAAAAGAAAGAAAGAAAGAAAGAAGAAGCATGCCAGCGTTGATGAGATGAACGTTATTCCCGTATATAAAACACAATCCAGAGTAACAAATCATTTCAAGTTATTATAAAAGTTTCCACGGCAATAGCAGAGTGAAACGGCGACCAGTCGCCACGACGGACGCTTTGTGGGGATGATGGCAGCGACCAGCGAGCCGTAAACGCTTGCTGCAGTATTTACACCCACAAAGGCCCTATATAAATAAGTTAAAAGACGTGTTTCAGTCATCAATAAAATCAAGAAAAATAAATAGTTGGCGATATTTTAAATCGCGAGCGATATTCTCTTGTTGCAAATCCATTAATCTAACCAATCAATGCACTATAGTCGCAGTTAATGCAGCCTCATTGCAATTAATGCATAATGGCGGTAGTCACTATCATATTATCAATAGAAATATTATATGTGTCCAATCAATTTTGAGATATATGAAAAATAAAATTACACATTATATGCAAATGTGGTTGCGGACCTTAAAATTCCCATTTAACGTATCCAACAAAATAAATAGTTGAAAAAGCGTATTGATTCAGCATGTACAACGAACTGATTGGCGATCCAAAAGGGAATGCTTCTATTAAGTTACTCGAAGCACTTGAGGTCCCCGTAGTCCCCCTTTTTTATGTTGTAAGTTGGAGCGAGAGCATCTCTACCTTGCCCCGACGCTTGCCGAAAAGTGTCGCAGCTAAAGAAGCTTCTCCAGCAATTACCTCCGTTTCTCAGTGTCCAAAATTGCAGGGATTTGATGCAGAGAGAATAGAATATCATGATCACACGTGTTTATAGAGAAGGCAACAGTCTAGCGGATTGGCTAGCAAACTCTGCTTTCATGGTGCCGTGGGGGGCTACATGTCTTCCGTGACCCTTCGGGTTCCTATGGCCCCGTTTTGTTCCATTGTAAAGCTCTGTTCAATCCTCCGGGTTTCGACCTTCCAGTTGACCCAAAGAGAAAAAAGAATGAAAAATGCTTCTCCCTCAGCTTCATTGCCTCAGCCGAAGGGTAGAAAAAGTGCCCATTACATCCTGCTCCTGCTTCTTCTTTGTTTTTTATTTTCATTTTTCTTGAATTATTTTTCGGCGGTTGGCTGGGCTGGTTGTGATGACCACGGTCACGACAAAAACTAATTCAGTTCTTTTAAACTGCTCATTCAAGCCTACGTGACTCTCACCCCTGCTTTCTGGCTCCCTCTCGAGAGGATAGCCTACCCAATATCGTTGTCCAAGATATAAGAAAATAATAATAATAATAATAATAAATGAAGAATGTCCAATCTTTATAACGCAAAACAGCTAAAGGTTAGAAGTTGTAAGTAACAGAGCTGCTGGCTTTTCATCAACAAATAAAAAGTTGGTCACATTTACGCACACAATGTAGTTGGATGCTTACAGGAATCGATATTAGTAATCCCAAGCCTTTTTCCGGAGCTGCCCCCTTGGAACCCACAAAATTTCAGCCCCTAAAGCCCTGAAATACGTATAATGCCAGACGGGTAATAACTTACAGAAAGCATTATACCAGATTTTAAGCACGGGTGGGATCCAATGGCACAACAAAAAGGTCCTTCCAACCGTTCCATCTTGTCCGCTGAAAACTCATGCAACTGATAGGCAGGCCGTAATGACTGCAGGATTCCATCCAAAAGTGGACCATACCATGAAATCTTTCAGATCTATGTCCACCTAGTCTTTCACATCATTTTCACACTATGCATGAGCTGCAGTGACAGGTTCTTCATCGGTCGAATCAGGTGAGATGACTTCTTCCTCGGTTCCATCATTTACACCTTCTGTTTCAAGTTCTTTCTCTACCGTAACATCAAGGAGCTTCTCCCTCAGCATCATCATGAGCTCTTCTCTCACGTCATCATTCTCAGCAAGGAACTTTTTCAAGCCTTCCTTGCCACGGAAACTTTCATCTTTAAAATAGAAGTATGCACCAGCCTTACTGATGAATTTGTGTTTCACCCCCAACTCTATTAGCTCTGATTCCTTACATATTCCCTTGCCAAACTCAAGTTCAAATTCTGCAGTTTTAAATGGAGAGGAAAGTTTATTCTTCACAATTTTCACTTGAACCTGACTTCCAGTGGTCTGCAGAACAGACAAGTAGCAAAATGACAAATTAACTTGGAGGAAACACAGCAGAATTGGAACGACTGTTTACATGTTAATTTGAAGCTGAAAATTGACTAGTCTCAATTAATCCCACCCCTTTGTCACTTGTGATGAAGCAAACAAAACTCAACCTTCTTTTCATGCATGCGGCTCAAAAGAAAATCATTCCCAACATCCAGGTCTATTTCAGCAAAGAAGAGGATGGCAAACAAATCTTATAGGGAAAGGGGAACAGAGAAAAGGAGAGTTCAAGCCAAGTGTATTTTGAAGTGTCTGTATTTTGAAGTGTCATTTGAGACCAGCCAAACAACATTCAGATGCTTAGGCAGAATTGGACCATCTCACGGATAGGCATTGAAAATATCCCAAAAGCTCCTTATATTCCAGTAAACACACTATTAGAGGAAAGATCCAATCTCATACCTCTTCTCCTTTCTTGATAAGTCCAACCCTTCTTATGTTTAGGCGTACTGAAGCATAAAACTTCAGGGCATTACCACCACAAGTTACCTCAGTAGGTCCACCAAATCCAAAAGTGGAAAGCTTTGCTCTTACCTGTACATTGTAAGCAATGGAATTAGATTTATTGAAAGAGCCACTAGAATAAACTTCCGCGTACTAGATCAAAATTACAGACTAACTCAAAGCATTTTAAAGATAAAATAAACTCAATATCTAGAGGCAATGCTAACATTGGGATTGCTTATCTTGTAGGACTTACTATTACCTCTACTTAGCTGGGTTCTCCCAAGACAAGAGAAGTACAGAATTCAAGATATTAAATTGGATGCTAGAGGCAAGATATCAAAATATGTTAGCATGGAGAATATTAGAAAGATAATAACTAACAAAGCATTTCATAGCAAAGGGCATCCAAGTGCACAAAACTCTCACACTGTGAGGTCTAAAAAGCATTATATGTAAACAGTCTTGCCTTGTCTTTATGAAGAGATTGTTTCTGCAACTCAAATTGTAACTTTCAAGTCACAACAGAGTAACCTTGCCATTGTACAAGGTCCACCCTTATGTCACAGCAAAAGGCAAGGGATTAATAGGAATTCAAGAATTTTCCTTTTGGGAGTGTCAGGGGGTGGATGGGATAGGATTGTGTTGAGATAGGGTCAATTGTTTTCAACTTGTGGCTGCTCCATCAAAAGCATAAAGTGCCCAAACTAAACAAGATATACCTAGCACTGTAACTTTCTAAACAAAAACCATTGTTTCTGGCATAAAGACCTAATTAATAGGTTCTTTTTTGCAAAAAAAAAAAAAAATTCATCTTGGATTCTGATATGCAAACAGAGGAGAAATAGAATGGGAACTCCCATCAGCATTGGGACAGGATTTAGACCAACCATTACTTGGCTGGGTTGAAGCTCAAACAAGGTTCACAACCTGGGAGCAGCCACCATGAGATTGCCCTCCAATTAACAGTATGGATGTGAAGGAAGAAAATTCTTGAGCAGTGCCAAAAGACTATATTCTGGGTAACATCTAGACCAGCAATGCCGTCCAATATTTTAACTTTATTGGTTCCAAGAACTTCAGAATTGTCTAAGCACAAAAACAGAAAATTCATAAACAACACAACCAAAATGAAAATCACAACCAGACTAAAGAGATCCATACCTGATTTATAAAGATCAAAATTGTCTGTGATAGAGATAAAGAGTGGCTTAATTTGCGAAGCGCCTGGCTCATCAATCTAGCTTGCATTGCCATGTGAGCATCACCCATCTCACCATCAAGTTCACTTTTAGGCACAAGTGCAGCAACCTGTCAATAATTGGAATCATGAGATAACACAGAAGGATGTCCACAGTATCAGTTGATGCACACTAATTGCAGAAACAATAAACTATAAACCAATGAAGCACCTTACTTACACTGTCAACAACTACTACATCAACAGAACCACTCCGAATCAAAGTGTCCACAAGACTGAGAGCTTGTTCACCACAATCAGGTTGCGAAAGAAGCAAATTTTCAGTGTTTACCCCAATGGCCTGAGCCAATGACGAATCAAGAGCATGCTCAGCATCAACAAAAACACAATAACCTGCAAACAAATTGACATCACTATCGTCTGAGAAGTGACAGCCAGTCCTCAAGAGCTCAGAAATTTCTTTCAAAATGGAGATCCTTCAAAAAGTGTACCAGACAACATTAAAAATGATGGGTATCAACTCCTATTAAGTCTTCAAAAGCTGGAGAATGTGCCAATAATAACTACTAGTGGCAAAAAATGTGAAGCACATTGCCATAATTGCTCTAATTTTTTTCTTTTCTCTCTTCCACCTAAGCCTGCCATCAGCAGGATTCAAGCCCCAGAAAGCAAGAAGTGGCAATTGAAGGTCAAGTCAATCATAACTAATAAATGCTATTAACCAATGAAGTTGGAGAGATTCTGTGGATCTAAAAAAACCTCCTTGCTTCTGTGCTTCAGCAATTACGTGCAGAGCAAGAGTTGTTTTCCCAGAAGCCTCTGGACCATAGATCTCCACAACACGCCCCTGTGAAAATCCAAAATACAGCTGTTGTAAGCAGCCAACAAAATACACACACTAAAATCCAAGGTTCATTCCTACTTGCAATCAAACATGGCATAACTTTTGAGTCAAAGCCGCTAACTTATAATATAATAATTTGCAGCAGTTGAGATGCTTTTATTCATGACATGGAAAATATGACAGTCAATGAGCAACCAACAACATGGACAAGAAGACCATAGACCAGAAACTTCAGAAAATTCAATTAGTCTAATTTACACTTCAAAGATGTGTTTTTTTCTTTTTTTTTTTCAAGATTTAACAAATGCAATGCCTGTACTTCTTTTCCAAGCAGCACAACCAAATATTTATACACCAAAAGGAAAATAAATAAATAAATAAAAATTTCAGCATACCTTTGGAAGCCCTCCTGTTCCAAGTGCTATATCAAGAGCAAAAGAACCTGTGGAAACAACGGGAACATCTTTTGGAGCGATTGATCGGCCAAACCACATAATTGATCCCTTTCCATATTGGCTAGTAATCTGATCGAGAGCTTGTTTTAATGCCAGTTCCTTCTTGGAAATACCATCTTCAGCAGAGTCACTGCTGTCTGACTTTGATCTCCTTCTACCTTAAAAAAGACAGAAATTGATGGTTATCGCAAAAGTGTATTCCCAAGTAAACAAACAGCAAAAACACAGAATCTGCACATTCTCCAGAAAGCATATTCAGATGCAAAACTAAATGACCCAACACTTGATGCTTTCATATGTCAAAATTCAAATAAAGAAGACCATGAAACACTTTTAGCATAGCAATGGACTTAACACACCAAAAACATCAAAAAATATACATATATATACATACAGAAACAATTCAACATTGACTAAAGTCCCATAAAAACTGAACATTTTCAAGACATTCTCAAATTTAGATATGTGATTCTCAGGCTAAGTAGGTTCATTAACATCGGCCAAAACCATCTCAATACTAGGAACAACCACTCACACACATGCAATACAACGGTAGAATGCCCTTTTCAACAATACATTTCGGTCTTCAACTTAGGTTTCAGGAAGAAGCATGCATGTGCAAGGCCTGAACATAATGGGGCAACCTTTGACAAGTTAAGAATTGAAACAAAAAATGTGTTTTCCAGCACCTTTAGTAGCATAGTTGCAAACGTGAGAAGATGTCCCCACCATCCCTCTCCTCAAACCCTGCAATAGTGAAATTCAACATTACATAAAAACGCAACATTTAATTCAAAAGATTGAAACTTTTGTATCCTGCACGGGGTGGGTAAGGATTGTATTCGGGAACATTAATAATTCGACTATATGGTACAGTGTTTTAAAATTCTCTCAAACACTCAAGGCAAACAAACAGAGCTGCCAGTGATAAAACATTTAACCCAAAAGGATAAAAAAAAATTTTTAAAAAAAAAATCAGAAGGTTATTAGGTGAAATTAAGGAGACAGAATGCGTTACCTGTGGTGCAAGCAGCGCGCGTTTCAGAAAAGAAGAATTTCGAAGAAGCCTCGCCATAGAAAGCACTTTCCAACTCCCCCAACAAAAAAAAAAAAAAAAAAAAGGAAAAGAAGTCCAAGGGAAGAAAGAAAAATTAGCTTTGGATAATATTTTACTCCGCACGCAGACAGACAGACAGACCCGGGGAGGGGGGGCTTTGATCTGTGTGCTCTGTTAGGGCTTTATTTTTTATTTTTTATTTTTTTTTATTTTTTGTTCAAGTTTCCCTCCCTTCTGTGTTGACTGAAGGGTCGAGCACTAGAGAAGGAAACAGGGAGAGAGAGAAAAAAGAAATTTGCAATTTATGGGCCGTTGGGGGGTTCAGGGCTTAAAGTTTGGATACGGTTAGGCTTCAAGACAACGCTTTCATTTCGACACCAACAACTGGGGGCCTGTTCTAACATTCGAGAGTATCAGAGTTTCCCACTTCGACCCAGCCATCTCTGTAGCCTGCGGGTGCGGAGATATTGAGTTTTATAACATTACCCAACAGGGGCATTCAACCGAAGTATTCGTTAACCTTTTCTTTTTTTTTTTCAATCCTTTAAGATTTTAACTCTGTTACTATTATCATTCTTGGACATCACTCTTTTTTTTCTAATATTTTTTTATTTTACCTTTACTCTATTTTCATTTTTATTTTATGATTCTCAATTTCGATAGTTTTCTATTTTGCTTTTTTTATTAAAAAAAAAAAAAAACACTGCCATATTTGTGTCATTAAAGTACTTTATCGATCGTGATTGACAGAGTCGATCAGATATGTATCTTTAATCACGCTAGATAAGCACGATTGACTGCTTGTATTATAAGCACACGTCACTTTAACATGTGTTGGGTCATCCTGCTGAATGCCTTATCTGTAAAATCGAGCATAAAGCGTAAACAAACTTTCAAAACCCAAATTACATGTTTGATTTGCCATTAGTGAGTACGTAATACCGTATGGATATTCATCCGTGGCCTCGTCGCAACCACCCACTGGATCCTTCTGGCTGAAGATTTGTCGCGGACGTACTCAAACAAAAGGGAAACAACCAGCTCGCAGCCTAAACAAGCAAATTATAAAGGCGGCTGAGTAATATAGCAATGGAAATACGAAACCATGCCAGATTCCAACAATCAACTTATCATTCAATTTCGCATTTTGGAACAACGTGAGCAGCTAAGTGACAACACCACTAAAACGACTAAGCACTGAGAAAAAGACTTCATAACACATTAAAACTAAAAATAATCCCAACATACAATAACCAACCAAAAGCCCCACTTTAACTATTGGACCCATTCTCTCCAAGGGAATGAGGAAAATTCCATTAGTGTAGACTGTCGCTGATAATATGACACGGGAAGAGGGGGGGTTAGGGGTGAAGCAAATAAATATAAAGCCTTTTGATTCCCCTTTGCCAAACAACATTGCATCAACTGCTCCACAGGTACTCCAGCAATCTAACATTACTGTTGTTTGCATTCTGGAGGTTGCTCACTCTGCTGGCCATCTCTGACTTGTGTCCTCCCGCTCTTCTGTATTATGCAATGTCACAGGCAGAAATAGAATTTTAAAAGTCACCAACACGTCTAAAGAAGGATGATGGTCGAAAAAGGAATCAAGGATAAAATAGTGGGATTTCCACGTAGGGAGAATACCTTGCTTCCAGCAGATGACTGTAGCAACAAGTAAGCCCCATTGTAGAAGGCCAAAAAAAAAAAGATCAGCATCTTGACCTTAAGAGCCAGGGAAAAGTTACATCAGAGATTCAGTAACTTTAGAAGAACACACCTTTTTTGTCTTTACTTCGTCTTCATCATCCTCATCCTCTTCCTCCTCTTCCTCATCCTCATCCTCACCCTCATCCTCATCTTCATCATCTTCATCATCAATGTTGTCATCATCATCATCGTCATCATCTGAATTGAGCTCCCCTTCCGGAATAGCTTCCCCAGTAAACCAGGATACTGCATGGGGGATGATCTTCCCTTGGATAGTTGACCTAAATCATAATTCCAAAAACAAAAAGGGTATGTTAGTGGAGACCCAATTACCTGACCAAGCTAGTCAGGGAAATTGGATAAATAAAAGCTGAGGAAATGCTAAAATTGTGTGACATCAGTATTGCTGCACAAAAGAATCAGCACCAGGATTTCTAATTAAGGAATCTGTCCACATTTAATTTTACAGCAAGCAATACTCACCCAATCTCATAATCTTGCTCCATTTGACTTTGGAGCACCTCCACCTGTGTAGAAGATAAAAGAGATGGACAAAAAAAAAAAAGAAAAGAAACAAAGAACACCAAAGTATGAGAAGTAGTCAACAATTGTCATCATGAGATATAGCAGTTCTGGGCATACAGTTTCTTTGTCAAGAACTAGCTTTTCATCAGGGACTTCAGGTGGGCTGAAGAAGTTGAAAAAGCTTTCACACTCCTCAATTTTAGTCATTGGCTTTGCATTCTTTGATCCTTTCTTTGGCTTCTTCTTAAGGAGTTTCTCTGTGAGGCATTTACCAGGATACCATTCAATTTCCGTCCTTCAAAGAACCAGGAAGAACCACATTTTAGCACAGGAAAGTAACAGCAACAAATTAGAAAAAGGATCACAAGCACTGCAGTTACCCGATTGCTTTATCAAGAATAGGTTCATCTTCATCAATCAAATGATAGGTCTTTGTCAAGACACTGTTTTTGAAATAAGGATTTGTGTCAAAGAAAAACTCCAGCTTAAATCCCTTTGGTTCCTCTATCCTACACCACTTAATATCTTTAAGGTACGTAAGAGCTCCTTCATCGCGCTCAGTAATCTGATTCACATAATAAACAAATAAATAAATATGTGTGTTTTTGAGTCTAGGAGACTATGAATTGGCAAGAAAACTCAGTGTCATCCTATAGTTAAAATAAGTATCGCGGTCAAAATGACCCACCTCATCAGCTAGCACTTCATTGTTCTTCATTGCAATCAGCCAGAAATCAGGAACACCTTTCTCTGCATTAAAGGTATTTAAATATCAGCTGCACATAATCCCAAGAGAAAATGTACCCTCAAATAATATCTGGATGGTACCTTCATCAGGTTTATTGCCCTCCTGCTCCATTTCATCCTCATTTTTAGTTGCATCAGCTTCAGCCACACCATTCACAATCTTATATCGCTGCACGAAATCCATTGAATTTCATCATTTCAGAAATAGAAACATACATAATTAAAGATAGGAGCATTACAAGCACAAGACATTCTGGGTGCATTATATGGATCAGAAAGATGCCTTGGTATACATTGGTTGGTACAATTTTTGATATTTGGCTTCAAGTGCCGCTCTTTCTTCAAAGAATTTAGCCTCTAACTCATCGTGTTGGCTCTGCACATTAAAAGATTATTATAGACCACAATCACAATAATTTTTCCATCAATCATTCAATCCAACATGAGAGATAAAAAAAAGAGAGGTGAGGAAGATACACAATAAAGCCCAACCAGAACTAACATGAATAAGTTTTGCAAACCGAGCAGCATGAAGCCCCCGATGAAAGTTTTGCACATACTTCAATCAATCACAAGGATTGAATGACATTCCTTTACATTAAGAATCATCAAAAGCTCAGCTGCAAATGGGTTGTCATTATTTAACCAGCAGTACCTATCTGAATTAGGTAGGTTGATGCTGTTCCATCTAAGGAATTGGGTATATCAAAATCCACGCACAACTACCATGTCTATTATCCCCATTTAGTAGCATCAAACACAACTACCATGTCTATTATCCCCATTTAGTAGCATCAAACGCTCAGGCGCAAAATAGGACATAATTACCTAGATAACAATATGTACGCATCAAGCACAGACATTAGCATGCTGGAGGTAGCAATCAAGCTATGTCAACAGAGCAGCCAACAGAACACGAGGCCCAACACAAACACGCCTAGTCAAGCATAGCAGTAAGTTAACATGCCTGGATCACTCTGAGCGCCTCCACGCGCTTCCACACAATGGGAGATAGATTCTCCATCACATCAGCATGCTCCCCAGCCAAGTTTTCCAACTTATTCTGCACAATCAAGAGCCACATGAATCCTTATGAGCCACGACATTCAAAAAGCACAATGACACTTTTTGCATGCTTCATTTTCCAGTTTCTCGGAAACCAAACAGAGATTACGAACCTTCAGAGAGTTAACCAGAACTGCCCGAGCCTCTTCATTGAGAGCTACCAACCGACAGGAAAACAAGTTAAAATTAGTAGGCAAATAAACAAAATTAGGGGGAAGAAAAAAAAACGGAAACATAAATGGACTAAGGGTTTTGCAGGAAGCAGAAAACTAACAGCCGCCGAGATCGCTCATGTTGAAGCTATCGTTCTCGTTACGCATATTTGAACAGTTGGAGACAACGCTAGATTGGCTCCGCGGAGAGCAGCCGGGAGAGACGGCGAGGAGGCGGAAAGGGGTCGAGCGAGTGGCTCCTATCTCGCGTTTTAGCTCTCGCCCAAGACCTACCTCCCGGCCTCCCCTCCTTTTATGACTGCGCAGCGGCAGTGAATTTTTTTGGAAATCATAATCCGGACAGGTAATTAACCTAATCCGGACAGGTTGTGTTTGGTAAGGGTGCATTTTTCTCTCTTTTTTCTTTTTCTTTTTCTTTTTTTTTTTGTTGTTGTTTTTCTACTTTTGTTTGATATTTGAGGGGGAAAAAATAAATAAATAAATTCTTCCGCTACTATGATGGCCAGAAAAATCTCAATATTAGATTTTAATAAAATTCGGTTCCTTATAATCGAGCCTCGGTATGCGTAATTTAAAAAATAACTGTCTAATACGCCTTTAACTTATTCTCCATCGATGAAATCTATTTAGACGTCGATTTAAAAGTAATTAAATTGATTTTAGCAATGTCTTTGATTAAGAAGGTAAAAGTCCCGGTAAAAATCTTACTTCAAAATGTATTCTATTAAAATAATGAATAGTCTGACACAATAAGTACTTAATTTTTTTTTTTTTTTTGTAAAATCTTAAAACTCGCGAGAACTTTAGGTGTTAATTTATGAGTAATCGTATATATATATATATATATATATATGAAGGATTTCGAAGTATTTATTTTCATTTAGTGCATCCAAATATGATTCTTATGTCAATAGTCTGTTGGTTCGATCCATCTTTCAATATCGACACGACCAATAAAGAGACAAATGGGCATCCGGAAAAATCGAAATAGAAACCATTAAGAAAAAGAAAAACATAGATTGTTACGGACAACCTAGTAAAATTTTATTGCTAGTAGAGTCAAAAGTTAATTCTAAATATATTATATTTGTATTCATCCAAACAACAATTGAACGCCGATGAAAGTTGAAATGACACAATAAGAAGTTCTTACTTATCATGCCATAGCAAATCTGCCAAAGTTGCTCTGCCAATTAAGAAATCCCTAATCTTCTTTCCCACCATTCCAAGTTTATATCTCTCTCTAAACATAGGGTTAGGTGGAACGCATCCTCCAGCAATTCTATGATTTCTCTTGTTGCCGGATACGCGAGTTGAGGGCATTTAAGGGAAGACGGTTGATACCACCGCTCCACGATAGCTCCTTTCTATGTCGAGAGAATTAACCAAATAAACACCGTGGAAATATATAATTCGGCCAACTATTTGTGTTCTAACCTTTCGAAAACACACAGCCATAATACTCGCCCATCAAGACATAGGTACATGTCATTAATACCAAAATCAACTAGTCTACATTAACGCGGAATTCCTTGAAATTCTAGTCTCATCCCATTCTTATGATGAGAAACAGAATTCTGGCTGGAATTTGCTATGGAATCCAACATGTTAACTCAGGATCAATTATAGCACTATTTGACAGGCTGTGGAGTCTGATTATGTTGATTTAGGATCAACTATACTCCTTCAATAAATTCTCAATTTATTTCTGCTAAATCAGACCCATCAAAGCCGTTTTATTTAGGTAATGGGATTTTATTGCAAAAAATTTCATCAAAGAAAAGAAGGGAGAATTATATAGTTATCATCACTTTTTTTTTTTAATAAAATATACTTAAATCCTCCTTGCGAATCTTCAATGAATATCCTCCAATGTATAAGCAGTTTTTCTAAATTAAAATATCAGACTTCACAGCATCAATAATGTATCCAATAATGGATCCTAAATTAACATGTCAGACTCTACAGCCTCTGTATACCACCGCAAATAAATTCCAACCTAAAAAATTTTTTCTCAACATAAGAATGAAATGAGACTAGAATATCGAAGGGAAGGGAAAATTATATAATTATCTTCATTTTTTTAATAAAATATAGTTAAATCCTCCTTGCGAATCTTCAGTGAATATCCTCCAATGTGTAACCAGTTTTCCCTTGCAAATAGTGTCGCAGAGAAGCACTGCATGTTCCCAAATGTATCACCTACGTCAAGCTAGACGACCCTTGAAACTTTAATGGGAACAGGAGGAGAGAGAAGTGAATGCAGGATTAAACTACAATAAACATAGAATTCATTAAAAAATGTCCAAGAACAGTCATCCTGGTCTGGAATGTTTATGCTTGAGGGAATCATTGTCCTAGACATTCTCTCTTCATGTTGTTAGAACGGAAGTTCAGAATATTACCCTATGATTGCTCTTCCATGGCCACCTGTGTAATCTTCTCCCCCGGAAGAAATGAAAGTTTTAAGTAGTGGCTGCTCAAGTTTCATCGCCATCTTCACTAACGTTTGGTGGAGCAGCATTGGCAGGCTTCTCTGGATCCAAGATACGCCCAGTCATTGGATCAACTGGACGTGTGTCACGAGGTCCACCTTTATGACCCATTGCAACCATTGGTGGTGGAGGTAGTACCCCTGCTCTAAAAAGAATGCGTTGAACAGGCTCAGATGGCTGAGCACCAACTGAGAGCCAGTACCTATAGAAATCAATGAAAAGCACGTAAATACAAACAAAAACCAGCAATAATGCAAATGGTGGCGAAGGCTTTACCAAACTTCTCATCCAATTATTTTCTACATAGAAAAGTGATCGATGACAATAATCAGGTGCAACAGAAACAAGAGCTAGATGTGAATATGCATTCAATCAAATGATTGCGTCATAGGGACAACTACTCCAACAATGGGGAGTATGGTTGCAACCTTTCACACCCAACTGGAAACCAAAAAATTAAGTAAATGGCTGAAGATGTGAATATATCAGTTTTCAGCAACTTAAGAACAATAGACCACCCCTCAGAGGCCAAGTGCCTAATATATGAAACAACAATGGATGAACTAAAACAGAAATTGAGCTCTAAAATAGCCATAAACCATCTAAAAAATCTTTGATTAGACGATAAAGTACATTTTATAGTTAATTTGACTCTACATAAGCAACACAAGATGATTCGATGACCATTCACAGGGATTACAAGATGATGACAAGGAAGAAAGTACAAGCAAAAGATAGACTGGTTCACATATCAACCGTTGCATAACAATCATTGCCAAGAAAAATGCACATCAACTATTGCCAAGAAAATTAACAATCATGGTCTCCCGAGTCATTATATTGCTTTGCAATGATCAGTAATTGCAGCTTTGAAGCAATATCAGCTTTTGAAGGACAAGCCCCAGAAATTCAACATTTGCGCATGCCTGTGGGTGTGTGTGTATGTGCGCATGCCTTTCATGTCCTCATTCAAGAATCTTTCTCCCACTGCATTCTTTGAAGTTCACCATCAACAGATTTTTATTAGCCATCTAGTTCCCTCTCTCTTGCTACTCTTGCACATCCATTTTCAAGAATTTTATTTTTATTTTTTAATATTCTTTCTTCCTAGTTCACAATGCATCAAGCCAGCAAAAATTTCTCAACTCACTTCTACCTCCATCTTCCTCTCTCATTATCTCTTCCACCCCCCAACCCACTCCAAAAAGACCCCCAAAGAAAATAGAGGAATTGATCAGAAACTGTCCTTGAAGCATAGGAAGTCCCTGCCTTCTACCTCAAATATACCTTCGGTTACGCCCTAACATGGTCATGCTCTTCTATTATCTTCATTTCCTCATACTTCCATACAAAACTAAAGACTATTTTATGTCTCCCTACCAAAATGTAGTACACATAAATTGGTTAATTGTACAACATGACTAACACTTTAATCAAATCTTTCAAATAGAAACCAATTTGATCAGTTACATAACCAGGAAATGTTTGCGCTTTTACCCTTGAAACGAATATCCAAAGAAATAAGAAAACATATGCCTCAGCCAGAAAACTCTAAATTGCAAGTAGAAACTGCTCAAAAACGTCACAATGCAACAATTGCATTAAACCCGGACATTGACAAGAGATTCTTTGGGAAAATTAACTGAGACACAAATTGTTTCAACATCCAATCAACAAGGTCAAATGCGACATTAAACTGTTTGCACAATATAGCGGAGAGACAGAAAGAGAAAGAGAGAGAGGCTTACTTTACTCTTTCAAAATTAAGGCCCATACGTTTGCCCCCATCTTGGCCTGTCAAAATCAAGACAATATGAAAAGAATTAGCAACCTGCAAATCTGAACTCCAAAACCCCATAATGACAACAACAAAGTTGTTTCGCTTGGTTTGGCTGGATGAGTAGAGAGAGAGAGAGAGAGAGAGAGAAAGAGAGAGAGGTACCGGGCAAGGGATTGTAGTAACCGAGAACTTCGAGGTGTTTGCCATCCCTTGGGGATCTGCTATCGGCGGCCATCACCCGATAAAATGGCTTGTTTCTGCACCCGAATCTCGCCAGCCTTAGCCTCACCACCATCTTCTCCGCCTTCCCCCCCCTCCCCGCCGCTTCTCTCTCTGCACTAACGCTACCGACAGCCCCAGCTCCTAATGGCGGCGCATCGCTGGGGTTCTGGGTTTTATTCTCGCCCCGACCCCTCTCGATTTTATTTCCCCTTCAACCGGGGCGGTCCAATCTAATTCCTTTCCCACGGGGGTTTTCTTTCTCTTTCTTTTATTTATTTATTATTAACATTTCATTAAAAGTTCACGAAATTTGATAGATTCTAATATTTAAATATGTCCCTCAGTCCTCCTCAGTATGTTTTTCCCTCGCATAGTTTTATAATGTGTTTTATTTGAGGATAGATAGCTTGTCTGGATTTTTTTTTTTTTTTGATAAAATTTAGTTTAATCATAAGAATACGATTTAATTCAGTTAATTCAACAATTAATTTTTTAAATTTAAAATCTTATTTGGTATTGATTCTAATATATATATATATATATATATATATATGAATTGAATTATTTTGTTTAGCACAAAAACTTTTAAAATCTTATGGAATCTTGCAGGATTTTACTCAATCTAATTTGATCTAGATTGTACAAAATGTATGCACTTTAGACGAGTTAAAAGTAAATTTATGGTGTTGTTTGGAATACATAGTTAATAACTTAGATTTATTCTTAAAATTTCGGTTTTTTAAAAATTTTATAATTTTTTTTAAAAAAATTGTTTTAATTTTTTAATCTTAATAATAATTATAATAATAGACTCACCGTGCCCTCGCCTCGAGTAAATTTATTTTCTTAACGGGTAGAGGCGGTTTTATAAGGGGCGCGCCGCCTGCACTGCAACCGAGGAATTTCAAGAAGAGGAGGAGGTAAAGAAAGGAACCCTAATGACCAAAGAAAAAAGAAAGGAAACCCAATGGAGAACCAACAACAACAGCCGGAGGAGGCATCCAAATCCGCAGCAGCCTTCCCGTTCCGGCGTCACTGCAAATCGCACCTCAAAAGCCAAACGTATCTGACACTGGTTCGAATCATATCACAGTGCCATGCCCATCCTCACCTTCTCGAAGTCTCTCGGCCTCCGCGGCCAAGTCCCGGTATATATCGCCGACAATGCTTTCCACTGCACTTTTCATTGTTTATCTTTTTCCTTTTCTTCAAAAAAAAAAAAAAAAAGAACTGTTTTCTTGATATTTGATTGACATAGCACAACTTCCGCAATTTTTTATTTTTTATTTTTTAAATAAAATTACAAGATTACGCCTACGCGCGTTACGGTGAACTTGCCTCTAATGTTGATTGCTTATTCAGTTGAAGTGCATAGAGAATTTCTGTTTTCAATATTGTTTGCTGCTTTGCAATGTAAGCTAATGATGTTTAAGTTTTTTTTTTTTTTTTCTCTTCTTCTTGATACTGCTGTTTCTTCTTGAAGAGAACTGTAGCAATGAATTGCAACAAGTGCCTGGAAATGAACTGTCCCAGCAATTTAACTTGGCGGGTCCAGATGAAACGAATCACGAAAGTGATTCCCTCGCTCAAAAGAGTATTCCTGTTGATGAAAATTTTGGGGCTATTGGCCTCCAAGATAGAGGGTTTAGTGACACACAAATGGTGATCAATGAAATAGAGACTTTGCTGAGATCAGAGGAGGAGTGCGTTATGTCAAAACAAAAGCATGACATTGTCAGTGATAGTTTTAGTGGAACTGGTTTACAGGATACACAGATTGGCAAGTTACAGCAAGTGTTAATAGAAGAGCTGGAGGATGCCATGAAGGGAAATGAACAAGATGTACATAATAAACATTCTAACCTGGAACACATGCCATCAGGAATGAACCATAATGGTGATGGCATGGTTGAATTTTCGAATAACCAGGAAGGACATCTTGATTTTCAGTCATCTATTGCAGAGGAAAGTAAAAGCTTGGGTGAGCAACATGTTGTTGCAGAACATTCTGGTCAGAATGTTTCCGAAGTATTTGATTCTTCCTTAGAGAAGATCATTATGAGCGAAACTTCAAATCCAGGTGGTGAGGACAAAAGTTTCTTGTCAAGGACCAGTGTACTGGCAATAGATCATAAAGCACAGCCAAAAGAGGTGGAATTGGTAAATTTAGTGCATGCTAGTGGTGGAATATGTTCATCTGGTCATGTAATTGAAGAGGGTGAGATAGATGATGGAGAAATTTCTGGCAAACCTGTAGTGAATGATAGACTAGTTGGTGCACTGTATGATGATGCTCTGGTCTCAAACAAGGCCAAAGCTGGTGAGAAGCAAGGTTCTGATGTCATTGACAATAGTAAGTTTGTTCTCAATGAGAAAGATGAAGCAAATGAAAAGGTGTCTGCACCTGACACAGTTGATGCTGCCAACAATACTAGAGAAGCGGGGGCCAGTGTAAGCACTAGAAATGAGTTGACAAGTAAACGCAAAGTAGTTGTTTATGAAGATCCCATACTAGCTGAAGAAGCAGCCTGGGATAAGGAAGGAAATAAAGGTCATGGATCCAGGGAACAAAGGATAGTTTGCGCAACCAAGGAACAAAAGGAAGGTAATGGAGCCAAAGAAAAGAAGAAACGTAAGGTTAGTAAGGATGGTGCTGCTGGTCCGGAGGCTTTTCTTGTTAATCTTGGGTTGAATGGAGGAAAATTGGTTCCAAATGCAAATGGAAACAGGGTAACTATATCTAAAGAAGAAAAGGTAAAATTCTTCTTGTATTTTGTCTCTCTGGTTCAATTTAATTTTAGGGTGGTTGTTTGTCTCATTGTGAGTCAGGTAAATATGTTGGCATAGGCATTTGTTCACACATTGGAAACATAATACACTTCTTTTGTTACTTATTCTGTATTTACCCCTTTTCTCTTCCTTTTGAGTTTTTCTAGGCAGGGGGATGGGTTTGCTCAGTTATCTCAGTCCTGAACTCTAATTAACTGATATGAAGTTTTCTGATGATTATTTGAAACTAATTGATTACCTAGTGAAACCAACACTTGCTGCTGCTCTCTTATCTCCTGATCCCTCCTCCCTCTCTTTTGTTCATTGAGTCTTGTATATATCTGCATGCAGTGTGCTGTTGATGAAAATGTAGCTAAAAGTGCTGAATGGAGTCCGAAATTTAGGTGACTTATTATCTGTTTCTGCAGCAGGAAGATGGTATATCCAAGAAGAGAAAGCGGGGTGCTCCTTCTGAAGAAAAAAAGGAAAAGAAAAAGGTTTTAGATTTGTCCTTTCTGTTGAATAGGTTATTCAGTCTCTGTTGATTACTGGTTTTTTATTAGAACAAAGACAAAATCTTTTTGGTCAAGGAATTCTGCATTCTTCAATCAGGATGAAAATTTAATATTGCTGCCCAGTTACTTCTGACTGTCTGTAAGCTGTAACTATTAATTCGCATTATGATTTTCTGCAGGAAAAGAAACGAAAGAAACGAGCAGAGAAGAACCGAAAGCTTGGTGTTAAGAGGCTGAAATTACGCCCTGTGCTGAATCCTAAACCTGTACCATACTGCCGTCACTACCTCAAGGGAAGATGCCATGAGGTAATTATATTCTTCCTATGCTTTAGATCCTTTGATTCTTATATGCCTCCCAGACTTATTTTCCGAATTGTCTGATGTTTAACAATATCCTCATCCTCTATCAAGTTATTTCAGTCTCTAGCATTTTTTTTTTTTTTTCCATTTGTTACTTTGCTGTCAGTTTGTGGTGCTGATCAACGCAGGATTCCAATCAAGTAATTTGAATGCCTGAATTAACCTTTTCAGGTTAGATAGTGTTAACTCTTTTACTTCATTCTTTTGCAGGGTGAAAGGTGTAAATTTTCGCATGATACAATACCTTTGACAAAATCCACGGTATGGTCTCACCTTTCTATTTTGGAATGCAAGTTTCAGAAATTTTTGTTTCGTCTCTTCTTGGCAATGGTGGGAACCAAATGTCATTTTACTTGACTCCTGCAGAAAAGAGATTGACTATTATGCCTCTGCAATATTACTTTGTTCAATTCAATTCATGACCTTCTCAGTTCCTGTTTGACCTGATCAAGCAATCTTGTCTTCATGAAAAATAAGCTAGCTATATATGTGATATTACTGAAGTAGAATCTCTCCAGACTTAATGCCTTTTGTTTCTACCACTGTAAAAAGTTGAAACTGGTGATAGTTTTCTTATAACACCAGAGAAAGATGGCCATCCATTAATGTAAGAAGTCAGAACCTTCCACATGTTGACCCTTCTTTGCCTTTATTATCATTTAAAATACATCTTATTTTAACCCTTAGGGACATGAGCTGCACTCTTCATAGTAGATAGTTGTTTTTTCATTCACTTGATAGCTGTTGCTAATTAGTGTTTAATAGTGGCTAAGCATCTGCTGTCAATTATTTTGGTGTTGCAGCCATGCTGTCATTTTGCACGTCACTCCTGCATGAAAGGGGAATACTGTCCATTTGATCATCAGCTGTCCAAGTATCCCTGTACGAATTATGTATCCAAAGGTTCTTGCAGCAGAGGTGAAGAGTGCATGTTTTCACACACGGTAAATTCTCAACTTCATAACAATATGTTCTCTTCGGCAACTTTTGTTTCACTATGCACAATACCGCAAACTTGTTATTGACTATTTCCTCGACTATTTGATGTCAATGATTTGTTGAGGTCAGTATCTAATTGACTGTAATCATCTCAGTTGCCTATGAAAGGAGATATTCCTTCTACTTCAAATGCTACTGCTCCTGAATTGAGGTCTCTGTCCTCACCAGGTGCTTCAAACTCAAAGAGGCAAACGGATGCTAGTGGAACTTTGCATCAGATTGTCAAAGCCTTACCTGACTCTGCGGCAGTCATTTCTCACCACAATTCAGGAAAAAGTGTGCCAAATGCAGCATGGAATGTGCCTCAAGTTGTACCCAAAGGCATTAGCTTTCTTTCTGCCAGAAAGTCACCAACAGTTGACTCAAGTCATCCAATTATAGGGAGCCAATCTCTGATTGAGGAGGGTTTCAAAGTTGTGAAGCAGACCGAGCAAAGTGCACCTGGCATAGACAGTGTTGAAGTTGGCCATCAGACTGATAAAGTTGCATCAGGCACAGTTCCTATCTTAAATGAGATTCCCAAGGGTACTCCTGTGGCACCGAAGGGGATAAATTTCCTTTCATATTTTAGATCTCCAGTGAAATGTTCCAGTGGTAACAAATTAACTTGCTTGCCTATTAACAAGGATGATGGTGTCAAGCTATCTTCATCAACTGCTTTGGAGAAAACTGAACCTGCAGTTGCACATCAGAAACTTAGCCTTTTCTCATTTGGAGAAGCTTCATCAGATGGTTCTAGAAATAATAAACGTGCTAGCTTGCCTTCCAGTGTAGTTAGTGGGGCTGATGCATCAGCTCAAACAAGAATCCTAGGATCTTTTAAGCAGCAAAATTCAAGTGCAATCCCTGCACAGCTGTCAGGCTCTCCTATCAGCCCAGCTAAACTTTCAGATAACTTGGCATATGCATCCTTAAAGAACACACCAAGCTCAACACAGAAAGCTTTGATGTCAACACTAGCATTTGCATCAAGAGTTGGAGCTGGAATGAAGATGAATAGTTCCAGCATTAATGCTCATGCTGGCAGTAGTGGGGTCTAGGAGAGACCTAGGCCCAGTGGCACTTCCAATGGTTCTCAAAATGTGTCAGCAAAGGTGTAAAAGATTTTGGATTTGATGTCTGATGTGACCTACGGTAAACAAGGAGTTGGACTGGGCTGCAAGAACTAATTAACGATATAACAAGAAGTTTAATTTTTTTCAGATCCGTGGTCTCTTATAGATGCAGCCACTCTGTTTCATGTTTACATCCTGGAATGACCCATCCATCTTCGGATATCATAGGGTGCAGGTGCTGCCTAAACTCACAAAGGAAATATGTGGGGATTGAATCTGTTGCTACAACTGGAAATATCAATGCCCAACAAACAGTGAAGTGGTGATGCTTCGAGGTAAAAGAAAATGACATGACGGATAAGTGAGCTGAACAGGGAAAGAACAGTACTGGGTACGGGTAATTCGCTGGACTTTTGTTGAACTAATTCTCCATTTTGTGTTATATTTTTACCTTTATTCTTTCGTCATTATTGCATTAGTTCCACAAAAATGTTATGTTGGCTATTGCTATACTCACTCTTGCACTTCTGGGAAAACATTCAAGAAACCGTAAAGGAGGATTCGGATTTCATAGCTGTTGTAGATGGATCATTGGGTTGGAGTCCTTCCTTCGTTTTTGGTTTTTTTTTTTTATTTTTTTGTAGGCCCTGTGCTTGAACATTGCCGTCATTATCTCTCATCATTGTTTATTTCCCTTATGTATTTCAGTTATCCCAGGTTTGCATGATTCCTTTTTTTCCTGTCCATCCATGCGAGGTCCAAACCTTGATGATTGCTGTTAAACTCTGAAGCAACCATTAAAACAACAAAGCTCCTCGTCCTCTGCCAGCATTTTATGATGAAAGCGTAGACCTGGACAATACTTGGGAACAGGGAAGGGAGTAATTTTGCATAGTCATGGTGACTCGGAAGTTTTCTGATTATTATTAAGCTGTGGGGTTGTTAAAATATGTCACTTCGACACTTCAGTTCCTGGCATCTTAGTGCACTAATTTAACTGCATCAGCAAACTAGTTTGCTTGAAAGTTTCTTTCTCTACAAGTTCCTTTTTCTTAGGCGAGAAGTGTTTACTCTTTTTTTTTTTTTCCCCGATCCATCGACTTCGAAAATAAATGAAATTTGTTGCGTTGATTTGACCCTTTACACCCGGCCCACAAAACATCCGCCTGGAACATCTGGGGCTGAGCAATGGCCCAGCTACGTGTTATAATGGGCCAAGATACCTAGCTAATTAAGAGCAGCAATGAACAGGGCCACCATAGAGTGGCACATGGTCGTGGCGGATGTTAATGCAAGCAAAATGATATTTTGTCCACTTTGTCTTCGTAAGTTCAACTAGCTTAATGGTTTAATTTGTAGCGTATCGTGGATAGACCAGCGATCTCTTTCTCCATTTTCCTCAAAAGTCCCTGTAATTTACATTGTCCCGTTTGTTTGTAGCAGTAGACTGTGGAAAGGGAAATTTTGTTACGTTTGTTCTTTCGGTTACGGGTGGACACTGGAACTTTGGTTCCCCAGGTTGTTCTACTTCTAATTCACCTATATAAGTCTTTGTCTCGTTGTAACAGACAAATGTCACTTTACAGAGACCTGCAATTTTTGCTAGTTTCTCGCATTATATTCGAAAGTCAGTGCTTTAAAGTAAGTTCTCCTGTATGCCTTTTATCGGTTTCTTGCCCCAACCCTGTAACGAAGCTCTTTTGCTTAGGCTATGTTTGGTATAGTGATAAATGCCGGTTGTCAAAACTTTTTTTTATTATTATTTGTTGAGATTTTTAATTTTACAGACGACTCAAGTGCTAAGAGTTATAGTTCATTAATGCCTACCACGGAATTACAGCGAAAAAAACCTCTGTGAAGGCAAGTATCGTCTTATGGGCCTTTGGCACGAAGAAAAAGCGGTTGGGAAACTTTTAGCTTGGGTCTAGACAGTTCCACGTAACTCAGAAGTAAAGCCCAAAGCCGACAGCGGTTGACAGCGTTAACTCGCCGCCAAGTTCAGAATGCCAACCCCCAAAGTGCTATTTGTACGGTCACGCTCTCGCTCAGATCTCTTTGAAGAACGACACGCATTCTTGTCGTTTCCTGCCCCCTGCCGAACGGGAAAGGCACAAATAACATAAGGAACCCGATAAATATAAACGGGAAAAGGAATTAATAAGAGTGGCCATATTGAGCGTGGACAAGCTTATAGCCACTCATTTTATGTTTTCTTTGGGAATATATATATATATATATATATATATTTATTATTATTATTATTATTTCCTTTTGGGAAGTGGGGACCTTTGAGAGAGATAGAGCTTACGCTTTGGTGGACAAAGATCTAACACGTGGGAAGCATGCAGCCGTGGACCGATGGTGGCAAGATCTCAGCCCTTGAAATTTCGTACGAGGACATCTACCGCTGATTTCGGATGTCTCTTGCCGATAGGCTCGAATTTTTTATGTTAGACCATCTCTTAGGAAACGACAAGCAAATTCAAGGTCGACGGACAAAACATTACTGAAATAAAATACGAAATAAAGATCCCATTTGCAAGACGACAACCCTCTCACCGCTTTGTAGTCGGGGGCCGTTTGGTGCATTGAATGGCATTTGCTTAACTCACACCACTATGGAACTAGCTTAGCCGCGTGGCGCACCGAAGCGCAATGGTCCGCAAACATATTGGTCATCAGAAATTGTATCCATTATCGAGTTTCTCCATACAAATGACTCAGTGAGGGGCTGCCATGAAAAGACAGCGAACGGGAATGGGCCGTGAGGAGACTTCCCCAAAGTTGAGGGACTAGGTCGAGCTGGGAAAATATAATAGCAAATAATGAATGTGAATAGAACTACTTATACAGAAATATTTATATTTATAAAAAGGATATTTGAAAGGGACAAAAAGGAATTATACAAAAAAAAAAATTAAAAAATATATATATATATATATATATTAAAAAATACAATTATAAATTTCGTGTCTATCCAATAAATTTTATTAATTTAATTTAATATAATATGGAGTAGATACAGCTAGAAAGGGACAAAAAGGGTAAAGGAGGTGATGATACGTGGCAACGCTAGCCCATCCCTTTCCTTATAAGGCAATGAAAAATTGCACACACTTCTCATGACACTTGGTACCCCCCCCCCTCTCTCTCTCTCTCTCTATCTCTCTGTTTCTCTCTCCGTACCGAGTTTCCACTAAAGAAAACGTTGTCGACGCCGGTGGTTTTGCCGGTCCTGGAGGTTCATCTCCGTCATCCTTTTGGTCTTCAATCATTGCGTTGCCGAATCAGCTGGGAGGATCAGCAGAACACACGGAGTCGGTTGCCGTTAAGAAAGACAAAATGCGACCTGTAGTGGACACCACTTCCACCACTTGCTGCGACGGTTGTGGAGGTTGCGGCGGCAGTGGTGGCGGAGTTGTTTCCACTTCATATCCCTCGTTTTTTAAGATGGAGGAAAGAACTGGTCAGGAGACGTTCAAATTCGTGGCAATCAAAGAAGAAGAGAAGGGGGATAGAGGAGCCGTTGATGGAATCGACGGTGGTGGTTATGGGGCCAATAAATACTATCGTAATAACAATAATAATCATAAGGGGTACTATAATTCTTCGTCTGCGTCCGTGGTTGGTCTGCCTATGCCCTTGGAGGGTTTACACGAGTCCGGGCCACCGCCCTTTCTGATGAAGACATTTGAGATGGTGGAGAGTCCGGAGACCGACCCAATAGTGTCCTGGAGCAAGAATCGCGACAGCTTCATAGTTTGGGACTCTCACGAGTTCTCTAAACATCTGCTTCCCAAATACTTCAAGCACAGCAATTTCTCCAGCTTCATTCGCCAGCTCAACAGCTATGCAAGTTTTCATTTCTTGTCTCTCTTTCTTTGTTCTTTCGTTTTTTTTTTTTGGTCTGTGGAGTTAATCTGATGCATCTATTCTCCTTCGTTCTTAGTTTTTTGTCGCATAATTTTGAAATTAATTTAATTAATAATAAATTAAAATTAGTATTTAAATAAAAATTAAGTAATTAAATAAATATAATTTCAAATCATTATTTAAAAAATTAAAATTAGTTATATATATTACTCCTCTGTAACTATATTTTGTGTGATATTTTTATATTAATAAAAATTTGAGAATTATTTAATAATTATTAAGATTAATTAAATTTTAATAGCAATATTAAAATTATTTTTAATACATATAATTATACACATTTAACATAAGTATATCATGACGATGGTGGGGTGGTTGTTTCACTTGTTCTATACAGCTGTTTTGTTTCCCATGTCTGACTTTTAATTTCTTGGAACCGGAGATCGCGAGACATCGATTAGTGTATCGTTAATTAAACTAAAAGTCGGTATATTTGGTACTGTACCTTATGTGTGCTTTTATGTGACCTCATCAGAACGGGTTGGTATTTATGGAATTTTTGGTGTAGAATATGACCTATGGTGTTCACACCGCTTTCGTCACCGGTTACATTACTAAGGGAGTAAACTGGTTAATTATCAGGGATTCAGGAAGACTGACCCAGACAGATGGGAATTTGCAAATGAAGGGTTTCGAGGAGGGAAGAAGCATTTGCTCAAGAACATCAAGCGAAGAAATAGGTACAACAAGAAGCATAATGGAGCAACGAGTGGTGTTGATTCAGCAAAACTCGGATTGGAAGCGGAACTTGAGAATTTGAAGAATGACAAATACGGGTTGAAGGTGGAAATCCTGAAACTCAAACGGCAACAAGAGGACTCTCAAAAACAACTGAGTAGAGTTGAAGAGCGCATTCGAGCTGCTGAGTGTAAGCAGCTGCAGATGTTTATTTTCTTTACCAAAGCAGCCAAAAACCATGGAATTATTCAAAATCTAATCCAGATGAGAAAGAAACAAGGAGAGCTAGATGGGAGTCAATTTAGCAAGAAACGAAAACTACCTCGGACCCAAGTCCCAGCTTGCTTGCATGATGCCGTGGATACCTGCCAAACTATAAATTGCAGAAACGCAGCTCAAGAACAATTAGCCATGATGCAAGCTGAACCCACTGAGATACTACCGGAGACTGTGGCCTCCAATCCTATATCAAAACTATTCGGGGCTTCCACGAATGATGAGTACTGCAGTCCCATTCAGGATCACAAGGCCAACTTGATGTGTGGCACAAGTGCTCAGGATGTGTCATCTGTTTACAATCTGATGTCAGAGAAACTGATGGATGACAATTCGGTGGTCAAGAATTCCATGGATGATGGGGACCTAGATTTGAATGACTCAAAGTTTTACCTTGAACTGGAGGATTTGATTGGGAGGCCACGAAATTGGGGTGGATTTGTGGCATAGTTGGTGGAGCAAGCAGACTGCGTTGGATAATTCCCTCGACCTTGAACGGTATAACATAACATGCTTAATGTACATCTTGTTTTCCCGGCGAAACTTGTTATGATCTATATATAGGTGTCTGGTTGATGATGTTTATGATAAACTTTAAAGCACATATCCCTTTTCTATTTTGCTTATTTTAACACACGGTTGATTTAGTTTCGATACAGAATACATTCACAGGTTGGCCGAATGCCCTTGGAGGCCGGGCTTTTCTTTATAGAGATGCCAACTGCCGCTGCAAGAGTGAAGAGCAGAAAAAGAAATGGCCGATCCATTGCGTTTGTATACGGATACACGCCATGGCAGGAACTCCCCGCGCACCGAAATTGCATGTGCTATTTGATTGATCTCGCAAACGTTCATAGTTCCTGCTGCTCTTTTTACTCCTTTTCATCACCAGAGTGTAAATCATCCAAGTCTGTATTGTACAAATTGCCACGCTCCTGTGCATATCAGTAGATCTTACGAAGTAACAAGTACTGTAGCTATAACTTTTTCGTGGAATGAAACTTATTTTAGTTTAAGGGGTAAATTACATTTTTTTGATCAGTTCATGAATCTCTGGATGCTGGGATTTTTGGTTTTTCTCGCCGAAGATCTCGCACAGACCGCCTTTTGGGATCCTGTGCTCTTTCATACAGCTTCCTGTGACCCTGCCTGCTTCACTCGACATCAAATTCATAAGACATGAATGAGAATTCCCCACCCGAGGTGTTCTTAAGACGAATTGTGGTTGTCTAAAAGAAAGGGAAGGTGATTGTTGAGACCTCAAGGGACCAAAAGTAAAGAGAAAATCTATATTTTCTAAAAAAATATCAATATATTTTAATTTTTATAAAAAAAAAAATAGAGCGTTTCTTCACTTGTCCGCTTAACATTTTCCTAAATAATCTTGTTAACCACTTAATTAATAAAATATGTGATGAGATTCCAATACCTATAAAATATAAACGAATCGTTTTACACGTCTTTTATTATTATTATTATTATTATTATTATTTATCTTATAAGTATCTTTTTTCTCTATGTCTTTTTTGTTTTTCTTCTTTCTATGAGCATAGCGCGATGGTGTCTGGTCCACCACATTACCTAATAGAAAGCCCAAGCCCATTTTTACCAAGGAAGAAAGTGGGGCCGGAGCCCACAGTCACCGCAACACACGTGGGACGCATTGGGATACTCTCTAGGGTTTCACTGTATTTACACTTTTCTTAACTTGAGCCGTTTCTATCTCGTCAGTCGCGCATCTGCCTCCGCGCGAACGCAAGGTTTAAGTCTCCTCCATCAATCCTTCTTTCCATCCATTTAACTCAGTATCTCGATACTAATAAATCATCATCATCGGCTGGATCTTTGAAATTTTAGATCTAACAAATTGGAATTGGAACGCAGGTAAGCAAACAGAGAGGGAGAGAGAGAGAGAGAGATAAAAAAAAATGGTGGAGAAGGGAAAGGGAAGAAAGGAGGAGGTGGTCGCCAGAGAGTATACCATCAACCTCCACAAGCGTCTTCACGGCTGGTATATCCCTCCTCTTTGCTTCTTTATTCATTCCTCGGTTTTTTCACTCTGTTTTCTCTCTCTCATCTTTTTGGATCTATGGATTATACTGGATAGCATCATCATCGTTATTACTTACTGATACTGTTCCTGAGTTTGGTTATTCGAGTTTACTCAATTGATAGTCAGCAATAGACCTGCGGTGTTCGTATTGATTTTTGTGTAACATTCTTCGTTGTGATGCCAAGATCCAGAATATTCTTCGCTTATATAACCCCCCTCCGCTGGGGAGGTAGAACCAGTTTTTTTTTATTATTATTTTTTTGTTTGGTTATGGCCACTCGGATTACCGTCTGTTTTGTTGATGGATTGGTCACTTGCATAATCGAGGTTTGATTATAGGAGTTAGTTCTACGGCTTTATTGCATTGTTATAGACAGACACCAAATGTTGATAAGACTTTTTCCATTAACTGGAAAGCCCGTGAGTGGTAATAACGCCCATATATTCTTACCCCTTTTTGGAGGATTTGCTTTACCATTTTAAGGGTAAGGGGCCATGTGCACCTCTAATTGTTGTTTGTGGCTCTACTGAAGCTCAAGGGGCTCTCGGAGTGTAAGAAAACACATTTAATTGTACTAGGACAAGTTTACCAAGTTTTAATCGTGGTGTGCCTGCCTATTGCTTACTTTTTGGTGCCTTTAAGCGAGGGTATGTGTCTTTTATTTTTGTTCTGTTTGTAAGTGAGGTTTGTAGCTTGTTCTAGTGTGTTGTATTTACTGATTATACAAGATAACTTAGAATTCAACAATTCATTGCTGAATTTTCCTTGACATTCCGTAAAACAGCACCTTCAAAAAGAAGGCTCCTAAGGCGATAAAGGAGATTAGGAAGTTTGCCCAGAAAGCCATGGGAACTAAGGATGTGAGGGTCGATGTGAAGCTAAACAAGCATGTTTGGAGCAGGGGGATTCGAAGTGTCCCAAGGAGGATCAGGGTTCGCGTTGCTCGCAAGAGGAATGATGATGAGGATGCTAAGGAAGAACTCTATTCCCTTGTCACCGTTGCAGAAATCCCACCGGAGGGGCTGAAGGGTTTGGGCACCAAGGTCATTGAGGATGATGATTGATTATTCAGTTGTAGTTTCAAAAGAATGCCATTGGCTGAAATCAAACTGATGTTTTCTCAAACGATGAATGTTTTTCGGACACATAAGCTTTTGACCATACTTTCTTGCCGTTGCCTAGATTGTTAGAGAGCGATTTTCCATATGGCCGTGTTGATTCTTGAACGCTGGTATTGACCTTTTATGTAGGAGGACTTTTTTCTCTCTTTTGTTCTTTTTCTTTTGGGTGACTCTTTCCTCCTATTTCCTAGACGACTCCCTGCGCCACTGTGGTGTCCTCTAGGAACCGCATTCTTTCATCCATTCAAATCTAGTCTTTTTTATTTTATTAAATGTTAATTAGCACTCATTGAAACCTTGAATTCAAAACCTTAGTGTAATTTTTTAATTTTTCCTTCACGAACCAACTTTATTATTTCTCAATTAATTTATCATTTTTCTTGAAGCGGAACCTATTTGCTCTCTGTTCCTCTTCAATAGACGCCGTAGAATGGCAATACCCGGCGGCAGTTATATTAGCGATGCTAACAGTGATGGTTTGGCAGTGGGTGCGTGGCCACTGGGATGGTGATAATGGTGCAGGAGTTTGGAATAGCGTAACTCATGCAACGCGGGAGTGGCGGTGATCGTGGTCCTGACAAAAAGGGGTCTTTATGGGTGTAGGGATTGCCCATGTGAAGTGACTGCCGGCGGTAGCTATTTTCAGCGGAGACGACGGGTGTGATGGTATCACTATTTCTTAAGAAGTAGTCCGCCGTAGACTTGAATTAATAATGCTATATGACGACAATGCTATATGATGGTGTAGGTAGAGAAAATAGTCAAATACTGAATTAATAATGCTTACGGTCGTTGACCATATTGAAATGCCCAAAAAAAGAGGGAAGAAGGAATCAAAATCGAGCTTAAGAAGGATTATGGAGTCTCATTCTTCGAGGAGTTACAAAAGCTAAGACATTTTCCTTTTATATATATATATATATATATATAACTGAAATTTCAGTAATAAAAATCTTATAAATTTTTAATCATTGCAATATTCTATAAGAACAACTCAATAATATTTTTTGCATAGCTTTCAGATCATATGCTTCAAAACACGGGTGCGACTTAAAAAATAGGGTAGTCTTTGAATATAGTCGCGCATTTCGAACTATTTTATACGACAATCGGAAATCTTCCCTTGTAAATTCGGACAAAATTGCATTATTTTACAAATTCGGGTGCAACTTACAAAATCGAACTCCTAAATATACTTTTGGACATCACTGAATTCGCACAAAATAGCTTGTCTTTTATTTATTTATTTATTTTTTCTTTTGCGATTCTTGAGCGCATGTGTATGTGTGGAATGGTAATCCTTCACCCTCCACTGAAGAACCGAGAATTATGCGAAACAAATATAATCTAAGCGACAACTGAATAACATTGGTTACAACTTTAAATTTTAATTTCAACTATATACAATAATTGCAAGGATTGCGATTAAAACAGTGCACAGTAATTCATTGCGAAAATCAGATTTGTTGTTTTTGTAAATTGCGAGGTGCTTGCAGCGTCGGGAAATTGGATCCAGCTAAGGGGGCTGACTTGAATTAGTCTACCTCTTTCTAATTTTCAAGCGACATTATTTTAATTGACATTCTCTCACCCTTTACTTTTGGTTTTCGCTTTCTCACGAGCCGGTGCACCACTAAAGCTGCATTTGTCAAAATTTACTTTTCCTTTTCTATCAATGGAAAATTGACTCCCGGAAAAGGAGTATTCTGTCCCTGGTGTTACGTTTGCAATTGCATCAAGAATACGGACAGGTAGCTACACTTCAAAGGGAGGACTTGACTGAAAAGGATCGAGAGGTCTAAATGATAGCCCAGCCAATTGTAACCGAACCAAATGCATATGGCTTTTCTTAGTATTTTCCGAGACTGGCAGTTCCATCGTGATCCTTGGTTTTTTTTTTTTTTTTTTTTATGAGGTCCGGCGGAGAGCGGAAACTTAACGTTTGTCTTAAAGCGCTAGCGTTCCTGATGGGCTTGGCGGGTCAACTGGGGCCGAAAACCAAGATCAGTCCATTCTAAAATTTCATCTTGAGAGAATAATTGAAAATCATCAAAATGGCCTGCATAATATTATTATTGGCTGTTGAGAAAGAAAGGACGATATAAAATTTAAATGGTTTTTAATTAGCCTCCGTCCTACATCCACAATGGAGTCGTTTTTTCACTTTACAACATAAATGCAAGTCATGGCGATGCAAAACACAGCCTTAACCCCAATTTACAGTCAGTTGCTCAGAATTGTAAACTGATCCTCATCCGTCAAAAGGAAGAAAAAAAAAAAAAAAACCTTTTTTATGGTTAAAAACATGACATGCCACACGAAATTGAAAAATTATTGCATTTCGTACAGCCTTAAACTTCCATATTAGTTTCTTTTTTCCTTAAAATATGGTAATTCAACATCATCATTAACCGCTACATTGCACAAGATTGGCACACGGCAAAATATGAAGAATGATTAAATATGTACAAACCTATCCTTGTTTTGCTACTAAAAGCACCACAAAAAATTAATTACTTATGATTGTCGAAGGGATAAAGCCCTTAATTAAAAGGCTAGGGCCAGGGATTGAGAGTTGAAACTTCCACATTATGCGATAAAGTGCCCGTAGAGAAATGGAACTAAATGCAGCAACAAACAAGAAGCAAACAAGCGAACTAAATGCAGTTATAAACAAGAAGCAATTAAACCTCCAATTATTTTTTGTATCAAAAGGGCCAATAAATATTTTAAATGTATAATTGATAATAAAAAGAAAAAAAAAAAAAAAAAGAGGAGAGAAACGAAACAGCTACGTTTTGGAAATTTGAGAAGCGCGTGCACGAGCGAAGCCATGACCATTGACCAACATAGTTGTTGACCGTTAAGAAGCACAGGGCAGTACGTCAGTGACGATGCAGGGCCAGCGGCAAAGAGACACATCAAAGGGCCAGCAGATCAAACTTTCGTAGCGATTTCGTGTTTGTTCATGGAACCCCAACAAGTACTTTCTTTGACAGCCAATCTCTCTCTGCCTTCCTAATTGGGCGCAGCAATGGCCCCAGCTGCCAAGGTTACTGAAGGCAAAAAGGCAGATAACTATATTAAGGCTTAAAATTCCAGAAAAGGGTATTCAAAATATCGAGCTTTGAATCCATCAAAACAGATCGTGGCTTTGAAACTTGGAAAAATATTACCGTTGAATCAGACCCACAAATTGATTTCCATTCAACGCCTGTATCTCCCTCCCTTTCTCTCTCATAGTTGGTTATTAACGATAATTCCTCGTCTGCTGTCTGCCTTTTTGGCACTTCAAAGACGTAGTTCAAAGGTATTCGTGGGACTTACTTCTTTAATGTTTGTATATAAGCAAGGAGATGTCAGGGGTCTCAAAATTATCCTCTATACTTAATTTAGCCGTATCTTCGCCTTCCTCAGTTTGTTCTCTGTTTTCTTTTAAAGATATTATCTTGAATCTCTGCTCCTTGATTACAGGTAATTAAAACAAGGAAACGAAAATATCAAGAAATGCAAATCATTCTTGTCTTGTCAAACACAAAGTGTCTTAGGTTGAGTTGAGTCCAACATGGACTACAAAGGTTCTTGCTTAAATTTTCGTCCTGTTGCTTTTGCTTTTTGAGGTGATGTGTTTGGCCTTTTAGTTATTTTCGTTAGTGGATTGGATATGATAGTGAAAAGATTCCTGTGTTTGGACCATCCGACACATCTTGCATGTTCAGTTTTGTAACTTGGGCCATTTTGACACCTGGGTACGCCCGTTCTGCCATCAGAAAGGGAGAGGTCGGGTCTTCTGCCTGGATCAAAGGGAAACACCCACCGGTTTTACTTCAGTTTTCCAAATCAGCACTTCAAATTTCATCATCTATGTGTTAATTTGGCTTGAATGTAATATGAACATTATCTGCCGAGATTCTTTGTTCAAATGTTAGAAAGTTGCACCGAGTGATATCATTTTGTAAACTAATCGGTTATCTTAATCATTCTGACAGGTGCTGGCAGCTTGCTGTGGTTGACATACTTGAAACTGCTGATCGTTGCTTTGAAATCTATGAGACTATCGCTTTCGTTATTCTATTCAGCCTGGGAAGAAATTACAAGACACAGGCTGGCTCATAAACATGGTGGTCTCCCCTTAAGAAGAAATAGCTTGAATAAAACAGATGCAGAAACCATGACCAACGCGAACAAGTCCAACAGCAGGGTTCGTAAAAATTCAATAAACCTGACCAGTTGTAAGCCCGAAAACATATTGCTTGAGAGGAACGTGTCATTCACTGATCTGGTTCAAGACAAAGGGAGATTGGTAACAGAGAGCTTCAATAACGGGAAAGATGGACGTAAGCCAATGCCAGCACTATCCCTTCCCGAACCGGCAATTCTGTTTTCACCAAGGCCTGTTAGTGAGCTTGATGCTGCAGCGATTAAACTTCAAAAAGTGTATAAGAGCTACCGAACTAGAAGAAACCTTGCAGATTGTGCAGTCGTGGTTGAAGAACTCTGGTTAGTTTTATATGTTCTGCTATTGTTTTCAAGTTGTTGCTTCAGAGTTAATGATGGAATTTCTGTTTAACTTACATGTCAACTTATTGCTCTAAATATCCCAGGTGGAAGGCCTTAGATTTTGCAGCTCTAAAGCAATGTTCTGTATCGTTCTTCAATGTTGAGAAACCAGAGACTGCTGTTTCAAGATGGGCAAGAGCCCGAACAAGGGCAGCCAAGGTAAACTTTTAATGAGTGTTATGTTTCTATCCATTTTCTTTTTCCTTTTCTTTTTCTGGATGGGGGTTGTAACTAGTAATTCCTCATTGCAGGTGGGGAAAGGTTTATCTAAGGACGAGAAGGCTCAGAAATTGGCCCTCCAGCACTGGCTTGAAGCTGTGAGTAGAACTCTTCACATCTTTAACCGTAAAAACGGCCCAGATTGCTCTGCTGACCACCTGTCAAAGCAGCTGTATTTACCGTATGCACTGGACATAGGTGAAGGCACTTTTCTGATAGTTTTCTTATGTTTGATGCAGATTGATCCTCGCCATAGGTACGGTCACAATTTACATATGTATTACGATGTCTGGTTTGAAAGCCAGAGTAGCCAACCCTTCTTTTACTGGTATGCTTCTGCTCGAATCGTTGTTTGGAAATTGTTAAACTTCCAAGAGATAATATGATAGTCAGTTACATATTATGCTCAATTTAGTATTCTTTTGCTTGCTTATTAAATGGTTGTTTTATTGAATATTGAAGGTTGGACGTTGGAGATGGAAAAGAAGTGAATCTTGAGAAATGTCCGAGGACTGTCCTACAGCCGCAATGCATCAAATACCTTGGACCAGTGAGTTTATGACTTCCCTGCTTTCATTTAAACTTTCTGTCCCTCAGATGTCAGTCATATCCAATAAGTCTATGCAAGCTTGATTTATACAAGCAATTGATGTTTTTCCATCCCCTTTGTTGCTAATTTAGAAGGAAAGGCAAGCATATGAAGTGACAGTCGAAAGTGGGAAGCTTGTTTACAAGCAAAGTGGAATGCTTGTGGACACAGTGGAGGGTTCTAAGTGGATATTTGTGCTTAGCACGACAAGGGCTTTGTATGTTGGGCAGAAGAAGAAGGGTGTGTTTCAGCATTCAAGTTTTCTAGCTGGTGGAGCCACCACCGCGGCTGGGAGATTGGTTGCCCACAGTGGAATTCTCGAGGTATAAATATGCGTATGCATGCTAAGCTTTTCATGCAGACATGTATAATTGGAAAAATGTCACCCTCATCCACGAGCTAACCATTCAATTTTATCTCAACCATTTCAGGCTATATGGCCGTATAGTGGTCACTATCGCCCAACAGAAGAAAATTTCAGGGAATTGATTAGTTTTCTCGAGGACAACCATGTTGATCTCACCGATGTTAAGGTGTGTGTGCCTGTGCGTATGTATATATATATATTCTAAAATAAGCTTGCATCTGCAATTAATGTTCTATTTACGCCGAACATTAGTCAAGTAATTAAGAATTTGGCAACGGCCGACGGTGATAGTTTTATTGTTGTCTATTCAGAGGTGTGCAATTGACGATGACTCTCCTCCATGTATTAAGGCCACCGAAGAGGAACAAAAATCCGAGTCAATTCTGGGTTCTGCCCATGCTTCACAACTAAATGATGCAAATGCAACTGATATAGATGACAGCACCAAGGAGGCTGCAATAACTAATGCTAATAAAGAACAGAACGCAGACACCAACAATGTCGATAGGGATGAACCCGCCTTTGACTTGGACTTGGCTAAAAGCTTGCCCTGCAAGTGGACAACAGGGGCTGGACCCCGGATTGGGTGTGTCAGGGACTACCCCGCAGAACTACAATCGAGAGCCCTGGAACAGGTCAATCTATCGCCAAGGGTTGCGCCCGGGACCTTATGCAAATATGGGCCAGTCCCATCTCCGCGACCCAGCCCAAAGGTCAGGGTCTCCCCTAGGCTCGCATATATGGGACTCCCTAGTCCACGGACCCCAGTTACTGCAACCAACTGAGCCACTTTATTACATCACCAAGTGCAAGCCTGGGACTGGCGGAAGCCGATGCCCCGCCGGTGCTCAAATTGATGGTTTTTCTATCCACGAAAACCTTTCATTTTTTCTCACACGACTTTGTTGTTTCAATTCTTTTTTAGGATTCTTTTCTCATTTTTAAGGCCCTGTTTTTTAGTGCTGGGTTTTTGTATATCCTTCTTGTATACAAAAAGACAACGTGCGCTTGTTCGGTGAATAAAATTTCTCGCCGATGGTTTTAACACAAACAGACTTTGCACTCGTCGAGCGTACCCACAATGACACCAAAATTATGATCAAGTGTGTTGCAAGCCAATGTCTAAGAGTCTGCTGATAGGGTGACATCGTCCCCGACCAATGTTGCCAGTCACCGATAATCACCCACGTACTCGTTCCGATGGATGGTTGAGATTGAAGGAATTATGAACCGAAAGGACTGTTTCCCATCGACCAACTCTCACGAAGTCGACCTCACATTGTGTACTAATAACCACAAGTTAGTGTCCTACTTCGTCGGCCCTGTCTGGACCCTTGAATTGAATTGGGGAGCTGAAGCGAGGGGGTATAATGCATAATAATTAATAATTAATTTAATTATTATATAATATTTAATTTAATAATTATATATTATTTAACATAATAATTATAAAAATAAATAATTAATCAAATTTAAAAACATAATGAGTAATTTTAAAAAATATATTAATTTACAATGCTACCGTCGTTTCGGTCTCCTGAGAGACAGACGCAGAGAACATACTAATACTAATAATGCGAAAACTGAAAGGGGCGTTTTTTCCACTTTCTTTTATTCCATTTTCTAATACAAAAGAAAGCCAAATAAATAAATAAATAAATATATATATATAATTTTATTTTGTTTTATTTTTTTGGTTATGGAAAAGCCACTCAAGATTCGGATAGAAGCTACGCGCGCTGTGGTTTGAAGTGGAGGGGGCATACCCCACTAGCTCGAGCCGCTCCTTTCGTCAAGAATTTTCGAAATCACGCGCAGTTAACACGCGTGGAAAAACGCCTCCCTTTTTTTTTTTTTTAATCTTTTTCTCTCTTTCGTTTGACACGCCAATGCACGTGCATATGTCTATTGTTTCGCATTGGATCAATCTGAGGAACAAGAAGACCAGGGAGAATGCGTGAAAGAAAGCGTGTTTCTACTTTCTAGAGAGAGAGAGAGAGAGAGGGAGAGAGAGAGAGAGAGTGATAATACCCCACCACGAGCACGAGGACGACACGCCGTTTTCTTTTTGTTTTCCCTTTAATTTTTAATATTGGCAGCTTGCAAATATTCTAAACCTAGAGGTTGAGTTTGGGAAACTCTTTAAAATTGA
>CM034051.1:3132394-3266751 GCA_019804595.1 Bruguiera parviflora
GAGGGGGTTTGGAGGGGAGGGGGGGAAGTGGGGGGGTGGGGGAGGGGGTGTTCTTGAATCATATCTAGGGTTTCGATTTTGGAGTTAAGCCTGTGCTGGTGGCGGCGGATTGTTTACGATATGGAGCCGCGGGTTGCTAATAAGTTTCGAATGGGAAGAAAGATCGGCAGCGGGTCGTTCGGCGAGATCTATCTCGGTTTGTCAATCTATCATTGCGTTATTTCGTTTTCTATTTTTCCTTTTTTTTTTTTTTTAATATAATGTTTTGTTGAGTGAGATTGTTGGTTGGAACTGAATTGTTCAGGTACTAACATCCAGAGTAATGAAGAAGTTGCAATTAAGCTTGTGAGTGCTCATTCTTTGTTTTCACTGGGATTTCAAGAATTTGGTTTAATTTTTTTCACTTTCAATTAAGCTATGCTCGAATTTTTTTGCCCTTCTTCTCAGCTACTGGTTATGCTCTGTTAGATGTGTGAAGTTGTGAACATTTGAGTCTAATATCATAACTTAATAGTTCAATTCCCTTCTTTATTTGAGTTGCACCTCCTTTGTGATGGAGGAAAGAAGTTTAGCAATGCAATTGGAACCTCTCTCTCTCTCTCTTTTTTCGTTTTTTTGTGGATTAGCCTGAGATTTAACAAATTATGGTGATGCTACTATTACTGTGAATATCTGAAGAGGGATTGCTTGAAAATCAATCAAGTATGCTCCACTGTAACTGAGTGGATGGTCCAATGCACAAAATTGCTCAGACGGTTCCAGCAAATTTGATGTTTTCTAGTTGTAGATGTTAAGTTGGGCTTCCATCTGTAGAGGTTGAACTGCATTACTTGAAATTTCCCGAAGGTTGTCTATGATTTTAAGAACTTATGTGTTTATTGGCTGTGCTTTCAAGTGTTTGTGTCAGTAAGTAAAGATATGAAGAATGGTAGGGATGTTTTTGCAAGTCAACTGGATTTGGAGATGTTCATCCTAACTCAGTATGCATTACGCCTTGACTTTGAGGTGCATGTTACAATGCCATCGATTATTTTCACCTTTGAGTAACAGTGTGGAGCAGGCATGCCTAGAGTCAGATATACTGCTGCTGTAGGTTTCTTTAGTTACATAATCTGTTGGCCAATATTATGCCCAATGTTGAGGTTTGTGGGCTGCATTGCTTTCCCCGTGGGATTGTTATGGAAATTGAATTGCAGAACATTTGTGTAAAAGATTCATCAACAACTATTGAGGTGTTTTCTGAATTCTTCTTGCTCTGTGATTAAATAGTTTAGTCATATGTGCTGAATGCTTAGACCCTAACAAATTATGTTTTCTTAGCCTAATTTCTTTTCTGTTCAAGATGTTGATATTGTCACCTTACATGCAGGAAAACATCAAGACAAAGCATCCACAGTTGTTGTATGAATCAAAATTATACAGGATCCTACAGGGAGGAAGTAATGAAACCTATGAGCTTTATTAGTTGGTTTCCCTATGTTGTCGTTTTGAAGAAAGTGATTACCTGTTATGAACTTTGCTCTTAGTAATGTTTTAAACTATCCTGATCATTCTTCTTATCATTATTGATGTTGAAAGATGGGATTCCAAGTGTGAAATGGTTCGGTGTTGAAGGAGACTACAATGTTCTAGTCATGGATCTGCTTGGACCTAGTCTTGAAGATCTATTTAACTTCTGCAGTAGGAAACTTACTCTGAAGTCAGTTCTCATGCTTGCGGATCAGTTGGTAGGTCTCTTATATTTATGTATTTGCTGTGTTTTGAAATTGGTTCTTGAAATTATCTTTTTACGGTGTCTTCTACTTTTGTTTAAGATCAATCGAGTTGAATTTGTTCATTCAAAATCATTCCTACATCGAGATATCAAACCCGACAATTTTCTTATGGGCTTGGGAAGGCACGCAAATCAGGTTTTGGTTCAAAGCAAATACTCATATATCTGTTCTTATCTTTGTTATCTATGGGGGTCTTTATTATCATTGATTGTTATTGTTTACTGGCACCTAGGTTTACATCATTGACTTTGGACTGGCAAAGAAATACAGGGATAGTTCAACCCATCAACACATTCCTTATAGGTGGGAGATTGGTGCTTGCTTTTACCTCTGGTTGTTGTCCTCATAGTATGGTGATAATTGCTGTATCATAGCTGCTGCCTTGCAGTAGAACAGGGCTGTATAGATAGTTTATGGTGTCTTTGTCCTAAGTATATTTTTGCAGTAGAATAGAGATACCTTTGTGCAGCTGCTTGACGTAGTCTTTGTTCTTCCTTTACTTCTTTGTGGACAGCATTTTACAACTGGGACAGCTTATTGCTTACTGTATTTCATGCTAAACACTGCAGGGAAAACAAAAATTTGACTGGAACTGCTAGATATGCAAGCATGAATACTCACTTGGGTATTGGTATGCATTCCAGCCTTCTGTGCTTGAAATCCTTTTCAGTATGTTAGCTGTCCAATCCAGTGTGGTCTCTTGGTTCCAAGTTATTGATTCACTTCTTCCTGACATTATGTCTTGTATAGAACAAAGCCGGAGGGATGACCTTGAATCTCTTGGTTACGTCCTCATATACTTCTTAAGAGGAAGGTATTGTTTACTGCCCAGCAACCCTATGTTACCTCCTCATGCGCTCTTTGTTGGTAACTTACTGTTGCCTCATGTTTTTGTAGCCTTCCTTGGCAGGGCCTTAAAGCAGGGACTAAGAAGCAGAAATATGAAAAAATTAGTGAAAAGAAAGTTTCTACATCAATAGAGGTAAGGTATTCCTGATTACAGAGGTTCCATTTGCAAACACTGTTATGATTATTTAATGCTGACTAGAGATCACATGCTTTTTCAGGCCTTATGTCGGGGTTATCCTACCGAATTTGCTTCTTATTTTCATTACTGTAGGTCTCTAAGATTTGATGATAAGCCAGATTATGCCTACCTGAAAAGATTATTTCGTGACCTCTTTATTCGTGAAGGTATGGATGGAGTGGTGTCTTAAGGGCTTCAAATTGATGTCTACTCCTGTCTATAATTTGTAGCTTGAAGGTGCAATAACACCACCATTTGTTCTTCCTTTAATTGGTCTTTGCTTCAGGTTTTCAGTTTGATTATGTATTTGACTGGACAATACTGAAGTATCAGCAATCCCAGATGACTAATCCTCCAGCTCGTGGCCTCGTAAGCACTATTCCTAACATGTTACTTTTATTGCTTGTTGATGCAGAATGCACTTGAATAGTTATTTCTGCCAGGGCCCTGGAGTTGGAACTAGTTCTGGAATGCCTCCTGCCATTGCCAATGCAGACAGACACACAGGTGTGGTTTATTTGATTTCATGTTTGGATTGATGTTAATAGTCCTTTTATAAAATGGTATTGTTCATTAAATATGAACCATCATTTCAAGTGGAGGGTTAGTGACTCAGTATTTTGGAAGTTCTGTATTTTCCAGTTTGATTTTGCCCCTTATGTGTCTTTTGTGTTTTAGCTGGGGTTCAAGTTTCAGTTTATTAGGTTTGCTGTTTATATCACTAACTGAACTTACTGTCAACAATGGTGGGGTAAAAGAATTGATGACTGGTCTCTGTCATTTAACCAGTGGAGAGATCAATTTCATTAATATGTTCTTGGAGTTGATGCTATTTACTTCTACTCTTGCAGGTAGAGAAGAAGGACGGCCAGGTGCTCAATTGATGGATTCTGCTCGGCGGAGACTATCAGGACCAATACTCAGTAGTGGTGCAAAGCAGAAAAGCCCAGTTTTAAATGATTCTCCAGTTGCAAAGGATCCCATGGTACAAGAGAAGAGTTTTTTTAACCATTTTTTGGCTCCTAATTTTTGTCAAGCTTGAGTGATTTTCTTGTGATACATGATAAAGTTTACCAATGCCAGGTGCATCAGCCTTGGTTTCCTTTTATTTTTTTGGGTTCTCCAGAATTTGTAATTAGGCTATTGAAGAATAATTAAGCAGTCCATTAATTCTTTTTGATTCTGTTGTTTCAGTCACCTGATCTCTTTGGGCACAATAGTAGATATCTACTATTCCCACCACTGCTTCATTGGATTGTTTCTTTTTCTTTTTCCCCCAATTTTATAATGCGCTAGATGCTGCCTAATATTTAGTTTGTTGCTGTCAGGTTTCTTCCTGAAACAAATGCTTGATGGTTGGTCTTTGGCAATCTGTTTTAGATCTAATTTGTATCATGTTTGGACAATGCAGTTACCAAGCTCCACATTTTTGGGGCGTTCAAGTGGATCCTCGAGGCGAGCTGCTGCTGTTTCTAGCAGTCATGAAGTGTTTGTTGGAAGTGAGACTGATCTGCAACGCTCTCGGACGACTGAGGCAAGCTCTGGAGCAATGCATAGAATATCGGGTGGGCAACGAAGTCCCCCTCTTGGATCTTCAGATCCTCGGCGCATGTCATCGGCCAGAAACACATCTCATGCGAAAACTTATGAGTCCAACATTAAGGGCATTGAGAACCTTAGTTTTGATACTGATGAGAAGGTTCATTATTAGGTGCTGCTTGTCGTGGCATGCTGTGGATCTTGGATTTGCTGGCGTGCAGTAGCACTTGTGGCAAAAGAATAGTTCATTTGTGATGGAGTTGAGTTTTGGAAGGTGTGGCCAGGTGCTGTGCTAAGTAGCTATTGGTCTTTGATGTTGTGTGGTGAAAGCACCAGCTGAATGCAAATAAAACAGATGGAAGCTGAATTTGAGTGCAAAATGTAGAGAAAGCACATTTATAAATGCTGGGTGTGTTGCATGGAGTCAACACATCTCTTGCCATCTCTCTCATTGGTCTTCTGTTGTTCAATTGAGCTGGGCGTTTTTTTGTCTGTTCTTTGAACCAGTCAGTTTTAGGACTTTATGTCGCTGTAAATTGGCCATGGAACCGGCATGCCTCTCTAGTTTTTCACAACGTTCTAGCGTTAGACAGCTCAGTGGATCGAGTGTGTCTGGGGTTTCCAATTCCTGTTGTAGCCTAAATGTGATTTGAACCAACCCCCCTCAGATTAACTGTCGGATGTGATATACGTGGTCGTTTGCCTCTTAAGGGAATAATGTTTAAAATTTACTTCTTTGACAATTGATGCGATCTGTTTGTAATGTTTGTTGGTTTCTATTTTGGGTGCATAAAATGGATATGAAGAGGGATTGATCTCAAACCCGACACGGAACATCAATACCATTCCACTCATTCACGTATGGAGTTGCCTTAGCCCAACCTACTTTTAGGGCCGAAGTTGAACACACCTCTTCAAAATGGGGAAATGGGGCACTGAAACGTGGATACTCCACCTCACGGAGGACCAGTCGACGACTCGAGCCTGCTCCGGGGGACAACATTTGTTGTTTAGAGGTGACACTACGGCGGGATGCCTCAACGACAATCAATTATCCATGTTCCATGAGAGAGATCTATCAACCGTTGAAAGATTTTTAAGATTCTAAGTTGTGTACTTTCCGAGATGAGACCATTGGAACCGGAGATTTATGGGAGATATTGAAGGTAGTTCTCTATCGCGCTTAATTAACCGATGAAAAAGTTGTTCTGAGAAATTTTAACCTAACGAAAAAAAATGTTAAGGACTCGTTATTTTCTAATTACTGCGGTATTTTGCACACAAAAATATACCTAAAATATCAGAAGGGGCGGATAGAATCAGATGGAGTAACACTGGCAACTACTTTTCTACTACAAATAATAGAATATTATTTCTCTTTTTTTGAAGCAAGGAATAAGAAGAGCATAGGGCGATTGTGAGGAAATTGCCATCCCTCTGGAAGTACATGAAAAAATGTAATCCCGTAGGAACAAACTACCGGCATCGGCCACCACAAGGCTTGTCTCCTTAGTCCTTAGCCAGAGCTTGTCCGGGCCACTTGGAGCATCGTGCCCCTTGAACTCAGTACCGCCCGAACAATTAGACATCCAATCTATAATAACAACTGGCCAATTGCAGACCAACTGATCCAGTGACCTCTGGGAGTCAGATTAGAATTTACTGACCAAGTGGTATCAACTTCGATTAGCTTTCAGCCAAGACCATTAGCACTAGCTTCGAGAAAAGATTTTGGGCATCAACAGATTATACCCGAGAAATTATCGGGGTGGAAACCTCTGCGATAGCCTGACCTCCCCGAATTCAGTACTCGCATGATAAAGTATCTGCAAAGTTTCACGACCCAAAGATCCTCCTACGATTATTCACAACCGCGCGCATTAGGATACAGATGAAATTGTGGCAACTAGCTGTTACTGCATTTTTTTTTTTTTTTATCTGGTCCAACTGCCTATTGATTCCATCAAACAAATTACTGGAAGACACCCTCAAGAACATCAACTGTATTTGAAACAGAAATTATGGCCTCTTGAGCTCCCATAGGCCATGATCAGATGTAAGTTCTGTCAAAGTGAACTGCTCAAGTTTGTCCCGAAACCTAAAATCTCCTCGATTCCCCAAGCATTCTTACAAGGCAGGGACAACCGAGCAATTGGATTGATGACATAGCTTCTATGATAAGGGATGCCCTTTTGTCTATTTCAAGAACCATTTGGAGGGAAAAAAAAAATTTTCAAGGATACTAAATGCCTCCATTTTACTGGAAGAGCAGCTAGGAATGCAGCCACAGGAAATAGCGAATGATAGATACGGACAGTAAGCAATGGTAATTAAGCAGGATAACTTTCCAAAACAGGGAAATTAGGAAAGCAAACGAAACAACAATTCGTGTGATATGTAGATTAACACACACACAGAGCACAATTACAATGCAAACATCGAGACAACATCTTCTGACCCGGTCGCTGAAATATCAGCATGGCTCCAGTTAGCTTTACGCCCCAGGCAGATTCCCAATGCTGCAACAATAGAAAATTGACCCCATCAACAATCTTTCTAGAAACATTAACTCGTTGGAGTCCCCTGGTCTGCAGAAAAAGCAGAGGTCAAAATCCAACATGTTGCATCACAAAATTTGAGAAATATCTCAGTGGAATATACGATTTATCATATACCGTAAAGTCGGTAATAATAGTAATACACAACCTTTATAACAGCCCAACAGCTCAGAAAGCGAAAAAAGCAAACAACACATGAGAATGTGATGGTAATACAGAATCCGCCATTGATTTCGTTTCAGCCAAGGCATTCACCAAAGTATCACCACTAGCCATAGACAGTTCTAGAGCAACTGTCCTTAATCCATCTGAAGGACTTGTTGAAAGACCATTTAACTTTACCTTCAACAGCGTAAACCTTACAGCCAGCAACTCTTCTCTTCCTCTGCAACTCGGGATCGTTGAAGCTCCAGCTCTTAGAAGAAGGAGCTGATGCCCATTTGCGGTGGACTTGCTGCTGCCTTTCTCGAACTTAAAATCGTTGCCACTGCCTGCTTCGGCCATCTGGGTCTGTGTTATTGGGTACACAGTGGAGGCATAGGAGGCGCTCTAGCACCTTAGATCTTGCGTACTCGTAGCACCTGTTCCTGATGGCGTGGGTCCCATTGTTCCTCCTCCTCCTCCTCCTCCAGAGTAGTAGCTCTGCATCTGAAAATTTCTTCCATCGCCACATGACTTGGACCTGAGATCTTCCATCTCTTTCCTTCTCTAGAATGGCGTCTGTGCCGTGCCTGTCAGCCCGCGTTGTCATTTTGTGTTCTTTCATTTCAAACTCAGATATGCAAACGTGCCAAACAAAAAACAAGAACACTTTAGCAATGTGCTGATAGATGGGCACCATACGTGCATTCGGTGGCGCCGGTGTTAGAGCAATACCACGCAGGACGCTGGCTCGCAAACGGCGTCGCGTCGGTGGTGCATATTATCGAGAGGATTCAGACTTGGTGTGAGCGGGCAGAACAACCCGGCAAGGCCTAAAAAGTAAACCACCCCAATTGATTTGAAAAAGGGCAGATTACTGCGTTCTTTTTACTTTTTTTTGTTTTTTTTTTTTTAAAAAAATTTGGGGACAAAAAAGGACCAAGGATGAACGGATTCTTGTCTAGCTAGGTGCATAACCAATGTATCTTCATCAAGGAATCAAATCTGAACATTGGCTAATCAATTAAGCTTCAGCAAGGTATATATCCATAATCTACACTAATTACCTGCCTCGCTACCTAGTTCATGAGCATCAAATGTTCAATCAAAGCGTTTGGTTTCTAGATTATGCCACTACCAAGAACAATTTCAACCAAAAATCTGGAGGAAGTTCTCCTGTGATAAAACTGATTAACTACAGTTCCAAATTATAAAGTTTATTAACAAAACAACGGGCGATAGCCAATTATTAGTCTACAAACACTGATCCTTTCTTAGGCAAAATGGTTGGCTACATGATGACAGCAACGGACCGTAAATTTACACGCCACTTGTCGCGGCATACGAGTCTCTCGCCACTCGTCGATGGCTTCAAAGTGGCTAACACGGCGATTGGTCAAAGTGCAACAAATTTGTCATAGCGCGTGGTTGTGTTGAAACAAACTTGAGGGTGCACCCTACAGCGGCAGCTAGAATTGAAACAAGACACAATAAAAAAAAAAAAAAAAACCCATTTCGAGTTTTCCACTATTGCGATAGACCAATACGATCACATTGGTACTAGTCAAAGCGGGCGTTTATCCTTTCAAAATTGCTTTTACATAAATGGAACTGCGACCCACTTGAGCAGCTGAGCAGGGTATAAAATCTCAGCCTGATGCCTAAAAGGAATGAAGTGGTAGAATTCGTTGGAAGCAACCAGTCCGTACATAACTATACTTCCAGGATGACATCTATCACACAGTTTATTTGCTCATATTGGTTCAGTTTTCCCTTTCCGGTTCATCAAGTCATGGTAGTAAAGAAGCACGCACATTGGCTGACCAACAATGCAGAAAATGGACCAGAAGATCATATTCCCTACCTGTAAATTAAAAAGCAACGTCATGTTGTACTGAAAAATCAACAGAACTGGACTTAATTACCTAATTGAGGTTCATGATTGTGTGTAACTGACAAATTACACTCAATTACTTGGATTCTTATCATTAAATTCTGCTGATCATAACAAGCCCCCAAAAGACGGCAGATGAAAAGTTGCTCAGAAACTGAAGAAACTCTTTTAAGGCATGGCATATGAATTTTTCCACAATTAATCTCTGTCCATAGCATTGCTTCGGATACTAATGGTTCTTGCCACACCTATCCTGTGTCCTTTTCATGGCATCTAATTATGTTTTTTTTTTTCACCATAGAAGTTTAACTGGCTAATCTATTGGACTAAAATAAACAAGTAATAAGGAGATACCATTGAGTTCTGGAACTTCTTTTGAAGATAATTAGTGAGCACAACCAACGGGATCTGGATCAAGCATGAACAAAAAAAATGAAATTTCATCAACACCATATCCTGCATCGATCTGAACTGCTCTGGTGCAGAACTTAAGCAACGTTCTCCTCACACTTTCTACTCTTTTTGTTGGTGGTTCTTTTTTTTACCAGGTCTATTTTTGGTGTAGGGTTTTGCAGTTTTATTTTTGCGTCTGCCTGGGGGGCAAGGGGTTGTCTTAGTGTTAGGGGCTGGGGTGCTTATTTCAGACTAAAATTAAATTCCAAATAGTCTTACCTGAAACATGATTCCGATAAAAGCCCAGAGCTTGAATATGTGGCAAGGAACAGCGATGCACAACTGCAAACAGGTAAACATATTCAATGCCAATATAAGTTAGTCAAAGGTACAGATGACAAGAAATAAGGAGCAAGATGTACCCTTCCTCTGACACAGGTGTAAGCATGTAATTACCAAACTTAAGTACTAGATTATCACTAGGACAGCAAGAAGCAGCCTACACAGTAAGATAAATGTGTTAAAGATATGAAGACTCAATCATGATAGTGCAGATGTGAGTTGAACATCCTCAACTATCATGATATGGAGTTACATGGGGGGCAACACATGAATCCTTTTCCCCAATGTCTCCACTTCCAAGAGAAATTTAACCCATTGGATTCAGAGATAGGTATTTATTGGACCAGTATGCAACTATGGTGAAAATTTCAAGTTTATGGAAATTGCTGGCAGAACAAAATTTTCAAGTGAATTTGCAATTGAACAAGATCTTCTCATGTTTAGTTACTAGGGAAAGTGTTTAATCCAAAATCTAGCATCTATCATTGTCAGACATAACCTTTTCAGTACCCAACTTTTTCAGTTGTCACTCTAATCCTTCCGCTTCTTCTTCCTCTTCACCTATTACTGATACATGAGATCCTTGCAGCTTAATTTAAAACCTAGCTGATGAATCTCAGTTCTTCTTGTCACAAAACCATTAAACCCTATGAAGACAAGCTATTGAGAAAAACTATATCTAAGATGCATAACAGTTTCAAGGACACCTGCATTTGCACCAACTAAAATAAACTCCAAAGTGTAATTACCGACTTCATATGATTCCTTGATGAAGGTAGCATCTATTAGTTAATCAGATTAACTCTTAGTAAGTCCTAATGAAGTCAACCAAAACTCCAATACTGCAGAGAAAAGCAATGGTGCCCAAATGATAAAACTCAACTGCTCATGAATTCAGTGCAGAGAGATAAAATTTTAATCTTTAACTGTAAATTTTTCATGCTCCATTAAACATTATGGGTACGAGGCAGGTCAGATTTACACAACCTTCCCCCTACTTTTTGAGAAAGCATAGTTATGTGATTGACTTGCTGCACTAAGTACGGATCAACCTCATCAATTGTGCAGCTAATAACAATATTGGGTAGGATAATAATGTGATTATGTAATGAGTAACATTGGAAAAGATTATAGATTTGGAGGAAGAAAAAAATAAGAGAGAAGAGATCAATACCTCATGAAACACAGCTGAAACCATAAAGGCAATAAGTAATGCTACCCCCTGCATCATTCCATGGAAGAAACAGCTCTTAGTTACTGCTGCTGTAAAGGTACAAAATATGAGTGTATCCATGCAATAAACCTCTGCTTGGAAACCAATGGAGTTGCATCCTCTGTATATGCGAATACATCAGCTGACATCGCAGTAACAACCACAACTCAACAATTGGTACAGCATGCATAAAACATTGTATTGCCCACCCAAACTCACAGCCCACAACTTCTTGTGCCATTTTTTTTTTTTTTTTTTGTAACTTCTAAAATGTATTGAAGTATCTATGCTAATTTTCTGAATTCTATTTGTTTAGCCAAGAAGATAGATTCGTTTATTCTTTAGAGAGAACTTTTCTACACGTAAGCAACTGAAATTTAAACACATCACAACCCAATAAGGAAAAGCTACATTGATAACCAGGTTGACAAAATTAATCGACCAATGTGCACCCCTCCTGCTGCACACACAAGAAGAAAAAAGAATAAAAGAATTATGCAAGGAATGCAACCCAACACAGTGGATTACAACAATAATGGTGTTTAACTTCAACAGAAATATCAGGAAGAACTATTATAAAAATTCCAAAACCATGTCCTATCATGTTCAATGACAGAAAGATAAGGATATTGTCAGAAACAAAAAGAGAGTTATTGATTATTCACAACAGGTTTCTTGATGTAGATAGATCACAAACTTTTGGATAGAACAAAGTATCCAGAGAGGCGAGGGAAGGGAAGAAACTTACCTTGGGTATTTTATTTCGAATGCATGGAAAGTAGATATGACGAACCATCCACTTATGAACAGGCTGATAACACATTGAATTCTGTCAATATAATGCTTGATGAACAAATCTGTTGTTCTGTGTCTGCATTGAATTTTTGGATTTTTCTTTCCATGCCCTGTGCAGTGTAGGGGGGGAGGGAGGGGCGGCCTATGCATGTCATTAGAAGTGATTTACATTTCCCATTCCATCATCACATGACTTTACCAATACAATTATTACAATGCAACTGAATACGAGATATGCACACTCATAAGAAATTATTGATATGGGAGTGATGAACTATAACAATTATATCATATCCAACATATAAAGGTTAAACTATCCAAGCTAATTGGAGATTCTAAGAAAGTGGCATTACAAAGAGGACACAGCAAGATTGATCACCTAGTCACATAACAAACACTAAGACAAAGTAAAATGAACTCGAGGTAAGGAACATACCATGTTCCACAATCTCCAATACTGATGGGAGCCACATATCCAGAAAGACACATGTGAACATAACAAATTAATGTTGGTAAACGATCACTGAAAGACATAGCCATGGGAAAACAGTTAAAAAACATGAAAGCTAACCTCCTCAACTGTTCTTGCATTCCACCAATCTCTATAGAACTCTCGATCACCAAATCGCAGGAGCTCAGCAAGAATATTTAGCCTATTTTCATGAAAAAGATATCAGAATAATTCACCTCCAAACATTATGCCCTAGTAGACAAAACCCAAAAGAAAAACAGTAGATGAATGTGCATAAGTGATAGAAACACTCATCTATCAGTCCTCTCTTTCTTTAAACTCTATTTCTAAATGAACATATATGGACAACCTCCCTTTCCCTGTTTGCTCTTTTACTTTTTCCTCATAAGTGTACAATTTTGGAACTTAAGGGCAGGTGTAGGGTGGAAGAGAGAATCAACCAGAGCAAAAGCTAAAAAGAAACGGTTCTAATAAAATTGCATTCAGTCAAAAAAAAATGTTGCATTATTATGCATTAGGCAGAAACTTCGTAACAGAAAAGTTTTGGTGGAAGGACTTCAAGAGTCTAACAAGAGAACAAGCAAAATATGCAATGGAAAATTCACACAGCCTAATAAATTCATCAACCATTGCATCTGCAAAGAATAGAATAAGTTTCTAGCCAGACATCTGATAAAAAAATGATTTGGCCAAGCTGCCAGGGTGATTACAGGATCACATGAGGTAAATAACTAAAACTTTACACTCTCAAATATTCACAACACTTTTTGAACTCACCATAGGTGAAAAAAGCAGTAGAACATGCAGAGCCACACATATAGATTTGGAACTGAGAGTTTCAAAACCCTCTCAATGGCATACAAGAGATTCCCTTTCAATGGGTGTTGTGAATTCTGAACAATAGGATTGATATACTGCATAACCCACCAGCCATGTCAAGGATATGCATGCCAACATCCAAAGGAAGAGAAAGAACATGGACATAAATAATATAATGTGAAGCTCTACAAACTTGTTCTATGATAAATCCCATCAGTCCTGTGAATATTATTAATTTGACAAATTGACGAAGCACCCAACTCTTCCGAACACATGCCGTGCGAGGATAGCTTGGCTATAAGAAAAAAACATGCACATGAAGATTAGAGTCATGCAATTTTCAAAAGAGCTATGGTGTAACATATGTAGATAGCATAGACCATAAGGTTTACAATCTATAATTGCACGAGGCATCACCATGTCAGACAGCTACCATCTAGACTAATCAGCAAGGAAACAAGGGAATCTCAAACAATTTATAAAACTACAACAATCATCCAATTATCACCATGACACAGTTGGAAGCTTTACTGACAAATTGATGTTGGACAACCTAACCGCAGAATAGCATTGTAAAGCAGAGTGTTTAGACAGAGTCCATACATTTCAGTGGGATCTGATAAATGCATTGTGACAAAGGCAATAGCAAGACAGTATATCCCTTGAAGATAAGCTGAAAATGCCAAGATTTTTGCTTTTCCTGTAAAAGGAAGCTGAATTCCTACCTGGTAACATAATGTTGGAGCAACCATAAAGTACACCAAGCTCTTGAAGCTGGCATCTTGAGTAAGATCAAGGTTCAGAGAAATGGGTGCGGCATCTCCCTAATATGAAACAGAACACATTGAGCATGGCATTATCATTTGATTCTCAAGACAGTTGCAGAAAACAATGATCAAAAGAGAGATTCAAAAAATGGTCCATCCCAAATATTCTTCTTTTCCTCTTTTGCATTCCTTTTTGTTGGATTTTTCCCCCCCGCAGGGGGGGTCTGGGGTAGCTAAAAATAATAAAAGCATTTACTACTTATTAAGAGAAAAACCCCTGCCTTTCGACAAAGTTGTGATGATGGGACAGTCTGTGAAAAAATACCAAGAAACAACCAATAAAACAAGCTTTATGCATGTGCTAAGATGGTTTCAATGTTAAAAACTCTACATTTATGAAAAAGTCCTTTGGGCATTCACATATGCTCTTACCTTTTCCACAGACTTAGCAATTGCTCTCATATCATTATTTGTATGTGCATAAGATACCACCTTCAGCCACACAATGCATGTGAAGAGCATCAATGTAACACCAGATAGAAAAGCAGAATCACAACTGAAACTTAAAAAAAAAAGAAAAAGAAAAAGGGGTAAGACTACATAATAATCCTTGTACCAAACAGTATGTGAAATGATAAAGAAAGAACTAATCAGTGCTGCTCAGCCAGCTGGAGAAATCACTGCCCAGCAACATGGGCATCTTACCCACAGAATATGAAATCTAAGTTATGGTGCTTTTAGAAAACTCATAAAAGAGTCCTTATTTTGTTTTCCCATGGTCTAGTTGCATAATCTTCAAATTTCAAGGTATTTACATTTTTCAACAGAGACTGGATTCTTTTTTCACACATGATCAGCTTTCTTAAGTGATTGATGTACACATTTAATCATTTACTAATGATATCAAGTCATCCCTGCTAACTGCAAGATGGCATCAAGTTATGTTAATGTGTCTACCTACACCATTTACTAAGTCGTCAACCTTTAAAATTAGCCAAACATAGAATGATAGAAGCTAATTTTGCTCTTATTTCTTCATCTTCTTATTTATATGCCACAGCTTACTTTGGCATTTCCAGTACCTAGATCAAAAGATGATCACTGATATTAGCACAAGTTTACAATGGAAGAAGAAGAGTTTAGCTGAACTTGTTCAATATAAATATGTTTGAATGATAATTTGGAGTTTCCTATGGATAAGGAGATATTTCCTATGCATGAGGAGTATCCATAACCAGACCTGATAAATCAGATTGATAATGAACTGGAAGAGAAATAATGCTTCTTTGGCAGCCCTGAAATTCATGGCAGTTTCCTAAGAGCAAATTAATTTGAAACTATATTCATGTGGAGAGTACAATTTATTGGATCTTCACAATAAGTAAAGACTAATCATTCGGTGGTAGTTACATTTGGGATGCCACAAGTAGTCACATAGATATAACAAATCACCAAAATCCTAACAGAAGATTACAATACATACATACATACATACATACATACATACATACATATATATATATATATATAAAGACAGAAGGGAATAAAACAAACCTCAGAATCACAAAAATAGGGTACAAAATTGCTGCTGTTGTGATGATTATATGAAGTAAAACAGCAACCTGTAATATTGAACTTAAAGTTACTTTCAAGCAAGATCAATTAAGCTAACTCATCTGTGTCTTCACTAAAAGGGGTATGAAAAATTTTTTAAAAAATGCAAGAGTCAAAAACTCACAGGTTCAGATATGTATTTTTGGTATGCTGTCTTTTCAACTAGATAGGCAGTCAGAGGGAAGATTGGAAGAGTAAGACTGCAATAGAAGTCATGACGAACAAGTTTTGTCAAATCTTAAACAACCAAAATAAGCTATATTCAATGCAATTTACCACCCATCAAATAGAACAAGGAATGACTAGGATCTTTACCAGCACATGAGAAGAGGCCAATCTCTTAATGATCTCGAACTAAACCAAAATCCTGTCCTAATTAACCAACCATACTGCAAAAATAACAATAAGACAAGCCATTTCACACCATAAACTATAAATAAGTAAATTGTGCATAACAGTGTTACTGCCTCGTGTCACTAAGAGCGAAAAACCAAAAGTGAAAAGCAACCATTATGTGCAAAAGAAAGACAAACCTTCATTAAATTTTCGATGATAAGCCTGCTGTTCACAGCCACAAGCACTACTATACAGAGATTCAATAGACCAGCGTGACTCTGCCCAAAGAAGTAAACCAAAAAAAAAAAAAGTAGAGTTCATGACTCTAAAAAAAATCGTCATAAAACGCAAAATTTCAAGCTCAAAAGGCACTAGCCAAATAGTCACAGTAACTGGACTACCATTCAATGCGAAACAATGAGCCTACTGATCAAATAAGAAAAATATGAAAAAAAAAAGAAGAAAGAAACACAGGAAAATTCAATTGAAATTCAAACTTGAAAGAAACACAGCGCAGTCTATATACCTGCTTAAATATGGCATCGGAGCTCAGCGGACTATCCTTATTACTACGATGAGCCGGCATGGACGGCCTACACACGAATTTCACGTCCTGCTCCCCGCGACTCTCAATCTTAACCTTGTCACCACCGACTCGTTCATTTCCATTAACATTAAAACTCTCCGACTCCATAGTGGCCACGCGATCGAATTCTGCCTCGAGTATTTTCTCCTCCTCCGCGGAGGAGCTATCAGACTCCGAATCGGCAACGTCTCTTGCCGAGCTACCGGCGCAGGGCCTCCGCCGAAGCGAGCCGCTGGGATCCGACGTTGTGGTGGTCTCCGCCGTCCTCAACACCGCCATTGGAGGAACGGAACCGGCGAACGCTCCTCAGTATCAATGAAACCAGTAACCAATGATGGCCGACCGAGTCCTCTAACTCTCTAGAGAGACAAAGAATCCAAAACAGAGTCTCTAGAGAGCCGCGTAATCTGCATGCAGAGTACCCTTTATTCTTTCTTTTTAACTTTCTCGGTTGAAGATAACCCAAAGTTGCATTTTAGAAGAAAATAAAAAGATTTCATTATAATTTTGAATGTATATGATTTAAAATAATAATTTTATTGTATATAAATAAATAAATATAACTACGGCGGGCGGTCGTGTACAGCGTATCACCAATCGGACGGACGAGGGGCCGAGCGTGTTTAATCTTCGGAGCCTTTGGAGGAAACTTCGTGGAAATTAAAAAAAATTATTTTCTTCTAAAGCGTTAGACATAATTAAAATTTTGATAAAAATCTCATCAATTAACACGCACAAATCTCTGTGAAATCAAAAGATTATTTTAGCTAGTATTTCACTGTGTATCGTATTTAATTAAAAATAATAATGAATATTATGGTGCATCTTTAGCGGTGTTCGCGACACGGATGAGACAAACTGGCTAGCCGACTTGGCTCGGCTCTAATTTTTGTTTAATTATCAGTGGTGTTGTCGAGTGCTTTTCACAATCCCAATAACCATTAAGAATTTTATATATATATATATATATATATATATATATATATATAATTAAAAATTTTAATAATATTATTATTATTATAAAAATAATATAATAAATATATATTAATATGATGTAATTTAAGAAAAATTATTGAATTAAAAAAATTGTGATGAAAAAAATATTAAATTTTTTTAAAAATTATGCGAGTCGTTAGGTATATTATACACAGTTGTATATATTTTTATTATATTATTATATCGTAAAATCATTAAATAAAAAAGTAACATGTGAATTATTAGATAAATTATATTTATTATTATTATTATTATTATATTACTCTGTAATTAAGTTATAATTTAAATGAGATTTTTTTTTTCTCTTTTTTTATCAGCAAAAGATTACAATTTTTTTTTTTTTTTTTTGGCAAAGATTACACGGTGATTCGATGGCTTGTCTCGGTCCAAGGGTTTAGGTTTCACGGCAGTTCGATGATTGGATATCCACACGGGGTGCAGCAATGATATATCCCATTCGTTCATTGTATAGACCAAGCCTTCGGCTTGTCTTGTGTTTTTGTTGCATTGATAAAGAAGGACAGTCTTGTTCGCCCGGCAGCTTGACTTTCAGTGGTTAGGATTCCTAACCTTTGTTTTGGGGAAAAGGACTCTCCTAACCCATTAGATAACAACGTTACATGGGCAGAACCATCGACTTGTCCTATAAAAAAAAATTGACAACCACTTCTCAAATGTCCCGACCATGTCCCCTAATTATTAATTTAAGGACGTCAAGCATGTAAATTTTTTCTAAAAATTTTCGTCAGGTTGGTTAAATGTAAAATAGAACAAGACATTATCAGGGTGCGTCTCTTTTCTTTGACACACACAAAAATTAAAAAAAAAAAAAAAAAAAAAGAGGTTGAAATCCTAGGGGTTGCGGGGGCGGCGGTGGCTATTGCAAATTGTCCATTTTTGTTATTATTTAAAAAAAAAAAAACAAGATACATTACATTCTTAAGAAAATATAATGGGATAATGCCACCCCCAATTTCCCATTTTTGTGACCGAAAAATATACTGACATATAGCAAATTTAGAGAGCTCCCTTTCATTCCATTCGGCCCTTACCAGGGCTCTCATGCGTGGCGGCAGTTTAGAACCCCTCGAGAAGAAAAACGTTTATTTTGCATTAGGAAAATCTCTGGTGAACACAAATCTGACTCAAGCAAGTATGAAAACTTTTATATTATATATATATATATATATATAATTTAGTATTATTATTATTATTATTATTAGCCTCACCAAACAGAAACAGGCTAATTCAGTAATTACACAAAAAGACTCGCGTACTTCGTTGGGAGCCGTAAATCCTCTCCGCTCGTCTCCCTCGTTCAAATGAAGCAAATCATGAATTTTTTTTACACCAACCGAGAATATCTTTCTTCAGTTCTCTAATGGCCACACAGATGCATATGATATAATTCGAGCCCATTTTCAAGGGCATAGATAAAAAGCATGACAAGAATGACAAGAAAAGCACGAAAATCCTCGATGTGGATAAAAAGCATGAAGAGAAAAGCATGACAAGAACGAAAGCATAATAACCATCACAAATGAAAATCCTCGATTACCATAAGCTTGGAACTAACAAAACCCATCAAAACTATCCGGATTGATGGAGTTGACATTGGCCAGGGAAATTTTTCCTACCACTTCAATAATCAGAAGTTAAAATTCTTATCGAACCTGCAGAAGCGTACCTCTAAGTTAAAAAGATGGCCCGCAGAAAAGGGGAGCGGGGGGGCGAGAGAGAGATAAAACACTTACCCAAGCACAATCCTCTTTCTAGCACTATCTGTAAACAAAACCTGAATAGAGGAGATCAGCAACGTTTGCCGGCAGCTCCTCAATCACCGCACTGTAGAACCTCTGGATGTCAGACGGCATTCTCCCATCATCCTTTGCTACAAAGTTAATTGCAACACCTTTCCTCCCAAACCGTCCACCACGTCCAGTACGGTGAAAATAGTTCTCAGGCTGTGCGGGGAGATCACTATTTATGACAAGGAAGACTTACTGTACGTCCATGCGCCTCAGGCCAGAAGATCAGTGGTAATCAGAACACGAGATGACCCAGATCGAAATTCGCTCATGATGATATCCCTGTGAGTGGCAGAGACTACGATCTCTACTCCGCATCTTGTCAATCAGCCGGTCAACTTTGCGTGGAGTGTTAACAAAAGAGACACTCTGGGTAATGGCTAAGGTTCCATAAAGACACAATGCCTCAAGCGTCCAGTCCTCCTTATCCACATTGACATTAAACTGCTTTATTCCTTCTAAAGTAAACTCCTCACGCTTGACGAGTATTCTTCCAGGTTTGTTCATAAACTTTCTCGTGATCTCAAGAGCCTCGGGTGGCATTGTGGCAGAGAAAACACCAACCTGATTTTTGTTTGGCAGAAGCCACAGGATTTCATATATCTGACAGCAAGCAAGACAATATTAGAATCAGGCGAGAGTCAACAGATCCATATGAGAAACTCCGTTACTCGTGAATCTAAAAGCTTAAACAAGCACCACAAGCAAGCCAAGTGAGTCAGTTTCAAAGTCTATTTCATGCTATAACCAACCGTAGACAAATTTATAAGCCCAAAGCATGGAAAATGTGCTCTTTCAGTATTCAATCCTCTATGCATGACAAAAAACAAGAGTATTAAATGTAAAATAAGGGAAATCCGTTGACCCTGTTCCAAAAAATTTTGTACGCTAATAAATTGTTTTTCAAATAATTTCCGCGTTTAACTTCCCCCCATTAACAAGAATATCATGTTAAATACAAATATGAGTACACACTAGCTGGAAAAAATTTAACAAATAAATTGATAAATAAAACAATAACCTGATCCTTTAAATCATGTGAGAGCATTTCATCGGCCTCATCCAGTACAAAAAACTTGGTGTGATCAGCAGTCGAATACACGACCAGGAGTGCCAACAACTACATGCAATCCACTTGATAGAATGTGTTGATCTTCATTGACACTGGTTCCACCAACACAAGCATGTGCTCGCATTACTTTCTCAATCTGCCGTGCAACCTCCCAGGTAGGTGCTAGGACCAAGGCCTGACATTCAGCCAAACCATCATCAAGCTGATTCAGAATACTAAAGCAGAAGGTTGTCGTTTTTCCAGTTCCAGATTGAGCAGATAAAGAACCACACTTAATCAAAATACAGAGGTCTATACAAACCCATGCCAGTCAAAATTATCAAAAACCTCATCATAGGGTGTATACAACTCCTGTCCGTCCCCTTGAAATCTATAACTGAAAAGCAAAAGAAATTAGAATATATGAGACAAAAAGCAATGATCCAATGACACCAAATTTGACAATAAATACAATGCTTGTTAGTAGGAGAGATAAAGGTGTGAAAATGTATTACAGCAGGTCCATAACTAAATAAAAAGCCAGTGAAGGCAATGACACAAATGTCCCAAGGCATTAAATCCCAATCTCCCCCCACCAACCCAAGCCACAATGCAAACATTCATAGGAAAAGGAAACTCACGATTCAAGTACAACAACCAGTCCATACAAAAAAACTCGTGATTCAAGTACAACAACCAGTCCATACAAAAAAACTCATGATTCAAGTTTGGTATCATATTGCCGAGCATTGAATTGTGTTCCTTCAGGTGCTAGTCCTGTCATGGCTGCAATTACAACAACAATTACTCATCAGGTAGAGAAAAACTGGAAAAAAACCTGAATTGTGTACATAAGATTGAGAGAAAGAGACGCAATGAAAATAAAATATAACCAGACAACAACTGGAAAAGGAAACTAGTGTCTCTGCTAAACACAATCAACTAAAAGGTAATCGGTGCTAAGCAACCGAATTATCATAAACTGGATTTGTGTTTTAGGTTCCTAACTAAGCAAGAGCTCTTCCTCAAACCAATTGCAGCTGCCATAACATATGCCTGCTGACCACTCCACTCATTCTAAACAGAGAGATTAATGCAGAAAATAACTTCAAATTGAACAGTGAACAACCTCTGAAAAGACTGTAAACCCAAATAATAAAGACAAACAGCGTTGGCAGGCAGCAGGTAACCCATAAGAGCAACAGCAAAAGAACAAGTATTCATCAACAATACACGTAAAGAGACCACCTGCATCAGGTACCCAAATTCCCCATCCTCGAACAATACTTCCCCCCCCCCCCCAAAAAAAAGTACTCTTATGATCCCAAAGCATCAAGAAGGCAATTAGCTCTGACTTTGCCAATGTTGACTTCTAACACAATCAGCATCAGGCCAGCCAATAAAGGTAGCTCGCCATATTTCCCTTGTCTTCAAAATATACTGCTTAATTTTGGAAAAGAAAAGAACAGAATGGCAGAAGATGATGTTATTGGCACATCAGAACCCCCCCTGGAGGGAATTGGACAGCAATTATTTCAGAAAAAGCATGTTCCCAATCATAAACAGCAGCTCCTTCTGCATCAACATATTAGCATGGAACAAATCACATCCTGCTTAACCAGTATGGTGCATTGTTAAAGAATCCATTTGTAAGTTACAGAGCCAGCTTTAGACATGTCCCCAAATGATAACAGCCTGACCATAGCCCAGATAAAATTTTCATAAAAAGAAATCCGGGCTGTGAAATGGGGAATATTCAACATGTACCGTAAATAAGCACAAGCTATGACAAAGCTCACATACAAGAAGACATTAAGAATCAATAATTCTTTAACTGCTTCTACAGGGTAAGAAACAGATTCAACCTAACACTTTATGACCAAACCAAGAAGAACTTCAAAACATGGCATCAAGACAGTGCCCAACCCGGTAAACCAAAAAGGCTGTTATGCATGAGGCCATGAGAAGAGAAGAGTAAGAGAACCCCGTACGAATAGCCACACGACATAGAGATACAAAGCCTTTTTATTGGGTTCAAGAGGCCTCTTTGGAGTGTCCTGTACTCTGCTTATGCCCTGAGTTAATGGAATCACCGAGCCGGGTTAACAACCACACGATCAAGCGCAGTTACTGAAACCATGACAATAAGAAGCAACTTTTACGTCTGTGACGCAACTTGTTATCAAAACTCATCGAGTTTTGTTCACTTGAACTCAGAGTTTTAAGGAACTTAAAGTATGAACCAGACGTCATCTCGAATTGGACCATGCAGCGTGGCTATGGGGGCGGGAGGTTTTTCAATTACGGTAAAACAAGAAAAACGGATTGAGTATAATCCAGATTCTTGAAATTATGTCAGTAGAGAGAAAAAAAAAAAGGCTCAAAACTGAAAACGCCCGTTCTCTTCCGAGAAAAATTGAAAACGAAGAAAATTAGGAGAAAGAACAGACGGTTCTTCAACGGAAATAAATGGAGAGAAACCGATTGCAGAAATTATTTTATTTAGGAACAAAGTTCTTGAAAATAAATCAAGAACATTCCTGATGTTAAGAACTCCATGCCAGTACCAGAACAAATATATATATATATATATATATATATATATATATAAAAAAACAGATTTTAGAATTTATGCTATTTCAAGATTTACATATTTTGAGTAAAAAAAAAGAACAAAAAATTGGCGAGAGACCACATAACATTGGACCCAGAAATCCAACAAAATGTAATCAAGGGTTTCATGATCACCATTCTCTTTGGCCTCTTGAGGCCTTCTCTTCAACTATTTAAGCTGAGATCTGAGACATCCTCCAGAAGGATAACGAAGCATTTTTCTCAGGCTATAGAAACCCCCGTTTCTTGGAATCTTGGCCGAACGTTATTGTGGGAGAGAACTCATGAAGAAGCGCCAAAACTGTGACAGAGTAGCTCAAAAGAGTCCCGAGAGAAAAACCAGATTCTTGATACTGTATCAATATAAAAATCTCAAGATTAAAAACACTATTCTGCAGCTGGAGCAAATAAATAAATACATCCAACAGGAGAAAGAACAGACGATTCTTGAATAGAAATAAATAAAGAAAAACAGACTGAAGACACCCAGATTTTTTACAAGAACTCCGTAACACCCCCAACAAAAACCGGAGGCCCGAAGTGAAGATAAATTTGGAGAAAGTACAAGAGATTTGGGAATTATTAAACAGATAAAAGAAATCAGATGGATGGCATTACTTCGTCGACGAACAATATTCTTGAATTTATATCAATGAACCCCAGCAGACTCTTGGACGCAGAGATCCAAGAATATGCAAGGAGGGAGTTTCTTGCTCACCGCTCGCTCTCCCCATCCACGCGGTTGCTCCCAGTGCCAACGCCTCCTCTTGAATTCAAAAAATTCAAACCAACAGGAACGGCCATTTTTATTGTGCGTGAAGTTTCCGCATCTTCTTGGGATTGTCGAAGTTACGAAGATGTCCTTCACCGAGAGAATTTATCTTTTCTTTCGACAGCTTTTTTGTTTCGATCAAATGCCCTATTAGCAGCTTGCCAATGTACCATAATTAAATCTAACAAGGTTAAGCATTGATAGGATACAATCATAAATATGCAAGATAATATAACTTTTTCTTGATTTTCTTAAAAAAATAATTCAGTATCAACTGTAATCCATGTGAACTCGACATGAGAGAACCCAATCCGTGAGTACCGACTTAATTATGGGTCTTTGGATATGGATTGAGCATATTGCCTAACTCATCGCGGCCTGCATCCCCAACCACAGGGGGAAAATATGATATGGCAATGCATACATAAAATGGGCAGTACCCAGAAACCTTATCTTTGACCGAAAAAACACTCATGATTACGAAGATCAGAGAGATGGAATGTGAGTGAAAATCTTCAACACAAATTCAGATATTAAATAACCAGAAACAGAAAATGTTAAGTATTACACAAGACAACAGGGAAAAGAGAGAGGTAGGATGAGGAGGGAGATCGACATTTAAGAATAGGAGCTGGCATTCGTGTCCTGAAGCAAGCTTCTGTTCCTTCGGTTGCTTCGAGGGCAATCTAGGTTAAGTTAACTGATATTGCTTTAAGCACAACAAGTTAGACACGATATGAGGGGTTTTGGTTAGGGACAGTAATTTCAAGGTTACAAACAGTAATTGTGTACAAATGACTTACACGTTAGTGCCAATGCACTCCGAATCATTAAATCCGATAATCATCGCCTTCTCAGTGTGATTTTTCACACAATCCTGTTTGTTAGGTTAATTCAAAGCAAGCAAGATGAGATCCGAACCAACCACATAATCCTCAAGGAAATGAGCCACCAGCCATGGAAATTGCACTTACCGGAGTGTCTCTAGCGCCAGGTCATATGAGCTTTTCTACAGTAGCACCTCAGAGCACAAAATCCAATGGTCTTGATGAAACAAATGTAGCCAGATACAAACAAAAAATTTGGAGAGAAAAAAGAGAATAGACAGTTGCTACTTCATTAACAATGGATTTTGGATAAGAACCAGTAGCTAGCCACGGAGAGGTATGTCGGACTTACCTCAGTTTTGTGCAGTGAAGAGCAAGATTCAAGTAAAATCTTGCGATGAAATCCACGAGAGACCACTAATTGGAAATGTGCTTATCAATAACTCAAGAAAAAAGAGAGACAATTGAGTTGTTCAAACATTATCGACTAGGAAGGCATACGAGAGTTCTTCTAGTTGACATACCTGTAAGATGCAGGAGAAGATACAGATCATGCCCCATAAACTGTCCGAATGTGCAGTAAAAGGTTTAAAGAAAAGTAAGAAAAAGAGAAGGCAAGAAAAATCTTACCATGATGTTGGCTTGATAAATTGCAAATAACCAAAACCTGTGAATGAGTCAAAACTGAAACATAGGAAACTAAGTGAAGAGGGCGGTTACCATGTTCACATCATAGAAATAGGTCTTAAGCTGTAGCAACAGGAGACAGATTCCTCAATGAACAACCCAAGGAAGAATCTACAGCATTTATGATTCTGATTGGAATGTCCAAAATGAAATGGAGAGTAAGAAACAGAAGGAAGAGATCTGACTGAGAAGTTTACAGAAGGTAAACTTACACCGAACAAAGAGCTGATTTTATTAAAGATATGAAATGTATGTACAATGGGCTTTGATCTTTGATTTTTTTATGAAGTTGCAGCCAGGATACATGTGTTGCTGAGATGTAAATTCTAGGACATTTTAACTTGTACCTTGTAATGAAAGATCTTTACAGTCAAACTCACCAACTTAATACAGGAACAAAAAGATGATGCATCCAACAGATTCACTTGAAGATCTTCTGGAGTCTACAAAAGAATCTATATAACCTAACGTGGACTGGCAGCCAAACTACCCATGTAACTGGTCATTTTTTGATCAGTGATTTTCTTTTGGTAGTCAATGATATACTGAACAAGACTACACGGAGGAAACCTTCAAATCATCATATTTAGGTCTGAAAGGTCATCCGTTGGGATTTCAAGGCCCATGAAGTCACCATGGTCTGGTAATCCATCATCATCAATGTTCAACCATGAAGCAAGATCCTGCCCTTGGCCATCTAGTCCATCTATTCCTGGTAGGTCTGAGAAATCAATGGCCTCATGATCATCTGATTCATCTAAGCCAAACCCATCTTTTTGCTTAGCATTTCTGTTGGTAGTCATTTCACTTGACTTAGACTCAGAAGGCAATGTTGATTTGGGTTTCTCTGGTATCTTGCCAACAAGGCCATTTACGGAAACAGATAACTGAGTTGTTTTCTGCTTGGGTTTTGCTTTAGATTTTCTTTCGCCCTTAACATTGGACAATGCTGGCCGACCAATTTTATTAGTTCCACTCTTAGGTAAAACCTCTCTGTTGTGCCCCTTTCCTTCCCTCTCTCTCTCTCTCCTCTTTCCTTTTGTGGTGCTTGATAGAGTACCTCCAATTACTTGTGGGGTACTTGAAGTATCAGCATTTACAACATCATCAAGTAACAGCTCTCTCTTTTTCACCCTGTTTGACCAGATATCTTCTTTACCAAAATTTTGTTCAGGCAACTGATTTCGAGGGGGAAGTGTATCAGAAGAATTGACGTAATTTTCTCCATTCTGACCAGAAAGTGAAGTCCGAGGACAAGGCTGTGAACACATGGATGCTGCAGAAACAAAAACCCCCACCCCCACCCCCCCAAAAGAGAAAAAAAATTAGGGGCTCACAAGGAACTTCAAACAACAAACTGCAAAAGACAACAAAATGAAGACCATACGATACCAGAACAGTACCCTACAGATGTAATTTGGATAGCATAACTCCACACGCATGCAGAGAACAAAAGCAAACACAAAGGCTATTATTAACTGAAACTCTACCTTCCAAGGGGTGGCTTGAGGTATTAGCATATAATTTGGCTAGTTCACTATCACCAGTAGAGTTTGCTAATCGTGCAGCACTACATTGGGACAGCCCAGAAAGAAACTTATCCCTAAACAATGGCTCACTGAAGCAGCTCTTGCCTGTATCTTCAAATTCATGACATTGTTCTAATGCACGCTTAACAAATGCCAAAGCAGCTTGCTTGGCCATTTTGTTACTGGAACCTTTCCCACCAGCAGCACTAGGACTCCGACAACTCTGCAGAAAGACACAGAACTAGTTAACCAAAAAGAGTGCAGCATCTGACAGCAACTATTAATATCCTAGCCATCGGCATGATGGCAGCAAACATAAGGTAATATTCCAACAAATGAAATATTCCGTGTTAAAATTATGAAAGGTTGAACACCAGCACCATCTAAAACATTTTAGGAAAACTAACACAGAACAAGCATACTGATGTATAAGCAACTGATGGAGATATCTACACAGATCTGTAGACCCAAAATACACATGCATGTGTTGAGAGAGAGAGAGAGAAACTATTTTTAAAAGGTAACTTTCCAGTGCAGTCACATTAGAGACAAAACATTAGCCAGCCAAATGGCAAGGTAGAGACGCATTGTTGTCTCCAAGGCTGAAGCTCTCGAGTTTAAATCCTAATTGATGCCAATTACACAACAAAAAAAATAAGAGATGCATCCCTGTTGAGTTGAACAGTGCACGACTAAAGTCCTTTGCTGCACTTCAGGACAGTAAAGGAAGGCAACCAGAGTGGGATCAATGCAGAAAGAGGGATGGAGGGAGGGAACTTCTTTGGCTGAAGAAAATCAAGTTCCAGCCATTGGACATTGTTACAAGCCAGAGACGGTTGAAATATTACATGAGTGTGACAATGGCAAAATCCCAGCAGGTGCAGACTGCAGATTGTTTATTTATTTATTTATTTGACTTTTATTTTGGTTCATAAAGAGGTCCATCAAAAATTGTGCTAAACTATGAGGAGTAACTCCCACCTATCAAATAAAAACCCAAGCCCTCTATAAGGGACAAAAACCTCACACATTCATAAAGGTAGATAACTATACATGTACACCTTGGTAGCATTTGAATTTGGGCCTCCACCTTCGAAATTTCTCCAAAGTGAGACCACAAGCAAACAGGAAATTCCCCAAAGCAGTTACCATTAAAGTGATCATTGGAAATATAACTCTCAAATGTAGATTAACACTGTCTTAGACCAAAGAGATATGCTTTTTTTTTTCTTTTTTTTTTTTAAATTTAGTTTCACAGAACAACTTTTCAACTGAATATTATCCTAAAGAGAAGCCACCAGAAGATCAAATTGATAAGCCAATTTTATATGCTATATTGCATATCATCTTTCTAGTAACCAACATCAATCTCACAAAAGGCTTCTGTTGATTAACCACATAATATTCATGCACAACACAAGATAAACATGTTATTGAAGGATTTGGCATGCCTATACTCTCCCATGTTCCCCCTCTCTTCTTCTTCTCCCATTCCTTGATATTGATACCCCTAAAAGAAGACTTTCCTCCTTGAAAACACTTTAGTTAAAAGAATCTCACATCATATAAGGGCCAACATACATGGTTTGACATTGCAGCTACAAATTTTGCCAGACAACAGTAAACCAAAAAACTCACATAAACTCCAACGCTGAAAGCAAAGCTACAAAGCAAAGTGAAGAGGAATAAAATGTTAAGAAAGATACCGTATACTTTTCATAAGCCATAGTAATGAGTTTGTCATAAGCACGCCGCTCAAATTCGCTACATAAAGATAAAATATTATGAGTATACAACACAGTAGTAAGATTTACGCTTGGCCTAATATGTCGAATCTCAAGAAAAAGAAGAAAAAGAACAAATTCATTACTGTTCTTGAAGATTTTTTGCTTCTGAGGCAGAATTCATCAATTTATCTAGGACAGCTTTCTTCTTCAAAACCTAGTGAGAAAAAAAAAAAAAACAGAGAGAGAGAGACAGAAAAAATACTAAGTTGTTAATTGACCTTAAGACAAGATGTCCAGCAGTAAGATACTATTACTGTGCATGCAGCTCAATTAACTTTTTCCTCCTACGTGTAAAGTTCTCTGGCTTATCCATTACAAGTTTTAAGAGACTTGAATGGAAGAAAAAAAAAAATACAAAAACTATTTCTGATGTTAAATTTTAAGTAATCTAACATGATATCCATACAGTACAACTGAGATACCTGTCCGCTGTACTTCTCTTCTAATTTGCTGATCTCGCCACATATTCCGTCATCCTCTATCTGCATGTCCAGTTGAATAAAGAAGAATTTGAAGTCAATAAGAAACATCAATAGATATTAATGCCAAGATGAGAAGAGGATGACACAGGCACAACCCAGGATGTAAGCAAAAGCCAACAACTTCTGACCCTCAGCAAAAAGGGAGCAATGCAGATAGGAAGAAGATATAAATAAGAATGAATAGAAGCCAAGATAACTGTTTGTTTGAAAATAACATCGGACACCACTAGCACCTTAAACAAGAAGTATCAAGATATCAAATGACCTCCTCCCCAAGCATACCGTCACGGGTCATTACTCTCTCCCCAAAAGGCAGCCTGTTAGGGTGTGCAGCACCTACGTTTATATACCCCAAAATCACCTTCTTCCTATCCAATGTGGGAGACGGGTCTCATACACCCGTCCGTCACACTCTCTCCCACCAAATCCATCAACGTCCTCGTCGAGAATCGGGATCTCATCGGAATAAGGGTCAGGGTTGGCTCTGATACCACTTGTCACGGGGTCATTAGTCTCTCCCCAAAATGCAGCCTGTTAAGGTGTGCAGCACCCACGTTTATATACCCCAAGATCCCCTTCTTCCTATCCGATGTGGGAGACGGGTCTCATACACCCGTCCGTTACAATACTCACAGAAAAGCACAACAAAAATGAAATGGGAACAAAACAAAAAACCTACCATTGGTTCTGGAAAAATTCCAATACTTTGAACTTCCAGAAGAAGTTTTTCCTTCATCTGCATACCATCATAATGGAAATCTGGACAAGCCATGCTGCCCATCAATGCCTGGTCTGAAAGGACACCATTTACAGAATGACTGAAATTTGAATTAATCCCAGTTTTTGAGAAGCTTATTATATTAGTATCTGCTTCATCATGTCCAGGTTCCCTGATCACATCATGACAATTAAATGCAGTATGTCCAGTAAACTGCAGGTTATCTGGGTAAATTAAACCCTCTGACCCCAACTCTCCATCCAGCTCAAAGCCAGGTCCATGAGAATCATATTCAAAATCTCCATTTCCACAGGTATCATCATCCTCTGGAACTATACTTGCTAAGAGTCTCTGGCAAAGGGAAACATCTCTACCAGCTTGCTCTAACTGTTCTGGATTAAGTTCAAAACTCTTTGTTTCTGCTGCACAACCCACATCACTTTCCTGAACAATCAACCCATATCCATTAGATGAAACACACACTCATTTGTAAAGGTATGGATTTCCCACAAAAAAGATGCAAAAGATCAAACAGACTACATATTCAACTATGAGAAGATTCCTGACCAAAACAAAGGCTGATAAAGACCAAATATTGCAGGATCTACAATGCACTAAAATACATGAGTAGCCCATTATTTGCCATTTGAGAACATCAGCGTGTGTAAGTTAAATTACTGCCATGACACTCCTGAGATATGTTACAAGCAGGTGGATCCCTGTTAAGATTCAGGGGCTAGTGTAGACCAGGGACACAGTGCACCTCATTGTCATTTAGACATAAGACGCTGAGGAATATCATAATACTATAAAGGATGAAACAAAAACTTCATAGCAACACAGAGAATGAATGAAAACATCATATTAATGTTTTTTTCTCGTTTTGAAAGATCAAATAGATACACAGGCTTTTACACATAATAACTAACTAAATAAAATAAAGTAAGTCTTATCATATATTAGGTTGCTGTTGGAAATAGAAAGTAAACAAAACCACTAAAACCTGAAAAATATCAAGAAGTCTATTCAGACATGACTGCAAGGCTATGCCTCCAAATTACAATGTTACATTAGACTGTTATACATAGGGCTTCACCTGCTGCTTCAAGTAGGCTATGTCCACCTCAGATATAAAACCAAAGTAATTCTCCATTCGCCTCCAAAACGGGCCTGAAAGAGCATGAGCTGCATTGGCAAAAAAAAATTAATGGAAGCAAAAAGACATGTATTTGGGAAAGAAAACAGATAGTGTCAGAGGTAGTACCAGGATTAATAACAGCATTTGCAGCAGTCAGCAGCTGCTCCTGTCCATCATCTGATCCAACTGAAAAGAATTGAACCAAAAGTATACATATGAGCAAGAAGAGATAATCAAAAACATATGTGATTGAGAAGAATCTTATACAAGCAAATTACCAAGAATGTCTGCAGCTGCATTGACTGTTGAGTGCTTTTGGCGTGAGTATGCCTTGCGATCAGAAAGTTTTCTAGTTGGAGGACGACCCGACTTCCTGAGTAAAATGTTAGATGAAATTGTGAGATTTTCAATCTTGGTGACCCAATCCTGCTAGGGTAGAAACGGGAAAGACAAGACAGAAAATGAGGAAATTAGATAGAAAAAAGCATCTAACCCTTCATTTTTATCAGAACCAAGTCTAGCACTTCTAAGCTGTTTCGCTGTTCCTGCATTGCCAAGCTTCTCAACTGCCATTGGCATGAGAGACCTTGTTGTGGTAGAGCCCCGCCCAGACCTCCCCTGCCTTCGTACACCATCTCCAAGATCTTCCCCAGTAACAAGCTTATTCTTTCTAGATGCCAGGCCCATAGTTGACACCTTTTGGACATTCTGTGTAGCTTTCTCATCTAGATCATCAGATTTTTTCCCCTTGTCTTTAGACTTGATCTCAGGGGGCCCAGATTCTTCACTTTCAGATAATGCAGTTGAAGATAAGGGGTCACCTTTTGGTTTAACTTGTTGAGGAGAAGTGCCAGTTAAAGGCCTTGCAAATCCCAACCCAAGTTCATTACCTGATATATCAGACACACTATCTAATGCTGGATTTTCGTCATTATTTGAAACAATGGGGATCAAATTAGTTCTTCTGGCAGTACGGGAAATTTTTTGGGGTCTCTGACTAGCCCAGTGGGCAACGGGTGGGGATGAAGACCGAGCAGAAGCAGTACGTTTGCGACTGTTACCCACAAGAACAGAGGGCTTGTTTGTACAATGAGAAAGCTCCCAATCATTGCTTGCTGTATGAACCATTGGTGACAATTTGGGCGTGACACCTGAACCTGATCGTGGCGCCCGAATAGATGCATTCATTTTTGTGCTTGAAGTAGGACTAGCAGAATTAAAATCATCACGAACATTTGTCCTGAGCATTGCATGGAACCAAGGAATATGAGTCACTACATAATCTGACAAAACATATTCAAATATGAAGAACAGACTTGATATAACAAAATAAGTAAACTTAACCAAAAACTCAACAAAATGGGTCAAAATACATAATACTCAAAGAAACAAGGAAAATTAGTCTTACCAACCAAAAAACATAGATAGATAGAGAGAGAGAGAGAGAGAGAGAGAGAGAGAAGAAAATTTGGAAAGGAGCATTGTTTACCAAAACAAGTAATGGCAATTTGAACAGACTAAGACTGACTGTTTTGTCCCCACCCCACCACTTGCCGGGTGCTGGGTGGGGGGCAGTGTGTGTGTCTAGTGAAGGCTAAATAAATGACCTCAACAATAATGATAACAAATATAGGATACAGATGATAATTATATTTGCTGAAAACTGTGTTAAGGATATGATGCATACTTATTAACAGCTCTGAAGTTCACCCTTTCCTTGTCTGAACCAGTGGGAGGTTCTCTCCTATCACTATGAAGAGAGCTATTATCCATATCAGGCCTAGGAATGGATGACCGCATGCTTAAGCCTGTAGACTGCGAGATACTGTCTGATTTGCCACTTCCAACAGTACCATTGGAAACTACAGGCCTATAGCGAGGAACATATTAGTGCAGCCTCACAAATCAAAAAAACAAATAAAAAGCAATTGAGAAAGTCATATGCTCAAAAAGAAAGCCAGTAGATAACGAATGACAATTTATAGAATAATCTGATGTGACAAAACACTTAAAAATGAATTTTTGATCAAGGAGATTATTTTCTTTTTTTTTATTATTCACCAGTAAAATAATTGCTTCAATGTAATAAAAGTACTAAAGAATTTTAAAAAAATGTTATTCAAGGCAAGAACTCCACATACCGACTGCATGTTTCAGAGCAAATGGTTAATGACAAATGTTGTTTTATCATATGGCAGGTGAGAGTAATTAAAGGCAAGGTGATAGTGGAGTTACTCCAAAAAGACTAAAGGGTTGTTTGGTTCATGATCCAAAATCATAAACGGAATTGTAATAGAGTGAAATTGGAAATGGAATTACTAATTTTATAACATGCTCTGTTTACTTCAAAAATCGAAATCAAATTCCTTTTGTAGCTATTTGATGCATCTAAAAGTGATAATCGAAATGTGACAAAATTTTTTGATTCTCAGATAAAAAATATTATTTAAATTTTATAAAAATATAATACATCTAATTATGTTAAGCTATGAGACCTATATACTAGCAAACTGTGCCACCACCCCAATTACATAAGAAATAAAAAGGTAAAATACCAAGGAAAGAAACCCATATCCAAACAACCACAAAACTATGCCTAAAAGAACTTGGGTTTTCTAGAATTGCCCATTGCCCAATATGGAAGATAGAGAAAACCGAAGAACTGATCCACTTCAATAATAGGAACATAAAATAATGACACTTTGACATAGCACTATAATCAACATTAGCTCTATTAATTATAACCCTACCACGCCAGTAGGAGAAAAATATTAATAGCTCATTTTAATAGTTACATTGCAAATTTTGCCAATGACAGAAGCAAAAAAAGGCCCCAATGATAGAAACGGCTATCTGAATTCAAGATACATGTCACTTTTCTCCTAGAAAGGTACTAAAGGTAACAACCATGGAAAAAATGCCAAATAATAAATAAAACAAAAGATGGTGGATGAATTTAATAAGAGATATTGGGCCAAGGGTAAATATAGTTGCCAGCACTTTGAAAAGACATACCTGAACCCATGTGATTCACAGTTTAACCTTGACCGAATATCAGTAACAGTTCTTTGTTGCATTCCCTGTTTAGCTTCCCGATAGCCATCGGTGGGTTTGGTTGACACCACAATTGGAGAAATATCTAGCTTTATTCCAGAACGCTTCTTCTTCATTTTTGCCTTTTCCCAGCCATCAACACCAATTGATAAATTTCGATCATCACCCTGAACTACACCATTATTTGCAAGACTTAGAATTTCTCTATCTCTATCTGAGGCAGTGGATGGCCTGACAAGAGCATTGCTCTGCAAATCAAAAAAGTTTTCAGAGTTCACATGTCAATTCTGCCAGGAAATTGGTATGCAGTGAATTATATCTACAGGAAGTTAAATTGTCAGCAAAAAGGGGCAATGAGGAATAAGTAGAAGGTACAAACCCTCATTTCCACCAGAGAAGTTCGCGTGCGCTTGTTTGGAACAGCATTCTTTCTTTCTTCTAACTTTTGAGGTTCAAATTCACAACTACTGGTGACAGCAGGATTTTGAATTCCCATCTTTGCCAGGCTCGGCCCAAGAACTGACCGATCACTTGATAATAAGGCCCCAGACCGGTCATTGCAAAAACCATCTGATCTAGATCTTTTCTTTGAGGGTATGCTTGGGAAAAGCTTGTTGAACACAGATAAGGCCTCGTTGAAAATTTTCATTCGTTCCCTGTCATTTAAGAGGACATAACGAACTAGTCCTAACTATTACTCAAGGTAAAAAACATTAAACAGTCTACCTGGCTTTGACAGAGCTTTCACGTAGAATGGACTTGACCCGCTTGACATCCTCTGGAGGTGACTTCCCTTTCAAAGAACCAGTTGAAGAATCATCTGCTGAAACACCAAGGGCTACATTTATATGCCGTCTAAAGTCCCCTTGACGGCTAGACTTATGTTCTGCAGCCACTGCCTTTGGATCAAATCGCAGGCATTGAAAGAAATTCACTACATCTCCCTGTGCTACCACACAACTATTTCTCGTCATGCTTGGAAGAGAAGATAATATTGGATCCATGCTTTCACGAAAGCTATCTGATCTGTCCATTTGAGCAACTAAATGGGATCCACGCTGCCCACTATTATATACTGGACGATCCGGACTACTAGAAGACAGATCAAACTTACTGGATGTCGCCATTGTATCAATGCCCTCACATCTTCAATTTTACGACCCCGATAAATAAAATAATGCATCACAAAATCATTGTACAAGGAAGCATACAGGCTGAGTCGAGGCTTTGCATAATATAAGTCAATGCACCTGCTTAAAAATAGAGAACATAAACTCAAAATTTTATCACTCTAACAAAATTTTATCCCAAACTCAAAATTTTATCTCACTTCAACTACTAACAAACTATACTCAAAATTTTATCCCAACTTCATATTATTTGATGCTTAATGTACATGATAGAAATATGCAACAATGGCCAGATGTGATTAAAGTCACAGCATAACCAGCACTAACAAATTGTAAAAACATTTTACTCCTCAGTTCCTTGACATCATACAATTAGTCTATTTCAAAATGTTACAGACAAATAGTTATCACTCTTATAGTCTTCATGAAGAGAAAGAGATAGAAGAAATAAAACACAACTCTCTATGGTAGAAAATAAACCATCATCAGCTGTATAGGATATGAGTTGAATCAAGAGAGGGCTTTGCATGCATAGATAGAATGGTGCCTATAGATCTCTGTAGCATTGAATCATTCACTCAAACCCCTTCCAGCCAACCAACTCAATTGAGGATCGTTTCCAACAGGAGATCATATGTTTTGACACCCTTTCATTGCAATCAGATTCAGGTAGGAAGTAAGCCATCATTTCTCAAGTCTGGTTCCTACCAAGTCCCATTGCACTAAACCAAATTGGCTTCATGAATTTATTCTGTGAAAGCCAGAAAATTTGCCCCCATAACCTACCATTCTATCATATGTTGTGCATTCCCTTTCTCGTATAAATATAAGACCAAATATCTTCCACCTGCGAACTTAAATTACCAAGACATGGCAAATAAGTTCAAATATTTTTCATGAGATCTTTTTTCCCCTTAGGCACCTGACATGCTAATGTAACTTAACAAGAAGGCCAGCATAGCCAGAGGCCTTCCAATGTCACATTAAACATGATGAAGGCCCAGAGACTTTAACATGACTTGTTACAAGAAGTTAGAAGTCTAATATCATACATGTGTGATTGATATGCGCCTTAAGCAATCTAATTATCCAAAATTACATATTTTTGCAGCAAATGTTAAAAGCACACAGCACATGATAGGATAATAAAAACATGAAAAGCAACCAAGTTCCAATGCCGGGATGCCTACAGCACCCAAATTGCATGGTATTAGGCCCCAGTGGCCAAGGCCAAGGTTGTCCAAAATGCTACAAATCTGAGGCAGCTGAGGCTGAGCCGCATGCCTAGATATGCCAAAGGATTACCGCAGCTCCAGGCATCACCACTTTGGAATGGGCAAATTGCCAAGCCATCACTGCACCTTCCTGTTATGGGAGAAATTCTTTTGCGTGCCCAAGCATGGGGCTCACCCACACTCACTTGTGCTTTGTTTTGTTAGGGACAATCATGGTCCCCCACCATTGCTGTTCAACACCATGCAATGCGTAACATGTGGCAAAAGCATATACAAATACTTTCACATCCATGAATTTCAGCAGGGGACAATGCAGTAGCAAAACCCAACACATCAATTACAATTTGAAGTAGGTCATTCAAGCAAACACTAAAAGAAGTGAAAAAAAAAAAAAAAAAACAGCTGCATGGCATAAGCACTACGCATGCCCAGGATGGATTCTATATCAAGACCAAAAACTTCAGATAATAAGCTAAAAAACCAACCAAGCTGACACAGCTGGCCCTATCTCTATAGCTTTAAACTGATCATGACCACCATCATCTTCCATTGCTCACAAACCGTATATGCTAGCCAGTTGAAGTAGCATTTTAATTTATGAACTTTCCTTCTTTAAGGTGTAATCTTTCCAATAATTATGTACGCAATTGTCCTCAAACTTCACTCAAACATTTACATCCGTCTTCCACTAAATTGTCCCTGGTGAGAGCACGATAAATCTATATTCCTCCAATTCCTAAAAAGGAAATCAATCAGAAACGAAAAATAAAAATTTTCAAGAATTGAGAACAAGAAGTCAGACGATCCGTTCTTTGACAAATCCCAGCTACTAGTAGTCAACAAACACTGTCTATTTTCTACTGTTTGCAAAAATTATCCAAATCTCATTGCATTCACTACAATATCATTACAAAATTTTTTTAATAATAATAATAAAATCACCGACTGTCTGAACAAATAAACATTTAATATTGAATCAGCACAGACCAGGGCAATGAAAGCAGAATCCATACTAAACCATCCAGGAAAACTAATAAAAATCAACGAAGAAAACCTAGAACCAACAACAAACAGAATTTACGAAAAAAAACACGTGTGAAATTAACAAAATCTACCTTCGGGAGTTACAATGATGTTTATAGGACGAGTTCCTACGGACGACAAAGTTAGGGTTTATAGCGGATTTTGGGAAATTTGAATTTGGATATTTTTGTGAGGAGTCGGGGCTCCAAATCGATGGTTCGTACAAAGCAAAGCCATGGAGGACCGAGGACGTCCCCCCCCCCAGCGGGTTTGTATTGATCGGCAATGGAACTTGGGGATTTTCCAAGTTACTGTTTTACCCACGTTTTGGTGCGCCCGCAAACGGAAAAGCCGCGATCGAGTTGGGGGTATTTTGGGGACAAAACTTTCGAGCCGGCTCGCGACCGGCTCCCAAGCCTATGGCCCGACGACATTTTTCTGAGTTGGGGGTTCTGTTTTTTGGCAATGTCCTAGCGAATCAACATGTTGGGTTCTTTCCTTGGGATTTTCTGTTTTTTTTTTAAAGGGAAAAGAGGTTTGGAATTGGAGTTTTTTTTTTTTCTTCAAAATAAAAATATTTGACAATTTTTTCTACGGATTAAGAAACTCGTTGCACCTTAGCTATTCTAAGTCAACTTACACACTAACTATTGAGCACATCTCATCAAGTCGAGTTCAGTGAGACCAAAGAGATTTGAAGTTTTGTGAGAAGTCCAAGACCCATCTAGCGGGATGTGGGTTAATCAAATTTTTTGTTCTACTTTCAATATGCCGATGCATTGATATTGTCCATACGACTGCAAGGCATACTAAACTTGAGGTAACAACATTTTAGTAATCGATGTGCCCATCTGTACTAAAGAGCTCCAGGAGAAATTATCACAAGTCCTAGAGAATAAGAAATTTCCCACTTGATGAAGTTGTCGCGGTCCTGTAACGTAACATTTATTGTCCCTAACAATCCAATAAAATCCCCAACGAATTAAGTGAATGTATGACTCTTTTTGGGTGCATCGGAAGGAAGCGTACGCGTACACTTCTCTTGTGGTTTTATGTTCAGGCGATGAATATTGGCCACATTGTCGTGCTTCTTATCCCAAATTCACATTAAAATGTCCAAATTTGGTATGGCTGATAAACGGAGATTTTGAAAATGTCCTCGTTCTTTATTTGGAAGAGACAAAACTTGGGAACGAGTCCCAGTAGTTTCAACATAGGAAGAAAGGCCAATAAATGATAAGAAATGTTGTTTTGTACTAGATTGATGTCTCGTGGCTAGTGTGGTTCCTGCCATTATTGCAATTACAGGCATAACACAACTGTCCTGTACCGCCGATAATATACAATGCAAAATAAGCATAGACCCCTAAAAGAATATGTTCGGGTATACCGTAATGACAGCAAAAGCTCGATTGTCAAAACTTAAGAGCAATTTTTGTGTGTGGGTGCTCGTGGGACAGAGAGCAGAGAGAGAGAGAGAGAGAGAGAGGTGGAGCAATTAAAAGAGAACAAAAACTGCATCTCCTCCATTGCTCACCAAAGGCCAATGGTTGTTAGAACAGCACCAATCTGTGGCAACCATACTGCAGCTTCCTCTACCATCCCAAAAGAGAAAAGAGGGCATATTTAGAAGTGCCTACGTTGACACAAGCGAAAGCATATCTAGTCTGTCAACCTGGGCAATGAGGGCCTCGGCATAATCTCAGTGTATCTTTACATAAATAAGACACCTTTATATGGTAGCTCCAGCTATCCAATCTAGCAATGGCTTTAAAGAAGTCTTTCCATTGCTTCTGTCCGCTCAGAAAGCTCAACCATATATGTGGCAACAAACTTCATTAACAATGCATGTTAGGGCTAAACCTGACAGAAAAAGAAGCAGGTACACCCCACCACATGCACAAGGGAGATTTCTCAAAAATTCATGACAGATAAACTGTGTAATAACAGTGGGGCGGCCATTGTTAACTATGTCTGTGCGCCTCCTGATGAAGTGAGCCCAGTGTATCTGAATTACCAGCAGTTGAGTCTTTAGTAGAGTAGTCTACTGAAGAATCACCTGAAAAGGAAGATCATTGTTAGAATGAATGCACAATTCTGTATAACACACAAAAGCACAACCATCAATTTATACGAGAATTAATGCATTACTGTGTGCGTGAACCAAGTTGCTGGATATCCCTGTTGACAATCTGCCCATCTCTAAATCTGCTACATTAGAATGAAATGCTGAAAAAACGAACGCCCATCAGGCCCGTCAAAAGTTGACAAAATTGAATTGCCTTAAAATTGTACCAGCAACAGCCAAAGCCTTGGGAAAATGAAAAACACTTGAGAAACTAGTGACAGTTGTGTTATCCATTAGCATAATAAGGATCATCTTACTTTGTTGACTAGGAAGAACTGATGATGTTGCATACCTATTCTTACCATACTCCCTCTACCAATTCAATCAGACTGGAAGTTGTGTCAGTTTCTCCTTCCAATTCATTCAATGTTATCTGATGGGTGCTTAAACAATTTCCCATTAATTTTATGTGTATTAATTCCAACTTCTCAAAGTGAATGATGTCCGAGTGGACAATGCAACAATTTCACAAATGAAATTGTGATACTTTTCACACATCACAGGGCTTGCTACCTATCTCATGCAAGAATGACAGAGTTTAAAAACACAAGTAGCTTGAATTGATTGATGGAGCTAAGGGAATCACTTACAGATAAATTAAAAAAGGCCTTTCTACATGTATATGTGCAACTATCGTTGCTACAAGGTAACAATTATGGCTTTCTCCAGATTAAATTTAAAAATAATAATAATTCAAAAAAAATCCAACTAAAAGGTGTCAAAGAGCTGTGCCATAATATTCTTTGCAAATAGCATACTGCAATTTGCAACTGCTAGTAAGCCGCAAAAACATTAAGAACATGGATCTCTGGTTAACAAGTTCTCATACCAATAGAGTGACGTAATGCTTTGATGGCGTCAAAGTTCTTGTATGTGTAGCCAACAAAACTAAGATCTTGAGAGGTTAATTGTGTCTGCCAAAAAAATCACAGGAAATGAACGAAATGTCATGATATGTCAAATGACAAAAACCTATCACTAGTTTGAATGTCTTGACATCCAAGATTGATGCACACTCTTTCTTTGTGGTCTTTTTCTTTGGGGAGACAAGGATTAATATGAGTTGATGACATTAGAGATTAACATGGCCTGAGATAATTTAATTGGAGTCGATGACATTGGGGAAGGAGAAAACATGGTCAAACATTGCAGACTGTCAGGAAACAGACTAGAATTATGGAGGGTTGGATTTGGAATCAAAAAATAAAAAAAATATGCTCACTCAACTTCTCCATCTAAGTTCAGAGTTTATTTGTTAGTCTATAACACAGCCAATACCATGGTGCCATCATAAGCATTCATATAGTTACTCTCTCCATTAATGAAGTGGACAAACCTTCTTATCAATCTATTAAATTTGGTTCTCATTCCCAAGACTATTCTAGCACCTAAAAACCTAGCAACAGATAACAATCAGTTAAAAAACACACATAAGCCTACAAGGTAATTCATGAGTTTATGCCTGGCATTCATTCCTTCATTATCTTGATGCCTGAACTTGATTGATGTGGAAAACTACATACCTTCTTCATCGGCCCAGATCCAGTTCTTGCTGGTGGAGCTTCCACCTATCATACAACAGAATTTAAATCACAACTACAATTGAAAAGGGACACTGTACAAAAGAAGAGCTCACAAATTTCCATAACTTTGTGCTCATAAGTGACATGAATATAAATAAAACATGAATGATAAGTACAACCATTAATATGCATAATTGCAAGTTGAAAATGTATTATGTAGCAAGAGTGTTCTCAACACCCAAGCATTTATCCATAGATATATATATATATATATATATATATCCAAGAGTGTATGTATGTATGTATGTATGCAGTTTTGTTCCCGTTTAAGACAAAAATAGCAGAATGTAAACCATTGATGTTCATTCTATGTTTATAACAACCTGACACTAGAGTCAAAGCAGTCCTTCTATGTTGAAATATGTTACCCAAGAATTCTTCAGCCAATCCTCACACCCAAAAACGTGAGAAGTGAATGAAATGGACATCTTACCTCATCAAATTTCATAAAGTTGTGGGTATCAAGCTCACCATCAACTTGTGGTTTAAATGCTGCTTCCAGTTCATAGAGTTTGTCCCACACAATATCTTTAAACCAAGGATGAGCCTGATAATGTATAAAAACATTTATCAATCACGCAACAAAGGAACCAATGGACATGCACATATATACTGTTGTATAAATTCAAATATTGTAGGAGGTATGAAATCACACTTTAATTTGGTCTGCCCCTAGAGTACCCAGCCGATGTTGAACATCACAAAGCAACCTACAGATCAGATCCTTTGCTTCAGGTGTCAGCCTTGCCTCCTCTGGAAATTTTAAGTGATTTCTCCAATGGACAATCTGTTGGGAATAAATTGTCATGTCAAGAAATGCATATAACAAAAATTCGCATTGAGAAAAGATGCAACTGCAGCTGTCGACAATCATGGCAATATAGGATATTTCACATTGTACAAAAGAATTATGTAACATACATCATATGTCTAAATGCAATGAGAATAAATAAAACAATAAAGCAGCAAGTAAACCTTTCTGCATGTTGTCACTGGATCATCAGAGTAAAATGGGGGATAACCAACAAGCATCTCATACATTATCGCACCGAGTGACCACCTGCACAAGCGTAACCAAAACAGGGTGATATTAAAGGAAAGACAGCAACACTATAATTTTGGCCAGTTGCACGCTTTAAATTTGTAGAGTACAATTTGTTCTGATTGACTGACCAGTCACACTCCACGCCATATCCTTTCTTCAGTAATACTTCTGGAGCAATATAATCTGGGGTGCCAACTGTTGAATATGCCTGTCGGTAAAAAGGAAAGCAAAGGTCAAAGAGAAGGACTTTTTTCTCAATAAAAGAAGAGAGACCTTTAAGAGACGCCCATTCTATCATACAAAAGAGGGTTAATGTGACCTTTTGCACCATTTGAATGTGTCCCATTTATTGAACAACCTTATTTACCTAATAAATCAAATGCACTGTAGATAAAAAAAAAATGTCACTCGAGAAAAATAGCAGACATGTACAGAGGAAATAGGAAGAAAATATGTACTTAGTCTACATAATTGCTACAGGCATCTGCAGGCACAGCAGACAGAAGAAATCCTGAAGTTTACAATAAATCTGTAATGGATCTGGAAACCCAGGCCACACAAGGCAGATTTTGTAATTCAATTACTGTAAACAATTATTTTAATTACATGATATGTAATTTTTTGCAGAAAGAGGGGTCCATACTGTGAAATTAAAATTGGAAGATAAATCCAGAATGCCATAGTTCAAATATAAGAAAGGTATGATAATTTGCATACTAATTTCCTCCTGTTTATCTGCCAATGCTGCAGTTGCTCAAGAGGGCTTTTCCAGCGCCTCCCATTAGCATCAGGGAATCGTCCACCAACATCCATGGATTCCTTCAAACTCTCATCATCAAGGACTTCATTTTCATTTATAGCGGATAAATTTGAGCAGTCAAGTGGCTTGCAAAGACCAAAATCAGAGAGCTTCATATGGCCATTTTTGTCCAACAAGAGGTTGTCAGGTTTAATATCTCTGAGACAAAATGTCATCGTCAAGAAGAAAGTAGAGCTACATGAGATTGAGTAATAGTAAAGTCAATGATAAATCAGTTTCTTGTACTTTTTTCATTTTTCTACATCTGTTGCCGGATGAATGCCAACCTGTGTATGTAGTTGTGTTTATGGATAGATTCTATCGCCAGGACACTCTGACCAATGTAAAATTTAGCCACAGATTCAGTCAAAGTCTCTTCTCTTATCAACAAGGTCATGATATCACCACCAGGCAGATACTCCATTATTAGATACAAGTATTCAGCATCTTGGAAGGAGTAGTAGAGCTTCACAATACAGTGACTAGCAACTTCAGCTAGCAAATTCCTTTCAGCTTTAACATGCTCAACCTACAGCATAAATGCTCAACTAGTGAGTGAGATGGAACTCAAAAACTAGTTTAAAGGCCACACAAAATACTTGGTAGGAAATATTAGGGTAGCACAACTATGTTACCATAGCAGCATTGCAAGGACAAACACAAGATGTTCCCACACTTTTTATTTATCAGCTACCACATTAGGGATTGCAATCAAATGCAAGAGAATTTCTGCAGCAAATTTGCACAAAGACCAACAGAGAGATGGCAGACCCAAAATGGAAATATATGGCTATCTCAATAACTAGTACAACATGTGTGCACAGAAAATTTCGAATTCAGGCCAGTGATATCAGAGTTAAGGACATCAAAAATGGTTTAGACAGTCAAAGATGTTTGAGCATTTTTCCTTGGTGCTCAAGCTATCTTGCTATCATTCAATCAGAAATTCAAGGACATCAAGACACTAGATGCACACAGAACCCTCAGAATCCACAAAAGGCACTCAGCATCAGTCAGAAAGCTGCAACAACAGTAGTTCAATTAGAAGTTCTCTCTATTGGATAGATATCAAACAAGAAAGAGCGTTTGAATATGTAATAGGAATTGAGGTAGCCTCTTAGAAAAGTTCAGTTCCAAAATTCTCAAATCTCACCTGCCCCCTGCTAAGCATTTCTGATTTCTTCAACTTTTTCATGGCATAAATGTTGCCTGACTTTTTCTCCCTACATAATCGGACCTGTAAATTAATACTCTAAATAAGCATTATGGTGAGCTAACAAACAAAATACAAATTATAATTCGAGGAAAAAAAAAATCAATCCAGGATATGCAATCTTGTAATCAGCATATTAAAAAAAGCGACAGCAAGATATCCGACATTTTCAATGGTTTATTCTACCAGAGAAAACCATTGGGATTCTATTATGAGGACAGGAAAAGAAGAGGAATGAAGGGAGGAAGCAAAGAACAAAACACTAATGGAAAGGAACATGCAACATCAGCAAAGCTCAACTACATGATCAATCCAGGATTTATTTACCAAATATTATGTATCATTACTAAGGTTCTTCAGAAAGCCCATCAATCTGCACTTTTGCTGTTAATTTTTTCCCATAACACAGTCATGCCCCACCTCTTCCACATCCATTATCCCACATTAAGAGTGCATCACATAAAAAAAAAAGTTGACCTAGGATCCAAAGTATGCATGTTTTCCAGGGGCCCTAAGGGAGGAAAAGATTTAAAGTTGACAAAGACAATAGGTTCCATGGGGAAGATGCTTGGTAGAGCAGCATCCACGAGATAGAGCTTGATTAACACAAGAATGGAGGCAAATGTGCTCTGTTTCTCCTCCACAATGAAGAACTTCTTGCTCTGTCCCAATAAGAAGCTAAGATCTGTCCACCTACCCGCATATATTATATATTCTTGTTATACAAGATAACAATAACTTGCAGCAATCTGTTCATGAGTAAAACATATATGTTGTGCATTGGAACGTTAATGAACAAACATGTTAAAGGAGGCAAGTGCATGCTAGTATGAGGTACATGCATAAATCTAACCTCTCCAAAAGCACCCCTCCCTATGATGGTCAGAAGGTCAAAGTCATCAACACAAATTTTGTGCCTTTTAAGTCGCATGTATTCTGACTCCTTGCGCTCCAAATCCTTCAGTAAATTGATTTGTTCCTCTTCAGGAACCTGGGAAGATGCCAATTTCTTTTCAAGCTCTGAACGCCTGCAATTGATAAGATTATGTTGAAAAGAAATGCAGGCAAGTCATAAACCCATAGTCTTCCAAGTCACAAGACACTAGTTCCCATCATAGAATTGTCAATCCCCCTTTTGAGCATGAATTTGCCGAAGACGAGGAACAGAAGAGGAATTATGAAAAGGAAAAAGGTAGAACAAGCATATGAGGAAAACAAGGAAAACCATGTACAGTTGCATGCATGTGATATGGAAGGTCAGTGGAATGAAGCAGATATCTATCAAATTCTGATAGGTTGTGCTTAAATAGAATAGTGAAGATATTAAAAATGATACTTAACCTATTGAAGATTCAAGGGGACTCGTAAGTAAACATAAAATTATTCCTAGAAATAGTTCATCATTTGTGCCAGTTGCACATAATATCAACGATCACTCAAGGGGTAACAGGCAAAATAACCAATGCAAAAGTTTCGAGAAAACCCGAAATAAGGTTAAATCAACAGCAACTGAAGAAAATTCATTATCTTCTATCCTTCCAGTCCTCCTTAATAAATCAAGCGGTTTTCCAAGATTGAAATCTAAAATTTGGAAGAACAGCGATGCCACATGGCACCGAATGACTAGGACATTAGAAACCTAGGAAACCTGTCTGAATCGAATTATACAAGAAGATGACAAGAGGCATTACAGCGAACCCTTCAATTTTGGATTTTTTTTTTTATAAAAACAAATTACAAATAGGCGGCTAATCAAAATCCCAAATGTGATTCGACAAAGGAATACTACATCATTGATACATGCGTGCCTGCATGTCTATCAAGAAAGAGAGAGAGAGAGAGAGAGAGAGAGAGAGAGCGAGAGACCTTTGTTTGCGTTGTTGGATGTGCTTCATATGAGACTTGTAATGGTTCTCAATGAAAAGCTTGGCCGCCGCTACCCTCTCGAGGGTCAAGCTGGACCCCACCGCCGCTTCCTCCTCCTCCTCCTCTCCGGCCGTAGGCTCCCCCTCCTTCTCCTCCTCCTTCTGATTATTTTCCATTGCCACTATCCCTTTCTCGCCCTCGGTTTCTCTCCCAAACTTATATATAAAAGTCCTCTCTCTCTCTCTCTCTCTCTCTCTCTCTCTCTCTCTGTGGTTTGTGTGAATTTTTGTTGTTGTGACAAAGAGACACGGGGTCTCTGGTTTTTTTTTTTTTTTTTTTTTTTCTGGGACAACGAAGCGAGCTGAATTAGGCAAACACACAGTCCCTCTCCCTCCGATGTGCCTGTCCGACACGTGGAAGCGACTCGTCGCCGATGAGTTTCTGGGCCCCACAAACTCTTGGGCTTTGTTATAGTGTTTAAATTCAGCACCTGAATCTCGAAGATCGACGACCCTGATGCACCACACTCCTTTCATACCGTCAAAAATCCCACGTTCTGAATATTCGGTACGGTAACGGTCACAAAGCGAACCCTGTCCCGAGTTAAACGTCAGCCACGAGATCAACAGTGTTTATTGCAGGTCGGCGCGTTTTTTTGTTTCCCTTTTTTTTTTTGAAGGAGAATAAACTCGATCAACTTTGTCACTGTTTACGGACTTTTCAATTTAACTCCCCTTAATAATTTTGAACGAGAGAAAAAGAAAAGAAAAGAAAATTACCAATTACCAAATCGGTCTGTGCAAAACCAATGACATTGGTTCAAATACAACCATGAAAGACGATAGCAACTCCCGTTGCAAATAACGAGTCAGAATCCAGAGACATGTGATGGAACCATTGAACTGAACTCATAAGCTGAGATGTTAAATTATCGCACCTATCACCCCCCCCCGCAAAAAAAAGGTTAAATTATATAGTATACGAGGCGGTCAACAACCATCAAATGGATGATCACATCCCCAAACCAAATGCCAAGAGTAGATATCGATGCAAAAAGAAAAGCCCCTCTGAAGTCAATGCACATAAGACGCAATAACATTCAAAGGATCTGCATCAAACAGGTTGGTGGAGTGAAGATGCCGCATGTAGGGGAGGACCCATAAAAATAGATAAAGCTATTGCACATCACACAGCAATCGAACTAGATTTAGACAAGAAGGTTCGAAGATCTGAAATATCCAAAAGGCGTTGAACTTGCCAAAAACAAAAAAACAAAACAAGAAGGCGGCGTTTTGATTTGGGGTCGGCTGTACAGTTATATATGCAAAGAACCGTTTGTACCGAGAAAAAAAATGGAAGATTGCTTTATAATGATGCAAATTTTACATCCATTTATTTATGGGATGGGAAAATAAATATTTTACATGGACCCATCAAAAAATTGAATTTCTGGACCTTTTTCTACAACACTAAAAAGATGATAAACAAGCCATGGACCTGGAGTATGATAGTACGAAAAGATGGGAGAAAAGGGCAAAAAATAAAAAATAAAAAAAAAATCGGATGCTATGATGCAAAACTATGAAGTTTGAATACTGTAAAATCGAATGCTATGCCCAGCTGGAAGCGCCTGCAAGGCCATGATGCAGGAGATTGTGGGCAATGTGATCCCTGGCCCGATTTGCAGCTACAGATCTCAGACTATTCTGAGGGATCATCTCATCGTCAAAAAGCTCAAAGTTGAGCTCTGGGTCCATCGCCTCGTTCCTCATCTCACAAATATTATGCAACACACAACAAGCCCCAAGAACCACGGGCAAGTCCTGGAGTTTCACCTCCATTCTCCTCTGCAGGCAAGCCCACCGGCCTTTGAGTCTCATAAATGCATCCTTAGCAATCCCCTGAATTTGGCCAATTTTCTCATTGAAAGTATGCTGCGCCCATGTCAGGTTCTGGTGCGTGTAAGGAACCAGAACCCAGTCCATGAGAGGGAACCCAGAATTCCCAACAATCCAGACGTCCTTCAGCAGCCCCCTGCTGGCCCTCTGGTACAAAGCGGACTTCTCCAATACCTGATCATCAGGCATTGACCCCGGCCAGCCGATGCAAACATCAGAGAAAACCCCTCTGGGATCCACAACTCCCTGAACTGTTATCGAATAAGATGTCTTCTGATTCCTCTCCGTGTGCCTTTTATTGTAATAAGCCGCGACTTTAATCTTGGGAGCAATAATTGGCACATGGGTAGTGTACACTGAACCGCCAACATCCGGTATCCCAGACATTGATTGAAACTCAGCCTTAGTCACCTGCAATCTGTCGTCGTTGGGCCATTGAAGGAACCTGGGCATCAAAACAGTTTTTATGGCGGAGCAAACCTCCAGAACCAGCTTATGGCAAGTAGAAATCCCCAATCCGAACCGCTTGGACACGTCCCGCAACGGGTGGCCGGTGGCGAGCCGCCAGATGCACACGGCAACGCGTTGGCGAACCGGAATGGCGTCGCGCAGCATGGTGTTCTTCTTTGTCACGGCGGACTCCAGCTCCTCACAGATCATTTCGAACGTGTCCTTGCTCATCCGGAACTCCTTCCGGAACTCCTCCTCGGGAAAATCCGGACGGTTACACCGGTCCCACCAGGCCTTGGACCTGTCCTTCACCCAAAGCCGGCGGTGCTGGCCCTGTGACCCAGATGCACCACCACCCTCGACGGAATCACTGGAAGAAGCCGCATTCTCTGCGACTAAAGAAGCGACCGCAGCAGATGCCGCGGAGCGACGAGCACGCTTGGTTCTGTGATGGTCCATCTCGTTCAGATCAGAGAAATGGGTTTGGAGATTGCTGTGGAAATCATTCATGGATTGAACTCTCTGCCTGTAATTCGAATCGAAGAGGGCTTTCTCTTGCTCGGATTCCACAATCCATTGCTGCTCCTCGCACCTCTCTTCCTCATCCAACACGAGGAGCGAAGCCACTATGTCTCTCATTGCGTTCTTATTGAAGTCCTGCTGCTCTCGCTCACCACCTTGTTTTTTATCTTGTCCTTCATCCTCCTTTCTTCTGCGCTTCTTTAAATTGTTGTTGTCTCCGAAACTGTTATTACCACTGTCGGCGTCCATGTCCTGGAGAATATTGTACAAGTGTGAAGTCTCGTCTTGAGTAAGAAATGAGAAATGTGAGATTTCCATTCAAAATCAAAATAAAGAAAAAAAAAGAAGGTCAAACTGAAAGGAGAATTGCAGAGAGAGAGGTGTAAGAAAAGTGTTTGACGAAATTCCTGAACTGGAGAAATGAGAACGCAGGGCGGTTTCAGATTTGCTGATGAAATTGGAGATGGCCAGCCGTAATATATTGGCTCGGTGTGGGGGTGGGGCGTGTTGGAAGGCAGGGCAAGGAAGCGTGTGGGCTGGTGTGAACGCGTTGCTTGTAGCAGATGTACTTTGACGGGGACCAGAGTTTTTTGTTTTTTTGTAGTGAGTCACCCATGCCCATGATTATTTTTTTTTTTTTTTCTATTACCGCTAGCTTAAATCCAACGGTTTTGTGCATGCCAATAACAAAATTTTTACGCGGTTGTGGGGGAGCAGGAGGGGACCGCGTGATTACGCCCAGCCGACTTTCGATGCACCGTAGAAAGTTGGAATCTTTAAAAAGAATTGGAAGCGTCGGGGAAAAGAACCTGCGAACGGTGGGTGCGGTTAACTAGAAACCTTCGTCGCTCGACAGAAGAGAAAGTGGACGGAAGCGACCCTCTCTCCCCCAGACAGAACAACCGGAAGGTTGGACCCACTTCCTACTTTTAGCGCCACTCATCAAAACAATTTTGGTGAAATCTTCTTAATTTTTAGCGATTCCTCTGTTTTCTTGATTTTTCAACTTTCTTTCTTTCTTTCTTTATGACCTGAAAATTGAAAATTTGTAATATATACATACATATATACACAATGGTGCATTATTGTGCTGTTATTGACACTTTGTCATCGTTCACGTCACGCGTCGACACACGGTAAAACCCGACGATCAAAGTTCCTGGTTTATTTGAAATCTATTGATTGTATAAGCCAGAGAGCAAGTTTGATAATTCATAAGGACCCTGACATAACAAAATTATTCTACCCTGGAAAAATCGTACAGAACTATCTTCTTCAAACCCCCTGCTGTTTACCACCCACGGCCAGATGGGTAGCCATATAAACCATTAAATCCCGTTGGCCCATAGCTTCGAGTTTCAAACTCTGTAGTCCCATCGCTTGTCTACTTGACGCACAGCGAGATTCGAGAAGGCGCCCCCGTCGCCCCTTTGCCGAGTAAAGTAAACGAGTAGATCATGGTTATCGCTGACCTCTTCGAACTTGGACGCATGCGAGGGTGTGCTGTCTGTAGAAGTCCAGAAAAGATTATAAATATGCGTAAAAAAAAGTAAGTACGCGTGAAAATAAGAATAACAATAATAATTTAAAACACGTAAATATATTATTCTTAAAAAATAATTTTGTTTTTTTAGATATATCGTGATAATACAATAAAATATAACTATTATTTTTTAAGATAAGACATTTTTTTTATTAATGTGTATCTATAAGTCATATAATAAAAATAATATTAATTCTTATCAAAAACAATTAATTCGATTGACCAATGAAATTTAAAGTATTAAAAAAATTATATTGAACTTTTTATATTAGACTTATATATACATGTGAATTATTTTTGAAGGTTTTTATAAAATATAAAATAATATATATAATAATAATAAAAAAAAAACCTTATTTCTAATGTGGGCTCATCTACAGCGTGCATCGCACCACGGACGCCGTTTGAATAATGCCGTAAACATGCGAATTTCAACATCTGTAGACATTCTTATCGTCGATCGCGTGCCAGTATCTCACTGCCTCGTAATTACTTTTAATTTCGACAAACAAAACTGAAATTAAGCAATCTGAATACCACGATAAAAAATGCCGACACGAGCGTTGGGGGGGATGGGGCGGATGACATTCAGAGGTCTATTTTACGAATCAGTGGGGCAATTCATAGCATTTCGTCCAGCGGTTGACCTGTTACCCACGAAAATGAAAGGGTGTCAAGGCATGACAGCTGGTCGTATCGTCATTGAATGTCAGCAAACATGCTGTGTGATTCCCGCTTTCTGTTGGTGCGGCCCGTATATTCTTTTTTGCATTTTACATTTCTTCTTCTTCTTCTTCTTCTTTTATTTTTTATTTTTTTTCCACTTGTATGTTTTATTTGCATCTTGTGTCTCGAAAACACGACTTATTTACACATTTCAGTCCCATGGTTAGTGCATTTTGTGGATATGACCCAAAACGTGAATTTGATTTTAGTGGCTCTTGTTCTTCTTTCATACAATATTGAAAGGCCCAAAAAATTCCTAAAGAATTGGTGAAGCGTTAGAGGTTAGAACGGCCGCAGGTGGCGGCTTTTCTGCGTATCACAAAACCCAGATCGCTCATTGTCATTTTTCGGTGCCCCTTCCATGGCTTCCTTCCTCGGTCCATCTGCCGCCATCCCTCTGCAACACAGGGTAACGTTATCCACTGCCCTCTCCTTAACCGGTCGGATAGACTGTCAAGTCCTTGCAAGACGGGACTGACAATGCAACCTATAGTTCGAGGTTGTTTGATGGCAAGTTATGACAGCCGATGTGTCTCTTTTCTATGCGCGATTATCTATTCTATGCAGGCAGGTCGGTTAGACGTTAAACCCATATCTACAAAATCAAGATCCCACTTTTATCGGACGAGTGCGGGCGTTGATAGGCGTAATAAGCTTCGTTTCAAGGAAAAAGCTAGACTTCCTGCGGAGGCAATCGTAGTTGAGAATGGATCGACCAGTTTAAATGAGAAGATAGGTAAACGTGCTCATTGACTATGTAGAATTGGATTGTTGTGTACGAAAACGAGGATATATGTCCCTGCCCTCTTTTTCTCTTTTGTGAACGTCCATGAGCTATGTTAAACCTTGGGTGCGCGGACAAATTTATATGGATTTGCAATAACACAATGGTCTGCTGTTTTTTCATTGGGGCATAAATTTATCTCTCAATTATGCTGGTTTTGCTGCAGACTATGGAGTTGTTAGTGTCCACCATGTTGGAGTACTGTGCGAGAACCTTGAAAAATCGCTGGAATTTTATCAGGGCATTCTGGGTTAGTTGCTCTTCTATTCAAATGTCGATATCTTAATCTCATTATCATCACCATCGATGCCATTTTTTATTTCACCTGATATATGCAAGAGAGGAAAAAAATGGTTTAAAACCTTCTTCTTCTTCTTCTTCTTTTTTTCTTGAAAAAAAAAAAAAAACTAATTAGGTCTTCAAATAAATGAGGCAAGGCCACATGATAAGCTTCCATACAGGGGAGCTTGGTTGTGGGTGGGCTCTGAAATGATCCATTTGATGGAACTGTCAAATCCTGACCCTTTAACTGGAAGGCCTGAACATGGTGGCCGAGACAGGCATACTTGCATTTCAATTCGGGATGTGTCTAAACTGAAAGCAATCCTTGATAAAGCTGGTAAGGCCTGCAATCTTTGCCTAAAATGAGCAGATTGTAATTTAATCAATGAACTGAGGATCTGTTTAGCTAGATAGGGTACATTTGCAGAAAGATCAGGAGCTTATTTATGGAATATGGAATGCCTGCCTTAATTATGCAGGTATTCCCTATACACTGAGCAAGTCTGGTCGGCCTGCAATTTTTACACGAGATCCTGATGCAAATGCACTGGAGTTTACCCAAGTGGATAACTGACATGTTTAGAAGCTTGTAAAATGGATATGTTTGATACGTCAAAAAATGTAATACACACATATTGTAAGTATCAAAGGTGCGAAATATTTGTATCAACTTGATGTCCAGGACCACGTGTTGTGACTTACATAAACACCATATCAGCTTAGTTGATATCTCTGATGGGTGGTGCACTCTTTGTAATGATTTCATAATGTAGATTTTGTTTGGGTTGCAATTTTTTATTTCTTGAATCAATGGTGGAGTTAGGCACCAACTTGAAATTACGAAATATTCTCGTGCCACTACTTGACCGATTCTCAACATATTTTCTCAGCATTCTACAGCTTTGCACGAATCATTAAGGTTTGCTAATACTTTGTGATTCATGCATTTTTTTTTTTTTTTTTTTGGATACAAAAGGTGCACAGAACACGGCCTCTGTTAGCTTCATACGTGTACCTAAATGGTAATTTTATAGATGGTTCACTTCAAAATTTTTTGTTGAGAGCAGATTTGCATGCAACTGTTTTTTTTTTTAAATCCAAGTCACGGACATTTTGTTAGAGTCATTTCTACATTCCTGTTCCTTGTCATGGGTCAATCTTCTTATACAATTCAATGATGGATCTTATTTTCCTTTTCTTTTGTTTTGTCCTCTATAGTCCAATGAGCATCGTTTTCTTGCTGCATCTGACCATTTACTGACACCCAGAAAGAGAAGATGCACTAACTTATGTTGACAATCAGGTGTTGCGAGTATAAAAGCAGCATACCTACATTAACTGCGTTGCACCCAGAAATGAATTAGAAGTATTTTATTGGACAAAGCAAACTATTACATTCAAAGCCTAGCATATCCATCTTATGAACAGTTAAAGCATTAACAGATTTCTACATCACTTAATTTGATAAACTACAAAAGCTGCACATTCTTCTTGGTATTTCAACAGTGTTAAAATTTGGAAAGGAAAACAAGGGGGGGAACTTCTGGCACTGTCTTGCACTCCTGGCGGAGAAGAGTTTGCTTGAAGTCGCCCACTATTCCATCATCTTTAAGGAACTGGAAAATTTATTCGTGACCTCCACTCCTGAATGGCAGAGCGTAGTGTGTGGTTTGGAATTATCATCAAGTCTTGAAGCCTGACCTTTGTGACTGGGGACACATCGTGTTTCTCAAGCCATGCCTTAATTGCTCTGCGCTCGTAGGTAAAGCCATCAGCAGCAATGTACGGATTATCCATTATTTCCTGGACCAAACACATTTGTGAATGAATAAATGCAGTGTCTAAGATTCATGTAAATACGGAATAATAAATCAGAAGCCAGTTATTTACGAAACATGACTTCAGACCTGAAGTATTGGACAGAAGTAGTGGCTTGGTGCATAAGCATTGCTCCTTTCCACCTTCACACTAGCATCCGCAACATCAGCAAGTTTTCTGAGAACTGGCAGAACTTTGGTATCAAGATCTGGTCTATCCCTGCATTTAAGTCTGGAGCACTTCAGAGCAATTTGAGCCAATTCCTCAGCTTCAGCCAGTGGCCAATCTGTAACGGATGCATCTAGAATGCCAGTAAAGGAGCCTTTTGTGATGGCATTTTCAACAATGAACGCAAGTCCATTAGGGCTGCGAGCAGTCAACAGTTGTAGAATAATAATTCCAAGAGCATATAAGTCTGACTTGGGTCGAACAGTCCCAGTTCTGTGATATTCAGGATCCATATAATGGAGAGTACCAGCAAGCATAGAGTCTCTATACTCCGTGATGTTGTCAGGCACAATATCTGAGATAAGTTTAGCCAGCCCAACATCTCCGATTTTACTCACGTAATTTCTGTCCAGCAATATATTACCTGGTTTTAGATCCCGATGGACAACAGGCTCAGGCTTTGAGTTGTGAAGGAAAGCAAGCCCACAAGCTACTTCAAAAGCTATCCGGAATCGATCAAACCAAGGAAGAGGTGGTTTTCCATTCCGGTGGAAAATACATTCTTCCAGGCTTCCATTTTCCAAGTACTCATAAACTAGACAGCCAATCTCAGGACAGGCTCCAAGTAGCAAAAGCAAGTGCGGATGGTGCAGCTGGCTCAGAACTTCGACCTGCAAATAATCAGCAGACTTAATGTTTGCCATGAGTGCAGCAACATATTTGGGACTCACTATATGCTGAACATCAGTTGCCAAAATTCCATATTGTGTTGAAACAAAATTTTCTGATAACATAGAATATATCTAAGAATCAGTGAGCATGGTAATGGTGTTAGGAAGATATTAAGATTAGTAAAGGAGCCTCTCAAATTAGGTAAAGGGATCAGTTGTTGAAGTTCTTTAACTCAAGTAATTCTTGTCCCGATATTCTTATGAATAGGAATATGAGATGAATGGCCAAAATTAATTAAAAAAATTAGGGAATAAATAAAAAATTGCATTGTTAATGCAATAGCTATGATGACACAACAATTTTGGGAACCATTGCCAGAAATCACGAGCCATAAAGTTACCTCTTGCAGGAACTCCTCTTTCTTGCTAACTGCATGAGTACAGAGAACCTTAACAGCAACAGGGGTGTGATCAAGACTGCATTTGTAAACTTTCCCAGACCCTCCTTCACCAAGCACGCTTCTCTCTGAGAAGAAATCTGTTGCTAACTCTATTTCCTCCTTGGTGTACCTTCTGTACCTCTTGTCACTTGAGAAAAGAGCATCCACAAGTTTCCGTTTCTCCAAGGCCTCTTTAAGGACATTCATCTCAGCTATCTGCCTTCCATAAGTTTCTCTTTCAAACAAACCTTTTGCCTCCTCAACCTCCTTGATGACTAGCATATACCGTGCCTTCTGTTCAGCAGCAATTTTCCTCAATGTTTCTTCTCTTACCAGGGCAGCACTGACTCTAGCAGATTCATCAAGAAACTCAGAAGAAACTAATTGGACCTAGAAATCAAATTATCAATAAAGAGATGTCAGGCCTGGAAATAGGGTAAACTGTTTCTATCTTGGACAGTTTCACAGTTCACTTTATATTCTACCCAGCTCTACTTTTAAAAAGCCAGTAGAACATCTACCCAGTTCTACTTTTAGAAAACCCAGTAGAACATCTGCAGGTTCATGAGCAGAGTCCTTCTTTGATGCCATTTATTTTCAATTTAAATTCTCAATATAACGAATCTTCAATTGTTTGCATGTGAAACATTCAGTTCCATCCCATTTGCTCCATTTTCCCTTTAGCTATTGAACCTTTTTGACAAAGACTAGATGATCTGTCAAATCCATGACTCTGTTTGCATTTGCAAAGTATAGGCCACCAAACATGATCAAAAAAGCACCTTATTTTGCGTGTGGACCAACTCTTCATGAGCTCGTTTGTACAAGGTCAAAGTATTCTGTAATTCTAGGCGCAGCCGCTCAATTTCAGCTTGTACATATGACTGCCACACATTAAAACAATCTCCACATCAAAACTAGCTTAATAAACACCTTTGAAGTGAAATCTCCCATTTACAATTAGCACAAGAGAAGAAAAGTAAACTATCAACCTGGTTAGTCTCTGTTGAAGCTGTGGAATCACATCTGTTGGAAGTAACTGCCAGCAGGTCATTTCCTGAGTCTTGTTCGACTCTTTCCATGTTCAGACATTCACCCATAAATGATTCAATATGTCTAAATACTTGTGAATCCAGGGGATTACTATCTGGCAGTGATGGTGCTTCAAGGGCTTTTGAAAGTTTGGGCTCGACAGAGGAGGAATGACTAATAGAGCCTGTCATATAATCATTTTGACCAAATGTCTGGGAGCTGGTCTCTGTAACTGAATAGAAGAAATGAAAATCAAACTAGAAATGTATTAAATTATGGGCTGTGAAGTTTGCAGTTCCAACATACCAGCAATGAGTGAGGAGTCAGCTGATTTTGAGGTAACTCGGTATCGAGATACAACTCGAATATCACATGTGTCAGGAGCAGATTTGAGAACAGTTGCTGGTACCCCCGGTCCCATCACCTTTCTAAAGATAACATGAAAAAGTTTATTAGAAGGGTGAGAAGACCCTCCATATTGCAATCCAAGCAACAAAATCATAAAACATAAATTTAATGTAACAAGGTATATAAGTTGCATCACAAACACTACAAGACCATTCTCATTCACACTGCAGATAATATCAATTGCTACATGTTACCAAGGCAACGATGATCAAATTTCCAGCCTAATTTTCTCATTCTGCAGTAACCATCTGGGTCCATGGCCACCAGCCATGTGGTCTTAGTTCCAATAACCAGGGTTCAAATCCTAGCACCAACGAACCAACAAAAAAAAAAAAAAACCTATACGGGCCTATGTGAATCATATAAAAAGAGCCAGATCAGCCATATACCTCAACAAGTAATTTCGATAAGACGAACCCAACACTAAACTATGGATCCCCGATTGAGAAACGTATCTCAAAAGCCCAGTTGCGGGGTCGTCATCCTCCAGCACCAAAGCTTCCACCTGGAGAAATAATTAGAAAACTAAAAAAAAAATATATATATATATATATATATATATATATAAAGATATGCTAACGATCTTAATTTGATAAGCCTCAAAAGGGAGACAATCAGACAACCTTCTGTGAATTGCGGAGCTTTTTAAAGGCGAGAAAGATGTGTTCTTGGAACTTCAATTTCACTTCCTGCGCATACATTGCCACCACATTCTCCTCCACTTCCTCAATTGGAATATATTCTCCAGCTGCACATTAATCCAAAATATTATTATTCATCACCCTAATTTATTTCCAAATGGTTTTGTAAAAGTAAACATCTGGTATTTACTATTCCCAAGATTTTTAATTCACGGCCAATTTTTCAGAGATCTCCATCGACAAGAAAATGAGAGAGCGAGAGAGAGAGAGATAGAGAGAAAGTACATGGAGTGGGTATGGAAGTGATGGTAGGCATGACGTGGACTAAGATGAACCTGTCGGCTTTAGGCAATAGGTTTTTGACAGCCCACCGGACGGCGCGCCTGCTTCCCCTTCCTCTGACGCCGGCACCACTGTTCACGGCGACCGCCACGGAAGTCATTTCCGTTGCGGAACCACCACTACTAGCAAGGCTTGTGAGGGACATGTGGAGCTGATAGCCGGTTCCTTCGCAATCACCGAGTTTCCTTATTTAATTCCTCTCAAAACTTTGGGCTCTTGCGACGAAGCTTCCAGTTTGTGTGTTTTTTTTTCGTTTTTTTTAATTATATTTTGTTTAATTTTTTTTAGGCGTGCAAGTAAATATTTTTTAATAACGACAAATGTCTATCATTTTATTCATTTATAAGTCGTAATTAAAATTATTTATTAGTATTAGTATTTTTATTATTAAATTAAAATTATATATTATTTAAATTTAAATAATTTAAGTCTACCGAAGTCTACCTAAATGTGTAGTCGACATTCGGGTGGTTGGTGTAACAGGGAACTTCCAGGGAGTTTACCTTGGAATTATATATATATATATATAGACGGCGGCGGAGAGGGTTTTATTTCTTTCGCCGCCCTCGCCTATGGATGTCCCACCCACGGATGCCCTTCGTCGTGGATTGACGTCAAGCCTTTTTTCTACGTTCATTCCTAGATCATAAGAATAATTAGGCCGACTGTTCTTATTAGATTTGATGCTCATTGTATGAAATCATGCTTGAATAAGGAAATTAAAATACTAAAAAGTGTCTGTAACCCTCCATGTTTCCTAGAGTCAGTCAACACTATTATATAATTATCATATATAATATAGTATTTTAAACTTTTAAAATTTTGTAATAAAAACAAAGTCCATTCTTTCTGAAAACGGCAGAATGCATGCACAATAAAGAGAAACAAGAGTGCACGGCTAAAATAAAAGATTACGTCCATCAAATTGGCATGAAGTGCGGAAGAGAAGCATATTCGGTTATTGGTTCTTCCCACTCGAGCCCAGCCCACCATTCCTCCTTGCCGTACACGGTTAGTGGCATTGAGTTGCTCGTACGGGTTTTAATTGGCAGCTTTTTGAGCTTTGGACAATTAATCACAGCGATACTCTCCAAGGAAGGAAAAGCCAATTCCCATTCGGTAATACTCCTTAGATTAGGTAGGTCCCTGATGGATATTTTTCTCAGGCTCGGAAATGCCTCCGAATCTCCCACCGGCATCACATCTTGGCCGACAACTTCGTCCATCTCTTTGCAGTACATCAAGTACATTACTTCCAGGTTTGGAAGTTGCAATACCCACGAAACATTCTTCAACCTATGGCAGTACCAAATATTTACGCAACGGAGATTTCGCAGACATTCTCGGGTCACAGGATTCCTCCATACCGTTGCCAAGTTGGGAAGGCCGTGCAAGGAGAGAACCTCCAGGCTGCAAAGCCAGTCGCTTCCAACCTCTTCATCGACTTGCAAGTACTCAAAATCATAGCAGTTATTAATGCTAAGCCTTCTCAACCTTTCACCAAAATTGGGACTCGACGATAGTTGTAAACACTCTAGCCCGTCGCATTCTTTTATGTATAAGTACCGTATCAATTTCAGTGAACAGCTGTAGTCGTAAAATAGCCTCCTCAGGGTCTTCAGTTTATTAACAGTGATCCCAAGTGTTGTAAGGTTCTTCAAGCATTCCAAGTCCGCAACCCCAAACCGATTCTCACCCTCGAAGTCGTGATCTTCCCAACCTTCGTAACTGTAGTACAAATTCATGACTCTCAATTTTACAAGTCCGGATATAGCTGCTCGTGGAATCCTTGCAAGAAAATGTGTGCGTTGCAGATCCAAATGTTCCAACCCTGCCAGGTCTCCTAATTCCTCGGGCAAATTAACTATCTTTGTCCCAGATAAATCGAGATGGCGCAGCTCAACTAGCTTACCGATTGACGCTGGAATCTCTTTAAGACTGGTGAATGACAAATCCAGAACTCTCAGAGCAGGCATAGATTGGAAAAACGCATTCGAAATCTTGTTCAAGCCATTGTTCCATTGAAGCAGCAAGGTTGATAAATTGGAGCATTCAGGTATCTCCGTCAGAGTTGTGATCCCATTATCCAACAACGAAATCCTTAGTGCCTCTTTCCACTTTTCAGTTTCCGGTGATTCAGCCAGCCCCTTGCCGGCCTCCACTAGAAATAGGCTTTTGTTCGATCCACACTCCGATGCTACCCATAAGGCAAAACTTCTGAGAACATCGTGCATTTTCACTTGGGTTTCCTCTTCACCACTCTCCAGCAGGCAAGCCACTTTAAGAGACCCAATTAGAGCATACCCCTTATAGTACACATATATGTCAGCGGAGTTTCCCAGTAATCCTTCCCCAAGCCAGTATTCTATTAGCTGCTCCTTCTCGATGGAATAGTCTTCAGGGAACAGAGAACAATATAAGAAGCATGACCTCAATGTATCACTTTCCAATCTGTCGTAGCTGAATTTCAGAAGAGTAAATACATCTTCCATACCTCGAATTTCGGAAGGAGATCTGTCTAGTTCCTTTACGGCATATTCCCATTCTTCTTCAGTCTTTTTATTGGCCATGGCTTTTCCAATGGTGATCAATGCAAGCGGAAGGCCTCCACATTTTCTGACAATGATCTCAGCATGACGGCGAATTGCCCTTGACTCCAAAAGCTTCCCTCCTCCGACCTTGTCACAGAAGAGTTGCCACGAGTCCCCCTCTCCCAGGAATTCCAATTTCAGCTTCTGGTGAGCATCCATGTCACTACACACATCCAGAGAACGCGTCGTAAATATTATCTTGCATTTGTTTTCCTTGTCAGGAAGAGGAATTCCAATCTTCTGAAGATCAATTCCTTCCCAAATATCGTCTAATAAGAGGACAAACTTCTTCCTCTTCATAACTCTATATATTTTCAATGCTCGCTGCTCATGGCTCTCAGGTTCTTCCCAAGGCAACCCCAGCCGGGCCACAATGGTTTGTTGGATCTTATCAGCAACAACATCCTTTGAAACCACAACCCATATAACCGTGTCATAAAGGTGGGATCTGGTTAGAAACTCATTGTTTATGATCTTCAATAGAGTCGTCTTCCCCACACCACCCATTCCATAAATTCCAATACTTCCCACTTCGTCTGTCGCAATACACTGCCAAACTCTCTCTAACGTCATATTCAAGCCTATTGCTGGCCTACAAGGCATCTCCTGAACAGTCAAGGGCATCCTGTTCGCTGCAACAACTTGCAAATCTGCTTTTCCCTTCAGCTCATCCACTGCCATCGTCAGCTTTGCAACTTTCTTGCTTAATTTGAATGTGGAAGTGCCACTTAAATTGCAATACCCAAAGCATTTCCCTCTTTGTCCAAGGACTTCCATCGTCGATGTTGCTTCGGTTTCTACAACTTCCACTCTCTCTAACCACCCTTTGACTTGTCTTGTACAGGTTGATCCCTCATGCTCAACTCCCTCAACCTGTCTCTTCAAGTCATCTCTTTTATCCTTCAGTTCCTGTAAGGCAGTTCTGAGGGATCGAACCCTTTCATCCACATTGACAACATCTATTATCTTCGCAGCAATGAAACTGCACAGGATGCTAATTGTGTCAATCAAAGGAGCGATTACATCCATGGATGAATTTCCGAGCGCCTAGATTTGGAGGGACAAGGGAAATTGGGTGAGTCGTGATGATGAAAGCTGCTTATTTCCGCATTATCTATGATGAAAAGACTAATTCCAAATAGTCGGCGTCGACAAGTCATCACAGACCACATGTGCACTGGAAATTGGCGGATGACTATGGAAAAGCACGGCGTTGACTGATTTTACTCCAACGTTTTTTCTGCGTCATTTTTTCAAAGAGGAGAATTAAAAAAGCTGTCTTCCGCAGGTTGTTCTACCTTTCGTACAACGAATTATCTCTTACGAGGCCGGCAGTAATTAAAAATTTAAATTATTATTTTTAAAATATTAAATTTTAATTTTTAGATATATATATATGTATTAAATTTACGAGAATAAAAAATTTTATTATTATTATTATTATTATTATTATTATTTTAAATTCTGTATTCAAAACAAACCACCCCTCTTAGCATCTCTCTCTTCTACATGCCTCGTCCTTTGACCGGTCAACTTCCAGCAGCTTGGACGTACATGCCGCCTGATCGTAATTTTGCTATTCTACTTTAATTGTTGCTCGTGTCTGCCTTCGAACTGTGGGAATCGTCTAGTTCATAAACACTATCGTGTGCACTCCAACCCAACTCACAGTTCTAGCGGATCAACAACAAAAGGCTACTACTAAATCTGAAAAAGTAACAGAAAACTCTCTGCTCTGACTCGTTAAAAGACAGGAAAAGAGAAATGTATGTGGTCTCTATCTACTGTTCTTTCCGGCTCTCTCCGCTTTGACGAACGTTCTCGATTCTCCCAGGGAGACGGACGGCTGGTCTCGGGGATCGGGGGACAAGCTTTTTTCTTTTTCTTTTTTTTTTTTATTTTCTTTTTGAAGTGATCCCTAATTGCTGAGTTGTCATCCCCCACAAACTGCCACGTGGTATATATATATATATATATATAATTTTTTAACATCATATCTCATAAATTTATTTGATTATTTTTTAATTTAGTTAGTTTTTTTTTTTTGTTAGCACTTAGCATTAAAATAATTTGATTAGCGAGTGAGGTAAAAGTACGTGTCCGCCCGAAAAAGTCAATCCCGGTCGAGAGGGGGGAGAGTGCATGTTTTGCATATACATTCAGAGAACTCACCCGCCATATCGGTGGGAAATGCACGTTTATATTTTATACTTGTGGCGGTATTGAAGGGAAGGCCGTAGTTGAGAATTAATGAGGAGAGAATAACGACGTCGTTTCGGACTGGTCGGTTTCAATTCGCAGATTAGGGTTGACGCATCAACGGCTTCTTTCCTGTCGGAGGGGGCGACGAGCAATGCAGAACGCGCCATGAACGGAACCCTTGAATCGGAGAACTAAATCTCTGCGTTTCGTATCGTCCACGGAGAGACATAGGAGAGAGAGAGAGAGAGAGAGGAATGGGGAATCCAAAGCAGAAATGGACAGCGGAAGAAGAAGAAGCGCTGAGAGCAGGGGTAGCCAAACACGGTCCTGGCAAGTGGAAAAACATCCAGAGAGACCCCGAATTTAATCCTTTCCTCTTCTCTCGCTCTAACATCGATCTCAAGGTCCTTTTTTTTTTTCTTTCTTTTTAAAGTTTCTCTCTCTCTCTCTCTCTCTCTGTAAAATGTATTTATGATTTTCTCTTGTTTTTCCGTTGCACGTACTTGTTTTTATTTATGCTGTTTGGCTCGCTAGAAGATTTCATTGCGCCTATATAGAGTTTTAGCCGATTCATTTAAGCTGTGACTGTTTGCTTGTTTGTTTGTTGTGTAGGATAAATGGCGGAATATGAGCATTAGTGCCGGGGAAAAAGTACGGTCGTCAAAGCTAAAAGCGAATTCTGATGTTCTTGCCCTGCCTTCTCCTCCTCCTGCTGCTGGTGTAACTCCGTCTTCCGCCAATCCGCAAACTTCTAAGACACTTGCTGCTGCTCCAGTTACCTCTGATACGGTCGGCGGCAAAACTGCTCCTAAGTATGTGCTGTTTTTTGTTGACGAGCTGGCTTATAATTCTCCACCCTTTATCGTTCTTTTATTTATTGAGTGCACGGATTCATGACAAATAATAAGCCCCCAAGACATATTCTATCAAGAGGAAAGAATAAATAGTGTGATTGAGATTTGTTGTTGATGATCTGCATTGGTTCAATACTGTGTCTCCTTGTTATCCAATAATTTGTTGTAGAAGCAGAAGTCTCGCCATTTCATTTTGGTTCTTTTGTCTTGTAATGTTTGGTCAATTAACTTATTCTGCTAGGTACAATGCGTTGATTTTTGAGGCAATTTCAGCCTTGAATGAGCCGAATGGAGCAGAAACCAGTGCAATTATTGGCTACATCGAGGTCTCGAGACTTATTTTATCATAATGTTACTTTTCCTTTAAATTGATGGACCGTTGACTTCTTGTGCTGGAAGCTATTTTCTTCATTAGTAAGAAATGTCCCTTATGATTTTCTCAACTTACATAATTGTGTTCCTGGCACATTTGTCTGCCACATGGCAAATTTTGTTCCTGATTCTCCTTGAGTTTGGATTGGAATTGCATTCTTCAAGTAAATGCTCGCCTCCTAAGTTACCCCTGAAAATTAGTGTTTGGTGAGTGAAAAACAGAGTGCCCTATCGAAGTTGCTAAACCTTTTGAGGGTTTTAGGGTCCTGCTTAACCTACGCAAGTGCCTTCCATGCTCCAGCTATGCAGAGCCCTAACAGCCCTTCCTTCTAAATAGAGAAGATTTATAAGAGCCAGCCCCCCTACCAAGTGGGAGAAATGATAAACAACCGGTTATTTTTGTACTGCATTCTTGTTGTTATGAGCCAACAAAATCAAGTCCAAAAACCCAAGTGTGAAATTATGAAATTGATCCTTTTGAAGATTTACTTTTTGCATCCAATTTCATCTTCAGCGTTTCCTTTTCCATTCTCTATTTATTTCAAGATGTAACAACCATGTTCTCTCCTTGGTAATTACTGCAGCAAAGACAAGAGTTGCCACAAAGTTTTAAAAGGCAATTAAGTTCCAAACTGAGAAGTTTGGTTGCACAGGAAAAACTAGAAAAGGTGAATGTATTTTGACTTGCAATACCTTCCCTCCCTTGGATATGGTATCTTGTTAATGAAACTCATCTTGCTACACTATTAAGTACGTTTAAAATGTGGAAGCAAACTACCTTGTATATTGTTTTTGAATACTCAGTAATTTTTTCATATTGCATCCATTGCGACACCAATTTTGCTCAGAAACAATAGGAAACTGATCATTCTATGCAACTGGATGGACAATGGGTTCATGTTGCAGCATCAGAGTTTTCATGACCATAAGGAAAAAGAAATACTAGGAAAGAAATGTCACATCTTGAATTGACTTCCAAAGTTTCCTTGTTATGAGCACTAATGCAAACATCAGTAAAAGTCGCAGCTAATAAAAGCTAGTAAAGAGAATAGTCATCTATGTTTTTCTTCTGTCTGATTGATGAAGAGAAGAAGCATAACTTTAGTGACTGAAAACACAATTTTTTTGATGGTATTATAATAAAATAATCTGAATATGTTGCAGTAAGATTCTAATAAAGATATTCAGTGCATTTTAAATGGTTTTGACCTGCAATAAAAAATGCAGGTTAAGAATTGTTATAAGATAAAGAAAAGTTCTTCATTGAGTACTAAATTGCCGAGCCCAAAACAGAAAGACTTTCAGCGGAAGCAATTAGACAGTTCTGGTTTTGTAAACACTGGGGACACCATCGAAGAAGCAGCAGTGACTGCTGCCTACGGGATTGCAGATGCCGAAAATAGATCATTTGTCGCAGCTGAAGCAGTTAAGGAGGCAGAGAGGGTCTCAAAGATGGCTGAAGAGACGGAATCTCTTCTACAATTAGCCAAAGAGATATTTGAGAAATGTAAAGTCTCGTTTTTGCTTCTTTTTGTAGTTTCCTTCTCTCTTTGTAGCTAACTCGTATGATTATGCATGACAGGTTCGCGCGGTGAGCTTGTGCTTATTGCATGAGTTACGGTTTTAGATTAATGGATAAGGGAACATTGCATGTAAATATTGCAACTTGGGCCCTATTTTGTGATTTATGTGTTGTATTTTTTCTTTTTCTTAGAGAACATGGTTATAGCCATTCATACAAGACCTTGTCTCTATGGTTTGTTATATATGAAATTTTTTTTATTATTCTAATTTATTCATGATGCTATTTAATGAGTCATCATTTGTTCTTTCATTCAATTTACACAAAGCCATCCGACAAAGTTGGTTACAGATTGTCCCTCAAATTTATCTGTGGTGCAATCCAGTCCGAAGGTGGTGATTTGCCTTTTTATGCTTAGACGGTGAAGAAATCTAATGATCACCATTTAAACTGATGACAACATTATTTGGGACGTAGACGGCAAGCGATTGGGACAGTGAGACTTTAAGTGAGCTCTGATGGACTGCTGTAACCAAGCAAGCGTGTTACCGTGACTATGGAAAGGGCATTGTTGTTGCAGCATAAAAGTATTTGCTGCTTTCCAGCCAACCGAATCATCAAAAGTATATGTACTAACAGCAGTGTACTTGCGGACGTGCATCTTTACTGTACTTCTCCAAACTATCGGAAATCATAATGGTTGACTGTGATGTTAATCGACCTTTCACCTTTTCGCACATCATCCTTCCTGCACGAATCCCACAAGCTATATGCAATCAAAGACCTTAGACTACAACGAACATGGGCCAAAAAATGGGAGGGAAAAAAGCCAGCACACATTGAATAGTCTTAAGGCAGCACAACAGACAATCATAATTCCCAATATAAAGTTGCTCCAATAAGGTACACAGAAAGAAGAAGAAACCCAAAAAGACAAAAAGGTGAAAAGGCATTTCGCCCTCAATGTTATTGTCTAACACTGTAATTGCCTCAATAGAAGCTTAAGGAGATAAAAGAAACTGTTCTATCGCATCCATTGCAGCAGCTCCAGAAGACAAAATTGCATGTGCATTATAGTCAGCAAACAAAACAACAAATTCTGAAAAACTATAAGAGCACAAGTCCAAGTTCTGATGGTTGCAAGGCATGGCGAATCCGATAGTTGTAAAGATAATAGTGAAGTTGCCCATCGCCTGGCCCAAATTTCAGCTCTTTCAAAAAAGACTCATTGTGCATCACCTCTAGAGCATTAAACACATCAAAATCCTTCTGCTTGGTGACAACCAATGCGTCAGTCATCAACTGAAGCAATGGGGTCTTAGTAGTGACATTGTAATATGAGTAAGCAGCTTTCAAGGTTGAGTAATTTTGGTTCCCAAGGATAGAGGAAGGAAGAGTGTAGAAGCTACAAAAATCAGTAATCTCATGAGTCTCAGGGCTCTCCACCAAGTAACTATCCACCACGCTGTCATTTGGAAGAAGCCAGTGCTCCACATCATTCTCATCAAAATATGGTGCAACAACAAACTGATTCAAGTAATTTCTAAGCAACCATGTAACAGCAGGCACATCACGAAGCTCCATCTTTCTAAATCCAGGAGTAGATGTTGAATCTGGCAATTTATAAAGTTTTATCGTTCTACTCATCGTCATCCTTGCACCGAGCCTGGAAAAGCCAACATCAATAAGCTTCTTTGGATTCAAAGATCTATGCCAGTACCGGCAAGTTGTTATTGGAGTTGGAAGAACCACACCAGCGGTATAAGCCGCTTGCCAAATGTCCTCCAAGTGAACCCTTCTAGTAACCTCCTTAATCATAACAGGAGCAAGTCTCTTTGACCTAAGCTTCTTATGAACACACAAGAAGTTTATTTCAGCCATTTTAACAATTTCATCACGCACCCTAATCCTTGCAGGCACGCCAGTGATAAAAGCAACAAGCTTCTTGGATGCCTTGGCACGGACACCAATGTGCCAACTTCGATAGTAACCAGGAGGGTGCAAAGCCCACCTAAGAAATTCTTTCGAGTAATTAAACCTGAACATGTTTTCATCATCCTCAACATAATTGTTCTTCAGGAGATTGTAAACCTCAGTGCAAGTCTCTTCAGAGTCCATGTCACAAGTGGTCCATTCATATGGACTGGGAAGATTGTAAGGTTCTTGCTTGACTTCAGATAATGGGATTGGAGGCTCGATGGGGCCCTCAGGCAAACTCGTGTCTCCAGTGTCCTTGAATTGACCCACAGGTTGAGTTTCCCAAAACATGTGTTTCTTGCCGACGGAACTAGAATCCTGGAACCTGCGAACTATGGATTCCAGAGAGCCATCGTCATAGGTAAGTGGGTTAGTCTCGGAATCAGGATCTGCGTTTCCTTTGGGAGACCCAGGTGCCAAATTATTATTGCTATCACCCATCTCGAGAAATCAATTGCAGCAGCCAATCCGTCGGCCAAAATTATCTTAACCCCTAACAAGACGAACAAGGCATAAATAGTACAGACTGTGCCACAAGAACAAGAAAGAAAATTCACAGAATATATATATATATATATATATATATATATAACACAACCTTAAGTCCCATGCTCAAAGCTAGCAAAATTAGAACTGAATTCAAAATATCATGAGTTGCAGAGTCACAGCATTCACTTATTCTCAGAACCCAGACGCTAATGGGTTCTTCCTGGTTTCAATAATCTATTTCTCGGCTCTACAAGTTACGTATAAAAAAATACAAAATAAACTTAAAAAAAAAAAAAAAACCCACCAAAAATGAACCGAAAACAACGAGAAGAGGGTCCATCAAATAAGAGTGAGGTGAGAATATAAAACTCACGGGCTCGCCAGACAAGCTCTGCGATTTAAGATTGACAAGAGCAAGAAGTTTAGGTCCTCGAATTCAATTTGCTGGGATTGGGGATGTCGGCGAGAGGCGGCTTTCGATTCCCCAAAATGCTCTTTTGTTCCTCCTGCGGGCTGCGAAACAACGCTGTTTGCGTCGCGGAAACCGGGTGAAAATGAACGCGGGTCGTGCTACGTTTGACCCCTTCTGTCACACTGTCACTTTTGAAAGTTGGGTAAATTTTTTGTTCTTTTGGGTAAATTTCTGCAAATCTCGCCAACGCCTGCGAATGACCTGCGAATTTCTTTTGGGTGAATTCGCCAATTTCGGCCACACCCCAAGCGGCAGCCCAGCTTTATAGAGTAAAAAAGAAAACCCCCAAAAAAAAAAAGAAAAAAAAAGTTAATAAATAAATAACCCGTTCAACCGTGGAAAATTTGCGGGGAAGGGTATTTTCGTAAGTCCATCTATGCCGGGAAGATGGCGTAAATTTCGAGAAGGGTAATTTCGTAACTTCGACAACGCCGATAAATAAAATGACCGTTATTTCTTGGTTTTGATTTCTGCTGCATATAGACTTTTTTAAGTACACTTACAATTTGAAAATTAACTCCAAGAAAGTTGAGCCTGCATTTTCTTGAATTTCTTCATCCAAAATTCTGCTGTCTTTTCTCTGGATTTATTTTGACTTTCGGGTTATTTTTTTCTTGGGATGTTTTTGAGCTCTTCACAAAAACAAAAAAAAAAAAACTCTGGTTCCTAAAGAAAGAAAATGGTGTCTTTAGTCTGTTTTTCTTTATTTATTTCAATTTGTGAGCCGTCTCTTCTTTCTCCCATTCATTTATTTTCAACTTTTCATAGTTTCAGAATGGCGGTTTTAATCTTGAGATTTTCATATTTGATACAATTTCAAGAATCTGGTCTTCTCTTGAGCGTCTTTTGAGCTACTCTGTTACAGTTTTGACGTTTTCTTTTTTTTTTTTTTTCCATAATTTCTTTCCAGCAATAACGTTATGCCAAGATTCCAAGAAACAAGGGTTTCTAGAGCCTGAGCAAATGCTTGGAGGCTGACGTTTTCTTCCGGGAAGAAAGCTCAGATTTCTGCTACAATAGTTTTGAGAAGGGCTTAAAGAGGCAAAAGAGATTCTGGTGATCATGAAAACCCCGTTTACATTTTCTTGGATTTCTGGGTCCAATGTTACGCTGGCTTTCAGCCAAAAAGTTTTAGCTCAAAATCTGATTTTCTTGAACTTTAACCGTAACTCTTGAAATAGAATGAAGTCTCCCATCTGTTTTTTTTTTTTTTTCTTCTTCTTTTTCTTTTTTCAAGAATATCGTCTTCTTTTTCCGAATCCATTTTGACTTTGGTTTTTCATTTGTTCTGGTAGTGGCATGGAGTGTTCTTAATGTCAGGAATTCTCTTGATTTAATTTCAAGAAATTCGTTCCTAAATAAAAGAATATCTGCAATCTGTTCTTCTCCAAATTCTTTTGCTTTCAGTTTTTTCCAATGTTTTTTTTTTTCCCAATTTTGTGAGCTATGTCTATGTATCTAATAGGTGGGTCCTAACGTAACAAATGGTTTCTCACATAAATTGATTGTTTTTAATGAGATTCAGTGTTATTTCCAATTCCCTTACATTTTACCATAAGGCATATCAGACACCGGGCAAAATAACTACTTCATGTTCTGGCTGGGAAACATAGCAACTGAATTCGCTAGTTTCCTCATGTTTTTGTAATTCTGTCAAGCGAAATAGCACCGGTTCATCTTTCTTAGTTCTGCGAATTTCAAATGTTTTCAGTGTCATGTAAGAAAGGGAACATTGGTTATAGTGCGACGATAACAATCGGTACCCCAGTATCTCTGAACCTTATGCACGCAGCTGCACAGGGCAGGCAGGCAAGGAAATGCACATATGCATCAACCAGTTAAAGGACCTGACTTTCCCAAAACAACGGCGCAGGACAGTGAAAGAACCGGTTTTCGCAAGTTTATCTGCACATAAGAAAAAGGGGTTCCCAGGATGACAGATACATGGCTCTCAGAACAGTGTTCTTCCAACTCCAAAAAGGAAAATTAAAATTGATAGGTGTTTACAATTGCAAGTTGCACAGGAAAGTATAGCCATAAATATCGCAAGCCCCCAACTTCATGGTAAGTTTCCCTCTCTGCACCGGTCTTCCGGAAGCAAGGTGCTGTCTAAGTAGCTAATGCCATAGAAGCTTGGTGCACTGATCATCAGCCAAATGGTAAATGGTGTACCTTCACTCGTAGTGAGGGCTCAAAAGATCTCACCAGGCCCTCGAAAATTCTGACTAGCTGACTTCCCCAAAAGCCTCTTCGGTTTATATTCTACCACACTACAAATGAGAATTAATAAATGCAAACATGAAGAAAATTATATTCCCATAAGACTTGAGATTGAGATAGTAGAAAGTGATTAACTTGGACACAACCCTCTTGAAACTTTCCCTGGGCATCTTGTGGTTTCTCCAAAGCACAATTAGAATTCTACTATCTTTAAAAGAAAGATTGTTCAAAATGAATCTGAAAAAGGAAAGAATGAACCTGAATTGGACCTACCGGAAAGATTCAAAGAGTTGCAAGTGTAGAACCTGCATTTGTGAAGTAGGACGCAAGATCTATAGATGGATCATCGTACAAACTCAGGAATGGATGCATCTAGAATTTACATTAGAAAAGAGGGTAAAGAAAATAAGTACCACACGGCCACTGCTTAATAGGAAAATATACAATATAGCAACTTTACACACCATAAGTTTGTGTGCTGACTGTCTATCATTAGGATCTTTCTGGACACTGAAAACAATAAGAAGGGAATTAGTCATATCATACAATTGTCTTAGTGAGTCAAATTAATAGTTAACTGATAAGCACATTATTAACAAGAACTGCTACTTAAGTGTACAGCTTTCAGTGCATGTGTGCGTGCGTGCGTGCGCATGTGTGTGAATGTGTGTGTGTGTGTGTGTGAGAGAGAGAGAGAGAGAGAGAGAGATCAGTTACGCATAATGAGCAAAACTAGTAAGAAAAAACCAAAAAATAAAGGGAAACGGAGACTTAAAATAAGTTCCAATGATTTTCACAAAACAACAAATTGCACAACTATGCAGATGTAACTACTTAGCTTAATTAAACAGCAACACACACATGAATCTCCCATATCAGTAGGTGTTCAATGCCATATACGTTTGTTTCATATGTATACATGTTTTTCTTTTAATATGATCAATTCCTTATATGTATATGTGCTTGGTGTGTTCAATGCCATATTTGCCTGTTTACTAGTATACTTCTATGTGTATCTAGCATGTCATATGCAAGTCCATATATATAATGAATTGATCCCACAAGCATATTATTAATGTCTTAATAAGCTGCTAAAACTCTTGTCCCTGGACAAACATCACAAGTAATAAACAGCACAAACAGTTAAACAAACTACATCTCTAGTCCAGACTTTTCAGTTTCATGCAATAACCATAAGAATCACCCTCACAGTTAGACACGGGGAAAAAGCAATGATTTTGAGAGGAAACTGATTGCACCTTCAAGCTCAATGGAATCCTTACCAGGCAGATATGAATGAATAAAACTCGGGAGAAAAGCAATCAGAAGGTGCACAAGGTGGCGGTTGCTCAACAATGGCTACCATAAGCTCATATACACTAGTCCAGCCTTCACCTTGCTGTGGAGGGGAATAAGGGAATTGACCAGTTGCACACTCCAGCAGTAACAACCCCAAGCTCCAAATGTCACTTTTATGACCGTATTGTCCTGCACTAATTCTCTCAGGCTACAAAAGCAAAACCAAAAACAACCACACATGAACATATAACAAGTTTCAATTTTCGCATCCAGGCAGAACTTAGAATATTTTGTCGTGAAAGGAAACAAAGAGACTTAACTAAGAAATAATGAAACTAACACCCATATATCATTGAATCAATTGGCACTTACGGACATATAGGTGTATGTGCCAACAAATGTGTTTGCCAGGCCAGAGGTGCTTGCCAATATTGCACTCGCACCAAAATCAGTAATCTTAACTTCCCCTCTATGATTTATCAACAAATTGGATGGTTTCAAGTCCCTGTGTATAACGTGTCTCTCATGATGAAGATAAATCAAACCCTTCAATACCTGTTTTGACAGGCAAAGGAATAAGGACAATAAATTGCATGGTAAAGATTAGCATCTGCATCAGAAACTAAATCGCTGACAATAAGTTCCCGCATTTTCCACCTGCTTGCAGATGGCAGCAAGTTGTGGTTCTGGAATTGTTTTAACTTTTCTCAGAAGATCTGCCAGAGATCCACCATCCATATACTCTAAGATAATTGAAACAGCACCATTAACGTAGAAAGATTGATAACACATTACAACGTAAGGACATTGTGATGATTGATTAATTTTTAGTTCCTGAGTAATCGCCCTCCGTGCTGACTCCTCAATATTCATTTGTATAGCCTGAAAATGAACAAGGATGCCAAAATTGATGATAATCAGGTTCAGGCATCTGAACAAAGAAAGCAGTCAAGTAGAGATCCTATAAGGATTGACAGCCCAACAGCCAAATAGATCATCCCCATGAAGCATGCTAAGAAAATCTACAAGAAGGATGACCCACAGAGCCGTGCAGTAATGACAGGTCTGAGACTAGTTTCTGGGCAGAGTCCAAAGGAAGACTGCCACTACAAACTGCAAACTTAATCTGGAAGTAAAAGTTAAACAGCCTTTAAGGGTTTTCTAGTTCCCAGAGTTGGTGTCAACAGTATAAGTATGAACACATGCAAAACTAGGAAAACTGGGAAACTTTTTCATGAATAAACGGGTTGTCATCCTCAAAATTTGAAGCTCATAAGCAACATTCACACAGAAATCTCAACTCCCCACTGGGCAGGATGAGAGAATTTGAGAAATGATCAGTGCAGTGACATGAAACAGCGAAGGCTTGCAGGTGATGCAAAGCAGCATTGCGGGCATTGCACAAAGCATTGTCACAGCCAGGAGAACACAAAAATCCAGTGTGTTCTAGGTAATAATACATCCAAAAAGAAATGTAGGTGCTGAACTGTACAAAACCTTCAATGCGAAAAACTGGCCAGTCCATTTATGCTGTACCAGTTGCACAATCCCACCATTTCCCTTCCCGATAACCTTAATCGCATCTAAGTCCGCTAAACTGAGCTGATTGTCCTTTGGCTGGATAGGGGGCGGCTGAAAAGGGAAAAAACAGATGCACTCAGAATAAACAACCAAAAAGATCTCTAGGCCAAAAATCCACTGTCAGGTAATGGCAATTTTAAGTGACAGAATTCAAATAAAAAGCTCTGATGAAACTCTAAAAACCAAAGATTGAAAAAATAAATACATACATACATACCCATGCGCGCGTGTGTGTATATATATATATATACTTTGGAAGTCACAAGATAATTCTCGTATCATTCCCCCGATTATGACAACCCGACATATTTTGAGCAATCCTACCGGAAAATTAAACATCAATAACAATATTGGATCTCAAAGTTAAAACAGAAATTTTTTTTTTTTGGAGGAATTGATCAGCCGATTTTAATTCCCCTTCTAAAAACACATTTAACTCGATACACTACAATACGACACTATCCTTCTCCTTCAAAGAAATGAACGCATAAGACAAAAGAAACACAGCAGAGCGAAGCCAAAAATCAAGTAGTAGCATTCAAAACAGGCACAAAAGTAAGCAAATGAAAAAAAAAAAAAACAAAAAAAAGGAAAAATCACATACAGCTTGAGATTCGCTTTGAGTGACGATCCGCACGCCTTCGCGGTTCACCCAGAGATCACCGTCCTTAAAAGTCCCGCTATGTGTCCTGCAACAAATTTAAATTAGCCCCCCCCCCAAAAAAAATATATATATATATACTGATAAAGAAAGAGCAAGAGCGAGAGAGAGAGAGAGAGTTACAGGAACTTGGCGAAGGAAGCTTGTTCGGGAGGGGGAACGGAGAGTTGGAGCTTCACTTTAGTGTTTAAGCTTCCCTTCTTCTTCATGACGATTCTGCTATTCTTTAATTATTATTATTATTATTATTATTATTATTTTCTTCTAGGCTTTGCTTTCCTTCTTCCAGCTGGTTTCTGTCAGTTCAGTTTCTAGGACACAGAGTCGTCGCAAGTCTTCTTAGAAAATCACGCCTCTGGTCTTTAATGTTGTGTTTCTGTGGATTCTACTACTATGTTGACATTATCATACACAAGTGAACGAATACACCCCGCCGTGATACGATAGAATACCTGTTCATTTATTAAATGATTATAGTCAAATAGGAAAAAGCTGTGGTGAAAGAGACTAGTGGGATTTACTATGACAAAATAATGAATAATTGTTATAGGAAATTTAATGCTGGTTGGTGTGTTGGAGGACCAGTCAACCAGTCGCCATTTTTACCAGAAACCTCGAAAAAGAGACGATGACCCAGAAACCGTTCTGTTTTTTTCAGCTGGGCTTATGGCTTTCCCTCTGCATCCTTTCCTTTTCTTTACAGACAGAAATCGGCTACCGACGCATTGAAAAACAACCCCCCCCCCGCCGCCGGGGGTTTGTTTTTTTTTTTGGTACGTTTAGTCCCCCCCTTTCAACTTTTTATATTAAGTGTGTTTGGCAGGAATACGTTAATTTCGTGTAATTTACTGTAATTCTGTAACAGTTTCTTCAATTTGCGCGATGGGTTATCGATGCTTCGTTTTTTTTTTTTTTAAATCTTAAAAGTTCATGAGTTAAAATTCGAATTTTGATATAGATTTTTGTTTTACGGGGAACACGCTGCGTTCAGCGTATAAATTTATGTTCAAATTTGTTAAAGGATTTGACCGTATAAATAATTCCGTAATCCGGGATCGAGGGCTTGACGCAGACACATCATTTTTATTTATTTTTTATTTTTTTAACTCTGGTATACAGGAAAAGGCATAGACACGTCATTTGTCTAGCAATTCTCGCGACTTTCAAAGGATTACAGGTTAGCGCGAAGTATGATTGTCCGGTTCGCAGAATTGGCATTCGGTTGAGCGAAGAGAGGTTCCACCACTGGTCCAACTTGCATTTCTAACTTACCTCAACCGCTGAAAAGGATGCCATGAGCACGACCCTTTCCCAACAACGTTTGTGCAAGTTGGAAGCTCTTCCGCGCTGGGCAAGTGGCCTTTTTGACTAGAAACTTAGAGGTTAAGAGGAAGCCTCCTGTCATTTGTTGGCTCTCTTTGATTGCTGCTGAGTACCGTCCAACGACCAACTCCAGCCGCTTGCAAGCAGGGTAGGACCCGGTGGAACTACGCCGTCGAGGTACACCCAAGTTCGAATATTTAGTCCAAGTTAGCCTAGAAGGCAACGTCTTTCGTCCGTTTTAAGAAAAGGAAAATATGGTGAAACCCATTAGCATGGACCTATTGTCCACCAAACCTTCATACACAGGGGAATAAAGGGAAGGAGAAAAAAAAAATGTTTTTGAAAAATGCAAGGTGGGACTTCGGACTCCGGTGTAACGCTGGTATATACAGTGTGTTTAACCTTAATTACAAGGCATCTCGGGATCGACTACCACACGGTACATGCTTGCCATGTGCCTGCCGATGTCCATGAAATTAGCAGGCTGCTCAATCGCAACTGAGAAGCCCTGTTTTTATTATTTTTATTTTTATTATTATTTATTTGTCTATAACAACGAGAGAAACAAAACCGAAGAGACAAATGGCAGTAACTCAATTAACCACTCCGACAAGTGGCTACGCCAACCATGTCCGCTTGCAAAATTGCTCTTTCGTTAACGGGCCTCGTCGAGTTGATTGTAACATCTTGGGCCGGTCGATGCATTCTCAAGTCATTATCCTCAAAAGGAGCACTCCATAACATCGCGGGCTTTGACAACTTCTTTGTTTTTTTTCCCTCGGAAAGATATTAAGGCCAGCAGGAAGCCCGGAATTGTAATAGACTTGCCCGTGATGTCCCACATATCCGTGTTTTTGTATTGGAAAATCAACGACGAAACCCAATTATCAAAGGGTCCACCACCTGCGGTGGCAAGTTGTTTTCGTCTAGCCGCCAACCATGACTCTCTCTGTTTTTTCCTTAAAAAAAAAAAAAAATATATATATATATATATATATATATATTTTATATTTATTTATTTATTTATTTATTAGACGCTAAATTTCATAATAGAGACAACTTCACCTTGAGGGACAGCAGCCAACCATGACTTGGATGCGCTCAAATTCAATCCAAACGACGTCTCATAAGTCTCGTCATCTTAATATAGTCACCCTACCACGAATTTACGATAGAACAAATCTTTTTTTTTTTTTATCTCTTTTTGCAAAATAAGCAACTTGTAGAATAGGAAAAATAAGTCATAAAAAAAAATTATATTTCCATAAAATTTATAGTACTTTTCAAAATCAAAATCAAAATTTCTAAAATAAAAATTGTGTATTTTTAATAAAACTATTTTAATAATTAATAAATTTTAATACACTTAGTTTAGGTAGTTGTTGGCCAGCGTGCTTTGTGTCAGTTTTGTCATATTTAATGATATTATTTTTCAAAAGAAAAAAAAAATCTATATGTCTTTTTTTTTATTATTATTTGAAGAATTAAAACTTAAAACTTTCCGTCTAAAAGTTTCAATTCTTAACAATTGCAATATGTTTTTATTCACACGGGTTACTGGCGACACTAACTAGCATCGAATGGATTCTGTTAATTAGGTACAAATTAACTCTACATTAAAATGGTAGGCTGTAATATGATATTTTTACAAAAACATTTTGTAATTAGCTCTTACCATCAATATTTTGTTTCAATTATATGATTGGAAAGCTGCCAAATAACGACAATTATTATTAAAAAAAAGAGAGAGAGAGCTAGATATGTGTCACTAAGCATGAAATAAACATATAATTATTTTTCTATAGATTCTTATTCTTAGAAGAAATTTCCAGACTTTTCTTTTATTCATTCGGTAGAGTAGAAATTCCCAGGAACTGAATTGAGTCGGGAAGAGATGCATTCTAATGCGGCGGTGGGTCAGCCACTCGTGTGAGAAAAGGAAAACTCACAGAATTATGACGTGGACAAAAGAGGACGACCTGTCTACCATACGACAAAAGTCTACCAAAGGCAGTTTCGTAGAAAAGGGGTGAAAATAGGGGCATAATTGTCTTTTAAAAGCGTCGTTCAATTGGAACAGAAGACACGGCAGAAGCGCGAGTCAGTTTCCCGTCAGCTTCGGCCAATTAAGCATCGACGAGAAGGATTAAGACTTTGCCACGCAAAAACACAGCTTCGGTTTTCCGACAAACAATCCTTCCTTTTACGTCGTCCGCAGTTCGAAATCTAGAGAAATTTTTAAGGTAACGAAAAGAAAAAACCAATAAATCTCGTGGTTCTCGCAACTGGGGCTCCTCCTCCTCCTTGCAGGCAAGTTTGACTCTTTTGTGACTTTTAACACTGTTTTGGCTGTTTTCTGGTAGAATTTTACAATTATGTTCTGCAGTTATGTGTGCGATTGTTATGTGATCTGAATTGGATTGCTGGGAAACAGCACATCTGGTTGCGTTGCTGGCTAGCCGTCCACTTGATTCTTTCTGTGGTCAAGTGTTCAAGGGTTGGTGATAGGGAAGAGAAACTAAACATGAACAAAAAAAAACAAAAAAAACAAAAGAAGAGCCAAGTAAATGCACATCATTGGCTATTTTTAGCTGTTTATTCGTTAAGCCTTGAGAATTTCCTCGTTTAATCAACAGTGCTATATTGCCTCTTCCACATGCTGGAAATGAAGGTGGGACAAGATTGGATACTAATTGCTGGTTGAATTTCTGCGCAGGTATCTGGGTGAGCCAGCAGCTCACAGCCAATGATTTGAATTCGCACAATAGTCCATTTCGACACCGATGGATCAAAGTACTGTACTTTTTCTTGATTGCTCTTCTCGATTTGAGTTTGTGTACATTGACACTAGTCTTTGATTGGTAAGACAAAGGGTGGTTTGTCATTTCAAATTGGTTCTCATGTTTTTATCTTTGCAAGAGCATGGTTTTGCTTATGCTACGGGACCCCGTGCAATGCATAGAACACAAGGGATTGAAGTTATATATGAGGAACATGATGATCCGGATGGTGTGATGTCTGTTGTGGCATCCTCGTGCAATCTGGAGATGGGAATGACAATTTTGGTCATGATGTGTTCGAAGGATTTATGTTTTCCTCTCAACATGTCCAAGCATTACTTATTGAGTATCAGGAACGTGATTGATATATCAATCTGGCTGTAAAGCATGTTAGACTTATGACACATACAGGAATTTTTTGAGAAGATCTAGGCTTCTTCATCTGATTTTTTAATTTCTGTTCCATAACCACCAGAACTGGAATGGCTAGCATAGTGGAAGTGGCTTAAATTACATTGATAGATGAGCAAAAATTCTTGGTACCGTGCAGATGCTGCAAAAGAGGAGAAAGAGCTGTTGAGGAAGGGTGTTGAGCTGGTGAAAGCTAACAGTGATAAGCATATTGATCTATTGAGACCAGCTGCTCGATTTTATTCTGCAAATAAAGGTGATGATTTTATTCAGATGCATCAATCTGGTGTTTTTCTGTAATTGTGATGATAAAATGTCAATATACCTTCCTATGTTCAAGAAGGGGTACTGAAACAAAGTCATAATTTTCCCTTGTCTATGTCTGGACTTGTAAGTTCTAGAGCCATCAATATGAAGGAATTAATAAAAAGAGCATCTGAGTGGGTGAGGCTCCCACACTGTAAGGTCTGGAGAAAAGTTAGATAAACGCAACTATTTTTGTAGAGAGGATATTTGTGTGGTTTAGACCTGGGACTTTCATGCCACATTTGAGTAACTTTGTTGTCACACCAAAACTAGCCAAATCTGAAGGGATTCATCGTTATATTTATTTTTACTTTCGATGATTTGATGTTTCAAACTTATTATAGTCTATTCGTTCAGAACTTATCATTTCTTAGGGTTAAATGTCTTTTGTCTGCCATAACATGTTATTTCTTCAACTAATAAATAGCTTGATAGAGTATGTCAACTGGTTGTCTGATTAACTGATGGATTGTGGTGCTGCTAGGGCAAGCACCAGATGCTGCAGAACGTGAAAAAGGAAAGTACACCGTCATTAGAGATTCTGAAGATTTCCAATTTGGGATTTATGACAAACCCCTTCCTTGCTTTGGATGTGGGATAGGATGGTTTTGGTGAGTATTCTTCAAACCACACGATTCTCAAGACAATTTCTTTATATATCATGCTAATTCCTTTTGTTGCAGTTTTCTTTTAGGATTTGTATTCCCATTGGTGTGGTACTTAGCCACAATTCTGTACTTTGGAAATTACTACCGCAAGGATCCGAGGGAGCGAGCTGGCCTTGCTGCTGCAGCAATTGCGGTAACTTCCCCCTCTCCCTCCCTCACTGTTTCGGAATTAGTCCGGTGATCCAATCAAAAAAATTTACTTTGAGATGTTAAGTAATCACGTCCTTATCTGGATGTTTTATTCATTACCAAAAAAAAAAAATCTTTGTCTTCGTCGTAATATGGGTACCCTGTTCACACAGACTTCAATATCTTAATTGTAACGAGGTTTTTCTTGCAGGCTATGGCATGCTCTGTTTTCTTGGTTTTCATTCTGGCTTGTTATCTCCTATTTTAGCACCGAGATTCCACTTCCGAGTATGCTGCTCCCAATGCCTCCGTTGCTCCCCAAGTTGCTAGATGCTGCACCTCAAATGTAGAAAAGAATGTGGGGCTGGAGAGCACAAAAAGAGCTATTCTTTGTTTTTTTTTTATTTGGTCCCGGGAACATGCCTCAGGAATCAAATACAGTCACGCTGTAAAAGCCACACAAAAACCGGAAGTATCTTGTCCCAGCTGTCGGGAATCCATGTAAACCAGAGATAGGAAAGACCATTTTGGTATACTTTACGAAACATTTTGAAATGTATAATGGCGATATGTAACGGCTTACTTATGTGCGAGAGACCTTTGGAATTCACAGTGCAAAAGATTCATAATTGTTCTGGGGCAATTCAAAAGGATTCATTCATATCGTTGGCTTCCTTTTTCGTGTAACACAAAGATGGGATTCGGCAATGATTTAAGGGAGCGTCAGCGTATATGAATTATGAAGGACTAAGAATCTGACTTCTCAAGATTACTACGCATTGATATTAGCTTATTGATTAAAATTATTTGTCAGAACAATTGCTAGGTATCAGCTCACTTGTCAAGATTTATGTGATTATGCACATTAATTTTGAGTTCGTAAAAGTTCTATTCGCCCTCTCTTGTTCCCATAATTTTAGGAACCGATAAATTGCCCTAATTGAACAAAAATTTGACGTGTCTAACTACACAAGGAAACTGTTACATTGAATCCCAAAAAAAAAAAAAAGAAAAAAAAAAAAGGAAAAGGGAAATGTTACGTGAATATCACCGAATACACACATAACGTAACACGATAATATGTATAAAACGCGGTGGAAGCCAACGAGTAAACAACGTACCACTGGGCTAGGGTTCAGTCGAGGTTCTAAGACACTGTGACGCGCTCATCAGCCTCCGATGAAGCTTGCCGGTCTGAAGTCTATAGAAAATGCACACGACGAGTCGGTGTGGGCGGCCACGTGGGTTCCGGCCACCGAGACCCGACCGGCCCTCCTCCTCACCGGCTCGCTTGACGAGACTGTTAAGTTGTGGAAGCCCGACGAGCTAAGCCTGGAGCGCACTAACACCGGCCACTGCCTGGGCGTCGTGGCCGTGGCGGCGCATCCGTCGGGAATCATTGCAGCATCCGCCTCACTGGATAGCTTTGTTCGGGTCTTCGATGTGGATACTAACGCTGGTATAGCAACCCTTGAAGCTCCGCCGTCTGAAGTTTGGCAAATGCAGTTCGATCCCAAGGTCATTTATTTGCTCTAAACTGGCAACTGCTGTTCGATTTTACTTTGATTTCTACTTTTAGTTGTGTCTTCCATGGTATAGAATATAGGTGAATTGTAGAAATAGAGTTTTGAGTTGCCAGTCGTCGAAGAGTAAACTCAGTGTTTTATGCTTAGAAAATTGGAAATTGAACACATCTTTCGTTGAAATTTGGGTTAGCTGGGAGAGGGCTTTCCTTCGTTTCATTGATTGTAACACGAGGACATGGTAATTTAGTAATCTCTATGTGCTTCAGTCCCATTGGTCTGGGTGTCTGCAATGTGAGAAGCAGTGGCAGCCGAATGCTTTGGCCTTCACCAAGGGCATTTGTTAAATGCAGAGGTTATTACCTTCCACTTGCCTAAGGGGACAGGACAAGTTTGATTCATAAGACGATAACTTAACAGTTTTGTCCCAAAGCTTGGCATGGTTTAATGGATGTGCTGGAGTGTTACCTTATGTAGGTATTTTTGCGAATTTGACTTTCATGGGAAGGTGTACGAGTATCAGTGAATTTGAGAAGATTCTTTACTCAACTGTCTGATTGTAGCTTATAATTGGCGATTTTATTCTTATTTTATGGCAGTTAAATAGAGTTGTCATAAAATCTGCTACGGTCGTTAAATGCCTCTTCCCAGTGTCATTGACTGGCATCTTTTGGTGCTTATAATGACTTGCCTTTCATTCATACTTACATATTGTGTATGTTTATGGCCTCTGTTGTAACATTTGTTGTTTATTATTATTATTATTTTTTAATCCATTTGACTTGAATGGAAAAGATTTCAAAGAGTCCTCATCTTAAGATACTTTGAATAATTAGTCATTTGATGTACTTATTGATTGTTGATTTTTAGTGAAATAGTTGCAACTTTTTGTATATGTTATTAAGGGATATGTTGAGCAATCTCCATAAATTATCTACCAGATTATTTGGTTATTATCATCATTGCAAAAGCCCTGCATCCAAAAGGCATGTGTTTGAGTGCATAGAACTGCAACATCAGCCCTGCTAATAATTTGACCAAGAATATACAATAAAATTTTTAATTTCTGGACACAAAAAACATTTTAATTTATCCTAGTAAATTCTCCTTTCATGAATTTGTTGATGATTTTTTTTTCCTGTTAACAGAATCTATTTTCTGGAATTTAGTATCTCAGTTTTTATGATATATATGTGTTTTCACCCTCCCTTTGCCACGTTGTGTAGATCAAAATTTTGTGTCTGCATAGTTGATCAAAGTTTCATTAGGTATCATTTGAAATTTAGAGATGAGGTTGATGCTTTCAAATCTACAAGCATGGAAACTGGAAAGGGCTGCCCTCTATTAATGAACAAACCATGGGTCTCTTAATGAGCAAACAATTTATATATTTCACACACACACTGAATGGATCTATATCATATACACAATGGAAACAACGTCATTTTTGTGACGATGAAATCCAATAAAATGCAGAAGCCATCTTCGTGGTTCCATGTTGCAGGCAATCACTTTTGTGTGTTTAGGTACTTTTTATGACATCAGTTGATGCAAGGTTTGGATGATTTTGCTGGCACAAGCCTCTGCGTCCACCTGCACCACTTGCTACTTGAAAACCTGAATATAGTTGTTGTCCATTAGGCCAATTCATTACATTGATTAGCTCTTATTTTCCTCCTTGCTGTCTGCATATTTGTCTACAAATATATGTGATTTTTGTGTGTATGCCTATTTGCTTTACTACTTAAAAGGAATGTGGATGCTTTACAGAACTTGAGCTCCATGGTATTGCTGTTGTCTTCTCAAGAAAACAGACTTGTGATAATTATTGACTAGATGATGCAATATATGCGATTCAAACTGAAACTAGCTGCAGCTATATACCTTCAAAGAACCTTTTAGGCTAGTATTTCAAGTTTAATATGGGAGAATACACTAACATTTTTCTTTTGCTTTGTATTTGAACGTTTGCTGACTGTATCTCTTCCTACAGGGTACTACTCTTGCAGTTGCTGGTGGGGGTAGTGCATCAGTCAAGCTTTGGGACACAGCCACGTGGAAACTAATTGCCACATTGTCAGTGCCCCGTCCAGAAGGATCCAAGCCCTCTGATAAGAATAGCAGCAAGAAGTTTGTGCTATCAGTTGCATGGAGTCCTGATGGGAGACGACTTGCTTGTGGCTCAATGGATGGAACTATTTCTGTTTTTGATGTGGCACGAGCCAAATTTCTGCACCATCTGGAAGGCCACTTCATGCCTGTGCGTTCCTTGGTGTATTCCCCTATTGATCCACGGGTGCTCTTTTCTGCATCAGATGATTCGCACGTCCACATGTATGATGCTGAGGGGAAAAGTCTGATTACTGCCATGTCAGGTCACTCAAGTTGGGTATTAAGTGTTGATGCAAGCCCTGATGGAGCCGCTATTGCCACAGGCTCAAGTGACAGAACTGTAAAGCTATGGGATCTTAGCATGAGGGCTGCCGTGCAAACAATGAGCAACCATGCTGACCAAGTTTGGGGGGTGGCATTTCGACGACCAGGAGGGACAGGAGTCCATGTTGGCCGGCTTGCTAGTGTGTCAGATGACAAAACTGTTTCACTTTATGATTATTCCTGAAGTTGCATATATCATTGCGTGTAAAACCGCCAAGGATCTTCTACGGTTACAACAATATTTATATGTTCTGTTGTTCATTAAATTGATTATACAACATGGTTTTCACATTGGTCGGTGTTACCTGCTCACTGTAATCAGTGTCTCATTTTATAGTCGTGCGGAGGTTCCAAATGATATTTGAGTGGACTTCTTGTCATTCTTATTAACTGAGCAGCACGCCATTTACCGATCGATTATTTGATCATTGTCCCAAAAATTTCCGATGGGTTCACTTTATAAACTTCTTTTGCCTGCCCAATGTGACCTGGTCCACGCGATTTTCTATTGTACGATTTACCGGCTAAAACTCTACATAAACCAGGAGGAAAGGGTGTGCGGTGTACACCCACCCCCACCCCCGCGCCCCCCCCCCCCGCGCCCCAATTCAGTTTGACAGCACCCTTGCGGTTTGAGATCCCTTTGCCTTCTATAAGGGTCCCAATTTTTGGCTCACAGTCTCACTGTTTTCTATTTCAACAGATCCAGAAGCAACTGTTAAGGCAGCAATGGAAGAAAGCAAAATCTTCCTGCCTATGGTCTCCAAGCTCAGGCACGCATTTCTCTTAACGAGTTCTTTAACCACAAGGAATTGTAGGATAGACATAGAAGGTCGTTGCTAATTAGCCGGTAAAATTTTGTCAACAAAAAATTTACTCAAAGAACTTTTGCTAAATTTTTCATTCGTACCCCCCCCCCCAAAAAAAAGCTGAAATATTACTTATTAACTAACTTCCGCCCTATGTCAAATTTCAAGGATCCAATAATGTAAATGATGTACTGCCAAAAAAGAGACCGCAACATAGTTTCATACTTCATACCAAAAAAAAAAACAGTAGAGCTGAAAGAGGAGGGAAAACAAAAAGACCGAACACGACTAAGCATGCAGTACAGCCGAGCGTTTTTACTTAGGAGCCTTATTTCTCAAATACTTCTGCAAAACATCCATGACAGTCCCAAAGTCAGCCTTCACTTGCACTGGTGGGTTAGCAAGACGGCAAGCCATATCTGGTATTGCCTTGGAGTGGTAATCAACCTTCGACTGTGTAAATTTCAACCCATGAGCCGTGCTAACCACCACCGTCCGGTCAGTAGGCTGTATAACCCCACTATTCCTAAGCTTAATCAGAGCAGTCAAAGCAACCCCGGTATGAGGGCATATGAACATCCCGGTGGAATCAGCCTGAGCCATTGCATCCATCAGCTCCTCCTCCGTTGCTTCCTCCACAATTCCATTTGATTTCTTCAAAGCATACACAGCCCTGTCTATCGAAACTGGGTCCCCAATCTGTATAGCTGAAGCAAATGTTGTATTTGCCTTCACAGGATTGAAATCCTTCCATCCTCCCTTGTAATACAAGTAAAGTGGATTAGCATTTGCAGCCTGGGCACAAACCAACCTTGGTATTCTATTAACAAGTCCCAACTCCTCACACATTTTGAACCCTTTGTAAAAAGCATAGATATTTCCTAAATTGCCACCCGGAACTATAACCCAATCCGGTACTTCCCAATCAAACTGCTGCAATATCTCAATGGCGGCCGTTTTTTGCCCTTCAAGCCTCAAACTGTTCAACGAATTAGCAAGATAGATCGGCAATTCTGATGTAACCTCGCGGATAAGTTTCATACAACCATCGAAATCAGTATCGATGCTAAGCACAAAAGCTCCGTTTGCTATTGGCTGCACGAGCTGTGCTATTGAGATTTTGTCTGCAGGCAAGAAGACAATAGACGGGATTCCAGCCGCCGCGCAATAAGCAGAGAGGGCAGCGGAGGTGTCCCCTGTTGATGCGCAACCGACGCCAACGACCGGACGTTTCAATTTGCGCAAACGGTTCACTTGACTAACTAAAACGGTCATGCCTAGATCTTTGAAACTACCGGTGTGGCTTATTCCGCAGTGTTTCACCCACAGATCGCTCATGCCTAGAAACTGTTTGCCAAAACGCTCCGCCCAGAAAAGGTTCGAGTTACCTTCAAAAGCCGAGACTATATCGTCGGGGTCGATCTCCGGCAACACCCACTCCTTCTTGGACCAAACGCCAGACCCGTAGGGCCAATTGGTCTTCCCTACGCGCGAGTCGAACAGCTCTCGCCAGTACGCGCCGTCGAACTTCTTTAGCGCTTCCATGTCGTGATGGACGTCCAGGAGACCACCGGTGCGGCTGCGGTACACGATCTCGTCCAGGGAGTACCACTCCGGTGAGTCCGGCCCCGCGTTGAAGGGGACGTACTTGGCAGAGAATGTGTTGGGGGAAGAGGCCGCCAGGTGGCGGCGGGCCTCGTCGCGAATGTTCTCGTCGGCAGGTCGGCGATGCTTGATAGTCACGGGAAGGTTGTTCGATGCCGGGAAGGGATCGAGCGCGGAGGAGGCGCATGCGACTACGGTGGGGTAGCGGCTGTAGACAGCGAGATTAGGGGTTCGGTGGTATCCCTTATGTCGGAGGGTGAGAGAGGCGGAGACAGAGGGGTGGAGGAGCGGGCAGAAGGTTGCCATGGCGACGGCGGAGGCGATAGAAACGACAGGTTTGGCGGTTCTGTTTCGATTTGGGTAAGTCTCACCTCGGTTTGAACTTTGGAGTTGAAGGATTTGGATGGGATTGCAGCGATGACGAGTACTACATTGGAAATGGGCCCAGAAACTGCGTTTGTCTTAACCGGCGTGTTCAGCGCGGCCGTTGTTTCCGGTTTTTTTTTTGGAAACTTCTGTTTTTGCAATTCTTAATTTCCGAAAATTGAAATGAAGTAAAAGAGGCAATTTATATTTATTGAAAAAAAAATATATTTAATATACTCTATTTTATGTTTAATAACAATTCTCTCTCTATATTTTTAATTTTAAAGACGAGATATTGATATTTGAGTTTTGTAACAATTAAAATATTTCATTAGGTATTTTTAAAAACTTTTTAAAATAATTATAAAAATATTATTATAAATATTATAAATCAAGTAAATTATTTTTAACTTATTAAAATAAAAAAATTTATTTTGAGTTGAGCTTTATAATTAGATCATTTATTATATCATTTTTTTAACAAAAAACGATAAGATCTATTTTTTATTATTTTCGTTAAATTTAATTAATGCTTAATAATAATAACAATAATAATATATTTTTATTATATTTTAAAATATAAAATATGGAATATTATAAAATACAAAATCATCATTAGTTTATTATTATGTTGACTAAATATGAAAAAACGAAAGTTGACTGCGAGGCCGCGACCCATTTGTCCATTTAGCTCCAGGCAAGCAGCCGCTTTCCTGGACTTTCGTTGCCTTTTTTAGCTGTGATCTTACGTTCTTTTCCTTCTTTACGATAACAGTTTTGATCCTCTTTTGGTTGTGGGCGCAGTTTTATGGATAGAGATAAAAGAAAAACAAAAACCATAAAAGAAAACTAGAAATAAACTAATACGTTGGTTTCATATATTAAAAAAAAATATATATATATATAATTTTAAAATTTTCTCAAAAACATATATATATAAACAGAGTATAAAATCTATATGTCAACTTATCCCACCTATTTTTTAACTCTTTTTTTTCTGTCCATCAGTCTTTTCCTTATAATTTTCGAAACGTGTTTTGACATGCCCGTTTGCCTTTGACTTGCTCGAATCTGGGCCGCCCGGCGACGGTGAAAAACTCTCTTATTTCTCGGTGTTCGAATATTTTGAGAATTGGTCAATGAAAAATAATTTTTTTTATATGAAGAAATCAAATTATGTTTATAGAAAACAACTTTCAGAAAATCATTCCCAGAATTCGCGTCATTGTACAAAACAGTAATTTTCTTTTTTTTTTTTAAAGGTTATTAACCACTTAATAATCATCGAGGATCACACTCTCAGACGAAACTCTTAAACAATTACCGTTAAGTTGTCTCCGTTACTAACAGTGTCGCCAGTCGCCTTTTAGCTGATGCGAAAAAATTATTACTCTGTTATTTAATGTGTTTTTTTTTTATAATTTTTTTTATTGGCAATGACCCATTAATCATAATTAGAAATTATTCCGACAAATTGTTTTAAATTTGTACAGTAATTAAACGAATTATTTTTTTTTTTACAAAAAATTAGTTTTCTAAATAAGTTGTTTACGGTGAAATAGACAGAGCGAAGTTTCCAAAGAATTTTTTCACCATATCTGGCTAATTTGAAAGCAAAACCGACGTAGGCAACCAATTCTATATTTATATATAGATATTTGAATAAATATATATTTTACACGTAGACTATTTCACTATCAACTATACTTTATAAATAAAAAAAAAGAATTTATAAAAAAATTTCTAAATAAATAAAATCCAAACAAGAAAGCAAACCTTCGTATCTTTGCCTAATGAACAAGTTTCTTAGTGCCCGTCTTCAATTTTCCCATTTCTGTCTCCAATATCGTCGATGGGGTCTGCATGATCCCCGTAAATTCTTCGCTTTCACGGTTGGCAGCATGAGCGAAAAGGGAAAGTGGTGGTGGCCCGCGGGGCTATAATTAAATGATAAAATAAACTTTACGAGTATATACGTCAGCAAATTTTTTATTCATTATCATTATTATTATTATTATTATTATTATGTATATATAATATTTCAGTACATTATAATTTGTTTGGCTAATTCAAGTGATTTGTAAAATTTATTAGTGGGAATCCAGTTAAAAATTTAGTGAATTGAGCCGGCCAAATAATGCTGCGAAGAATTTCTTTCGTAGAACTTAAATTCAGTCGAGTTTTTTAGTCTCTTGATTCGTTTTCGTATCATTTACTTCAAAGACACAAAAATAAAATAAAATAAAATAAATCGAATCGATAAACTCTTAAAACATAAAAAAAAAATACAGTACAACCAACAAAATTCCACTCGAATCTGTGATATTTGATTTGAATTAATTTTTGCATATCGATTTGAAGAACCCTAAAACAAAATTTCAATTGGGAAATGTTTGTGTCGTTTTCGTAAAGCTCGTGTCCATTTTTGGAATTTCATCGAGCACTGTTCGTCTGCTGCGCTAAGACGGTCGACTTTGTTGTCCCCTGTGCGCCGTCCCTTTAAAAGTGGCCGGTGGAAGCTGGTCCACGCTCGAGAGCGTGACTCTGGGGTCGAGGCATCAGCAGACGTGTCGCGACGCTCCTTGATCTGCCCCCGACGCGGTACGTGTCCTAAAGCGGGGTTATGTACGGGACCCAAATACGGTATATATTTCACCACACATGGAAGATTCTCCGCCCTGATTTGCACCCGAAAAAAAAAGAAAATAATAAATAAATAAATAAATAAATATATATATATATATATATACACCAGCAAAGCAAATGGTGGGAGGATGGCATCATGAACTGTCACGTTTTTTTCCTGTTGTTTTTTTTTTCTTTTTTTCTTTTTGCTTTTTCCAAATTGCTTTTGTTTGGTAGGAGAGTATGCCAATTCTAAAAAATATTGTTCCGCATTAGACATACGTGTCAAATATAGTATTTATTAGATATTTTTTAATATATGTTAAATATTAAAAATTTATATATAATAAAAATAAAAAAATTTTTATATATATATCAAATATTTTTAATATACATATTAAATATTTTTAATATATATGTTAACTATTAATATGTCAAATATATATTAGATACACATAAATTTAATTTTAAAAAATTTTAAATAAATAAATATATATATATATATATTAATTTTAAAAATAAATATAATAAATAATATAATGATAAAAGGTAAATATTTTTTATTTTATTAATTATATATTAACTACTTTAAATTATAATTTTTTAAATATTATATTAGATGTATATTTGAAATTATTAATAAAATATTAATTAAAATGTAAATTAATAAAATAATTATTATAAATTATAAATTCTTAAAAATCCTAATATTATTAAAAATATTTATAATTTACACACACACACACACACACACACACACACACACACATATATATATATATATAATATTTAATACATATTTTACAATCATACCTATGCTACGTCTATATTCTAATATTTTAATGTCAACGTATCATCTTATCTGTATTATGTTTTATTTATGTCAGTGCTTCTTAGGTTAGAAAAAAGAGCCGTTGTCACGAGAAGCTGAATACCAAATTTACCCCAATATTAGATTATTATTATTATTATAACAATGTAAAAATTACATCGTTAGAGAATAACTGCAATAATAATTGGAGCAGCCGGAGGATTTTATTTTTTGTATATTTATTTTGATTCTATGTTACCAGGCAGCAAAAGAAAATATAAATAAATAAATAAATAAATAAATAAAAAAATAAAAAAATATATATATATATTCATTCTTCCTCTGATTTTATTTTTCTGGGTCTGGGTCGGCGAGGTAGTCGGTTAAAGTCGGCTTCAGGTGATGTTTTCGGCCTTGTAAGAGGGGATGGCAGATCCGGTAAATAAAATCAAGAATATGTTCAGAAACATCGTGTCCTTAATCTTAGGTCTAATGTCGGTTTTAGGACAAAAAAGCATCCAGTGTTTATTCCTTTGTGTGTAGCAAGTAACAACACAAGTGTTTGTGGCTACCACGAATGACCAACTCAGCCTCCAGACGCCTTTGGACCCCACTTGACCAATGGAGGGAGAGAGAGAAATTGTTTATTTATTTATTTATTTATTTTAGAGAGGCAGAAAGAGAAAAGACAGACAAGCTTAAAGAGCTTTTTAGCTTTTCTGTGCAACTCAAGCCTCTGCCATTTCACCCTTAAAATTTCAAGGAAATCAATACAACAGATTTAAAGGCTTTGGAAAAAGAGGCGAGAAAAAAAAAATTGTCTTTTTTTTTTTTTTTTTTTCTCGAAATCACTTTGATTCGCTTCTTGATATCGACTTCTTCAGGTCGATTCCCTACGCCGCTTTTTCTTGTTCTTGGAAGTTGCCGTCGAGGATTTTGAGATTTTGAAAAGCTACGGGCCGTTCTTGAATCCGATCCGACTCACGAGTTCCTTCTCTCCTCGACGAGTTCGATGACATAATACGAAAAGAGAAAAGATAAAAAATAAAAAGGAAGATCGCAGTACAAGATCGCCATGGTGAGTTCAAGAAACGTAACTTTCCTTTTTTGGCACTTTTTCGATTGGTTGGTTTCTTGAAGTTTAATTTCCTCTTGCTTCTGATTCTTGAATGGATTCCATCGATGTTGGATTTTGGATCTTCATTTATGTTTTTTATTATCTTAAGAATTATTTTTTTTAGTGCCAGCTCTCATATGAATTATGCCGGGATTCATTGGTATCCCAAAATTCACAGGATTGTCTTTTATTTTGAAATTAATTTATGTTTAACCAGTTATATGTACGATTTAAGACACGCTAATACGTTGTTGCGAGGATTCGCTGGTTTGGATTTTATATTGCCGTCGCTAGTGTATTGGTTGAGTCTTGTCAAAACAGAGCGGCCATATTTGTCCTCATTTGTTAGCGCCTTTGGCAGAATCTTACGTGCATTTTTCTTCTTCATTTTATCGTTTAGGAATGCTCAGAAATATTATAATTTTTTGTTAACTCGAAATGGGCCTACGCTGTATGTTAATTACCAAGCGTCTTGGAATTATATTTTTTTGTTAGCATGAAGCTGAGTGGCAACAAACGGGTGATGCAGTTTATGAAAAAAATTTAAACAAAGATAAAAGATAGCAAAGACACAACTAAGGTGCCCCCACGCCGCCGCGGGGAGGGGGGGGGAAGACTCAAATGATGCATTACATGTTGCCATAGAAACAAACCTGTGAGTTGGCGTAGGTGAAGTTGGTTTATATGTTTAGTAGACGACTTTAGTTTAAAACAAATGATTTCAGAACACCATATATTTCGGTCTTGCTAATGTTAATGGTATTCTAGGTTCTATTAATTCTATAAAATTGGCATTCAGAAGCTATGCTTATGAATGGAAAACAGTTCAAATTAAAATATTTTTTCATGGCTTCATATTTAACAAGAGTACTATTTGTCAGTAGTTTCAGCCCCTCGGAATTGAAACTCGGGGCCTTTTGTCCAAGGGACTTAATATGTTTTGGTATGATATCAAGTTTTTACTTTCAAAATATTACTGTTCTTAAGGAATGAATATCACATTATCCATGTACGGTATGAAAACTTTGCCCTATTCATAACAAATCAATTGCTGCTAAGTTTGTCATTCTATCTTTGTACATGGTTGTATCTTACGACCCCTTTTCATTTTCGAAATGACCGTGATATTATAAATGCCTGGTCAGTGGTAGAAAATTGTATAGGCTAGACATGTCTGGTTCACTTTCTAATCACATTTCAGTTGCATACTCCTTTTCTTCTGGAGGAAATCTATCCTTCACTTCTGCACACCATTGTAGCAAATCTATAGATGGGTGGGTCATTTTTTTTTTTTTTTATTAAGCTCATTACTCATAATATGAAACTGGTCGCTAGTCAAAAGTAAGAGTCAATAATTCTTGTCACTATATTCTTGTATGCACTCGACTTGCATTTTAAAACTTTCTTCTTCTCCCTCTATATGTTCATTGTGCTCTTGTATATACAGGCTACACTGGTAAACATAATAGTAGGTTCTCATGTTTGGGTTGAAGACCCAGTGGTGGCATGGGTTGATGGAGAAGTTTCCAAGATTACTGGCAAAGAGGTTCATGTGCATGCAACTGATGGAAAAGCAGTGAGTCTATACATTGTGTCCTTTTGTGTTACATGTATATGATTTATCTCCTCTACAAGACAGATGATATTGGAAGCATATGTCTTATAATGATCATTGTATGCTCTATAGATTAGAATCTGCAGGCATTGGCATCAGATTACCTTTCCCGGCTCGTACCGATTAAAACCTACAAATTGATTGCTAACCTTTGTCATTGGGTTTCAGTCATTTTCAAATTGATTGCCCCCCTTTTTTCTAGTTTATGGTTTTGTGATAGACTCCTTGTTACTAATTGCAGGTTGTTGCAAACATATCCAATGTTTTTCCAAAGGATACTGAAGCTCCTCCTGGAGGTGTGGATGACATGACAAAGCTGTCATATTTGCATGAACCAGGGGTTTTGCATAATTTGGCTGCTAGATATGAACTTAATGAAATCTATGTAAGCTCTGCATTTATATTTTCTCTTATGCAGTATGCTTTTTGTCCCCCAATAAATATGTTCTGAATTAAATATTTCCTCAAGAAATTCTCAGATACAGTAAAGTGCATTTTGTTACCTGGCATGCTGAAGAAACCTCCCTCATCATGTTTCTGCAGACATACACTGGAAACATACTGATTGCAATAAATCCATTCCAAAGACTACCTCATTTGTATGATACACACATGATGGAACAATATAAGGGTGCTCAATTTGGAGAGCTAAGCCCTCATGTTTTTGCAGTTGCGGATGTGGCATATAGGTGAGAATGATTTATTTGAGCCTGCATTTTGTGATTCACTTGTGCTAATTCTACTCTTATACTACACAGGGCAATGATCAATGAAGGAAAGAGCAACTCAATTCTAGTAAGTGGAGAAAGTGGTGCTGGTAAGACTGAGACAACAAAGATGCTTATGCGATACCTTGCATACCTGGGTGGTCGATCTGGGGTGGAAGGGCGAACAGTGGAACAACAAGTTTTAGAAGTAAGATGATGAGCATTTCTCCTACATTTTGTGGGGGATCAACAAGGTTTTTTTGTTGACCATCAATTTTAATTATGTTGAAAATATCTGCCTGACATGGTGCCTCTCCATCTCTGAAACTTACAGTCCAATCCAGTCCTTGAAGCATTTGGCAATGCCAAAACTGTTAGGAACAACAACTCAAGGTTAGTACTGGATCTTTTGCTTCACTGAATGCAGTACACTCAGGAAAGTGTTTAGAGGTTGAACAGGAGAAAAGGACCCACTTGTCAGCAGCCAATTAAGACAGTATGGAGGAAATAGATGAAAAAAGGTTTTTTAGGCCCATCTACATTTTTCATGAAGAAATATTGGAAAAATCAACCAGATATAGAGGATTTGTGAATGATTGTCAGTGATGTTCCCAAGGCTTTGTGTGGTCTTGAACATTTTGAATAAATGCAAGTTGATCTTATGAGTTGGGAATGCTATAACTTCATTGTAGAGAAACCCTGGCAAACACATCAATATTTTGTCATTTTGTTAATTCTTCCTTAATTGCTTCTTTTGTAGATAAGCTAGGGGCCTGTGGAAAATGAAAATAAAGGATATCGGCAGCATTGTTACTTTTTATGTTTCAGAATTCCCATATTATTCTGGTTTATATAGATAAGCCAACAGCTCAAAAAGTTTTGATTGTGTTTCTTGTCCAGTTATGCCCCATTTGTTTCTTCACCCGCATATTGCGTGATTTTATTTGTGTGATATACTTAAAATATATTTGAGAATGGTGCATGCATAGGCTTGTCTGCTTTAAAAAACTACTGCAAGTAATTGAAAAATATTATGAATGTTCATCCTGGTATCACAATGCAGCCGTTTTGGTAAATTTGTTGAGATTCAATTTGACAAGAATGGACGGATTTCTGGGGCAGCTATACGTACTTATTTGCTTGAAAGGTCTCGTGTATGCCAAGTTTCTAATCCTGAGAGAAACTACCATTGCTTTTACCTTCTGTGTGCAGCTCCACCTGAGGTATTGCTATTTCTACGTTGAAATGGGTCCATTTGCATTTAGTGCTACCTCCTGTATTGATGCCTGTCCCCTTCAATTTTTAGGAGAAAGAGACATATAAGTTAGGAAGCCCTCAATCATTCCATTATTTAAATCAATCCAACTGTTATGCATTGGATGGTGTAAATGATACAGAGGAATATCTTGCAACCAGAAGGGCAATGGATGTTGTTGGCATCAGTGAGGAAGAGCAGGTCACTTTTCTGAGTAGTTCTCCTACTATATTGTGTTTGCTAGCTGTTGCACTAAAATACTTTATCTTTCATCTTTCCAGGAGGCAATTTTTAGGGTTGTAGCTGCAATTCTGCATCTTGGAAACATTGAATTCACAAAAGGAGAGGAGATAGATTCTTCAGTTATCAAGGATGAAAAATCTAGGTTCCATCTTAATATGACAGCAGAACTGCTGAAGTATGACTTAGTTTCCCTTTCTATATATTCATGCATTTTCTAAATGATATTCAGCATGTTTATTTGAAAGATAGGCCTCTACTAATTGTATCGTGCTGTAGGTGTGATGCCAAAAGCTTAGAAGATGCAATGATAAAGCGTGTGATGGTAACACCGGAAGAGGTTATTACAAGAACTCTTGATCCTGTTACTGCAGTTGTTAGCAGGGATGCCTTAGCTAAAACCATTTATTCGCGCTTGTTTGACTGGTAAAGGAACTCCTCTGTGAACCTTTCCCTCTTCTCCCTCCCCCCCCAATGTGTGTATATTCACATGTGTAAATATATTCATCAAGAAGAATATTTACACTACAAGTTTTCTTCCATAATTTGAATGTGCTTCAATTCATGTTTGCAAATCTTTTAAATTTTAACACATTCTAATTTACTTTTATGCAGGCTTGTGGACAAAATTAACAATTCCATTGGGCAAGACCCAAACTCTAAGACACTGATTGGAGTTCTTGATATATATGGTTTTGAAAGTTTCAAGTTCAACAGGTAGGGCTTCTACTTGACGTAACATTTATGATACAATATTTTACCCTGCTGCTGACTAATCATTATATCATGTAGTTTTGAGCAGTTCTGTATCAACTTTACAAATGAAAAACTGCAACAGCATTTCAATCAGGTTTCTAAGTTTGATGCATTACCCTCAAAATTTTGTATTATTGTATAGGCCTGATGAATTTAGTAGGATTTTTGTTTGCTTTGCAGCATGTCTTCAAGATGGAACAAGAGGAATATACTAAAGAGGAAATCAATTGGAGCTATATAGAATTCGTTGATAACCAAGATGTGTTGGATCTAATTGAGAAGGTATTTTTGCTTTCTTGATCTACTGTTTCTATGTTATTTGCATTTTGTATTTGCCAAAACATTACTGTGCTTGACAGAACACTGCTTATGACTAAATCCGTGTCCAGAAGTATCAGATTCTTTAATTTTTATGTGCTTGCCCAATTATCTGTTGTCTAGTCACAGATAACTACAATGTCTTTCTTCAACCATTTGCAGAAACCAGGAGGAATTATAGCACTTCTGGATGAAGCCTGGTATGTCGCTAAAAATTAATTTTCCTTCACTGTTTGCTTATGTATGGAACCTGCATTGCTATCTCCATCTGTATTGGTTGGAATGGCACAGTTTCCAGTTAAATTATCAATGCGTTACAGCACCGTTCAAACTTGTATGATTCAACCTCTTTCTGTTGTACTCATGTCTCTTTAATTGCTTCACTCAGCATGTTCCCTAAATCCACACATGAAACTTTTGCTCAGAAGTTGTACCAGACGTTTAAAAACAACAAGCGGTTTATCAAACCTAAGCTTTCTCGTACTAGTTTTACCATATCCCACTATGCCGGCGAGGTAAACATGTTTTCCTTTCATAAAATATATATATTTTTTCAACTTCTTTAAACTTAACTTATGCTGAAACACTCAATTTTACTTTCCAGGTGACTTATCTGGCTGATCTGTTTCTTGACAAGAACAAAGATTATGTGGTAGCAGAACATCAGGATCTTCTGACAGCCTCAAAGTGTCCCTTTGTTGCAGGATTATTTCCTCCACTTCCTGAGGAATCATCAAAGTCATCCAAATTTTCTTCCATTGGGTCACGCTTTAAGGTATAATTCACTGACTTCTTTCCAGCTCTCCTCAGCGGGATGAAACCATCATATTTAAATTATTTATTTGCTGAAAATACAAGCCTAACATTTATGGTTATTGACGTGGAAAACTTCAATGGCTGTGAAGATTCTAACCTTTTTTCAAACCTGAGCCAATAGGTCTTTCTATAGCTTTGAGCCAACTTACACTCAAAACAGAGCATCACAATGGGTGGGTTTTAAATTGGCGTGAAATTTTGGTAGTCAATGGAAGCAAGTTGATTTTTCAATGTCTCTTTTGTTGGATTTCAGGAAGGAAGAGGGAGTATTGAATGGTTTTGTTTGAAAAGTGTCAGCAGGATGTCATATTCACTTCCTAATACACTTTAAGAGCTAAAGCATTTTATGCAACATTAACTTATTGCTACATAGGTGTTTTCTAATCATGGAGCATGCCAGTGCTCTCTATACAGTAGTACCAGAGGATGCACTTTTTGATACATTGGGATTTCATGTGCTGGTCTTTAATAGAAATTCTTTCTTGTGCCGCTGTTTATACACTTACTTGGACCTGGGGAGATATGTCTTCTGACAATGGAAGTTGTGTTTGAAAACTGCAGCTACAACTGCAATCTTTAATGGACACCTTAAATTCAACGGAGCCTCACTATATCAGATGCGTGAAGCCAAATAATGCACTAAAGCCTGCTATTTTTGAGAATTCTAACATTATTCAGCAACTACGTTGTGGTGTAAGTACAATCAGGCACATCTTGTTATTGGTTTAATGTGTGTCTTTCATTTTCAAAATTATAATGTTTCAATATTAGTACTTTGCAGTCCTGGCTATTTTTGTAAGTCCTGATACCTGCTTTTTAGGGAGTACTTGAGGCCATTCGAATCAGCTGTGCAGGATATCCCACAAGGCGTACCTTCTATGAATTTCTTCTCCGCTTTGGTGTTCTTGCTCCAGAGGTTTTGGAAGGAAAGTAAGTCACATTTTGAAGGAATACTAAAGGAACATGCATTATTTGTTTTAGCATTATCTTTTTCTTTTTTGCTTTTTCTGGCCTTGCAGTACTTTCTTTTAGGGTGATTAACTGCTGCCATTCTTTTTTCTGCAGTCATGATGACAAGGTTGCCTGCCAAATGATTCTAGATAAAATGGGGATGGCTGGTTATCAGGTGACCAAATTGTCTCCTTGAAAATTTTCCCGGATATGTTACTTGGGAATGCCAACTAGCCATTGGGATGCAGATGCTCTTCAGGACTCTTACCTGCTTGAGAAAAGGGCTAAGCATACCTTTTCAAGCCTTGGGTTGGGGGAGGTGGACTGGATGAAATGAGTAATGGAGAATAGAAATGGGCTATTTGTTTTAAACTCTGTCTGTGCAAGTGGACATAAGGAACTTTCTTATTTAATTGTACCAAGATGTTGTCAGTTCCTCATCTATTGAACCATAGATCTGGTCAGCTGTCTTCGCTACACCCTTGCTGCCAAATATATATGGTGTCATGAGCATAAAATTTTCCCATTTGTGAAGGTCCTTGGGAGATCAATTTGGCTACACAAAGTTGGTTTGCACATAATACCTGGTTTGCACATAATACCTAAGCTGTGTTAGATATCCTGGAGATATCCAGTAGACTATCAAAATTAGACTGTCTTCATCTCATTATCAGCCAATGGGCTGGTTACCTCGGGGTGCCCAACTGAATAGCATTGCCCCCATCAAGTTGCTTCTTGGAGTTTCAACCCAATCTCTGGGTGCTTAAGATAGTATTTGATTCAAGAGTAATAGATTCTATGAGTAGATTTGAAACTGATACTATGGTCTCCAAGTGTTTAACATCTTACTGCTAAATTGTCCTGCATTAACTCTCCTGTGAATTTTCTTGGTATTTCTTGCACCTCACTGATGGGATTTGGGTCAAAAAATGATACCCTGGTGTAAATATTATTGATTTTGCAGATAGGCAAAACAAAGGTCTTCCTCAGAGCTGGACAGATGGCTGAATTGGATGCAAGAAGAGCAAAGGTTCTTGGAAATGCTGCCAGAACCATTCAGAGGCAGATCCGCACATATATTGCGCGCAAGGAGTTCATTGCATTCCGCAAAGCTGCTATTCACTTGCAATCTCATTTGCGAGGTATCTGTCTAATTTTTATTTGAGACCATTCTTCCTAACTTTACTGTTTTGGCATAAATGGTGACACTTAAGACCGGTTTTTATTGTAGAATTGTATAAATGCAGGTGCACTTGAATGACTATTGATGCTATTGTACTATTATTTATGCTTGCTTTTGCATAGGTTTTCTTGCATAAATGTCCTGTCTGTGTATGTACACTTGCGTGCCAGCATACCCATAGCATTCCATGGAAACAGTAGATAGCAAAGTGTGTGCAAGCTCATCCATGATGCAAAAAGCATAAAGAGTCGTTAATAAGTTTGTCTTTGTAACCTTTGAAATAAATACTTTTTAAGGTGTAGTGCCTTGTTGCCTGTTGCATGAATTTGTGTTGCATATGTTCTCAAGCGCAGGTTTAGAAGATTAACCATTTTGTTTGCTTGCATCTGTAACTAGGTGTATCAGCTCGCAAACTGTTTGAGCAGTTGCGACGAGAAGCAGCAGCTTTGAAAATTCAGAAGAATTTCAGGCGATGCACTTCCCAAAAGTCCTACGTAAATATATGCAGGTCTGCAATCACGTTGCAGACAGGCTTAAGAGCAATGACTGCTCGCAATGAGTTCCGGTTTAGAAAGCAAACAAAAGCTGCAACCATTATCCAGGTCCAAGATTTACTCCTCTTTTGATTGTATCTTCCAAATGTAGAGAAGCAAATTTGACTCTTCAGTTTGATTAATGTTTCTGGTGGTTTCAGGCAAATGTGCGTCGCCACATAGCATACTCTTATCATAAGAGGCTTCAAAAGGCTGCATTAGTTTCTCAATGTGGATGGAGGCGAAGAGTAGCTCGTAGAGAGCTTAGAAAACTCAAAATGGTTTGTAAATCCTTAGAAGTAGTCTCTTTTTATTGAATTAACTGTTATCAGAAAGAAACTCTTATAGTACTGATTACTCTAAAATTTTCAGGCAGCAAGGGAAACAGGTGCCCTTAAAGAAGCAAAGGATAAATTAGAAAAGCGTGTGGAAGAACTGACATGGCGCTTACAGTTTGAGAAGAGATTGAGGGTAATATTTCACGTATCCTAGTGCCTGTAAAGACAAACAACACAGCACCCAAATTTCATTTTGTTTTGACTTTGCATAACAGACTGATTTGGAAGAGGAAAAATCCCAAGAAATTACAAAGTTACAGGAGGCTTTGCATGCAATGCAAGTACAAGTAGAGGAGGCCAATTCCAGAGTAATCAAAGAACGAGAAGAAGCTCAGAGAGCTATTGACGAAGCACCCCCAGTAATCAAGGAGACCCCCGTTATAATTCAAGACACTGAAAAGATTGACTCATTAACTGCTGAGGTGGAAAATTTGAAGGTAGGCACTTACAGACAGTCTAACGTGCATGTTGATAATATTAAGCCAGTTTATGAGTATTAATCTCCAACATGGATGTTGATAAAATCATTTAGTGTCAAATAAATCTTATTGTAACCTGGGTGCTATTGGGCCGGTAGGGGATACCTGCCTTGTAGAGTATGCTGTTGGGGGTTCAAGCTCCTGAATCTCATCCACTCTCTTAAATCAGAATTGGTCGAAGAAGCTTTAAATTTTTAATTTTCTTTGCCTGTGGGGGGAATTAATTGTGACTTGATCATTTTCCTTTTACTATCCAGGTTTTGCTGCTAGCTGAAAGACAGGCAGCTGAGGAAGAAAGGAAAGCTCGTGCAGATGCTGAGGCCAAAATCTCTGAACTGGCGAAGAAACTTAATGATGCAGAGCAAAAAGTGGATCAACTTCAAGAATCAGTGCAGAGGTTTGCATAAAAGTTTTAATATTTACACTCTTGTTCTATGATGGTGGGGTGGATGGTTGTGAGGGTGTGTACTCACTTTATATAGTTCATGATAAAATTAATGTAGTCTATCCAAATGCTGCTGCTGAAATTGCACCCTTTTGATTTTATTTTCTAGCATTCATTTACACAATCGTCGTTCATGCACTTTGCTTGATTCTGTGTAGACTACTTATCTGTGCATATGCATCTCTTAAGTGTGTTGCACGTGTGTGCACATCAAGGCTCTTATTCCAATCAAGAATGTTCTCATTTATGTAACAGACTAGAGGAGAAACTTTCAAACTCAGAGTCTGAAAATCAAGTCCTTCGTAAGCAAGCACTGACCATGTCGCCAACAGGGAAATCGTTGTCTGCAAGGCCAAAATCAATGGTCATTCAGGTAAAAGCAAATCCCAGTGTTTTTTTTTTTTTTTCCTGTCTGCAAATTTTTACATTCAAGCTTAAATAAATTCATTTTTTTAATAACTTGCAGAGGACTCCAGAGAATGGGAATGTGGCAAATGGAGAACTTAAGGTCTCATTGGTAAGATGACATTCATATTCTGACGATGCAAGGACCTACGGCAGTGAGGTAGTGGCTTTATACTAAAACATTAACCATTATCTCCTACCTATCTCAGGACACAACTCTTGCAATTTCAAATGCACGTGAACCTGAATCAGAGGAAAAGCCACAGAAATCTCTCAATGAAAAGCAACAGGTAAGTGACATTGGAAATCCATGTGCAACTTAATTATCTGATTAATTGACTATATCCTTGCCTAATTATGTTGTCAACAGCAGGCCTGAGTGATACTCTTTCCATATATTTAGGCCGTAAACTTCCAGTACCTCTAGAGCTTGTAATCTCCCCATTTATTTCTAGCAATGTGGTTTTTTGGTTCAGGAGAACCAGGACTTACTGATCAAGTGTATTTCACAAAACCTTGGATTCTCTGGGAGCAAACCAGTTGCTGCTTGCATCATATACAAGTGTCTTCTTCATTGGAGATCATTTGAAGTTGAAAGGACTAGTGTTTTTGACCGTATCATTCAAACAATAGCTTCAGCCATAGAGGTAACCTATCAATTCTAAGCAGCTACAATCTTGTGGGGTCCAGACTATGTTTTGCCTTTAATTTTCTGCCCTCAAATACTCTATATTGCCTCTGGATGATGAAGTCAGCTCAAACGAATTGTGAAAATTGGCCACATATGACTGATGTTGGCAAATTTCACTTTACTGAAGGTCCCAGAGAATAATGATGTCTTGGCCTATTGGTTATCCAATTCATCCACATTGCTTCTGATGCTTCAACATACGCTCAAAGCCAGTGGGGCAGCTAGCTTGACCCCACAGCGACGGAGAGCAGCATCAGCTTCCCTTTTTGGGAGGATGTCTCAAGTAAGGATTTCCCTTGTCTTCATACTAGTCCCTTATCCTGGCATTCACATCTTTGTTTCTTCTGATTTCTTGAATTCTAGGGACTACGAGCATCTCCTCAAAGTGCTGGACTCTCATTTCTTAATAGCCGAGGACTTGGTAGACTGGATGACTTGCGGCAGGTTGAGGCCAAGTACCCTGCGTTACTGTTTAAGCAGCAGCTCACTGCTTTCCTTGAGAAGATCTATGGAATGATAAGAGACAATTTGAAAAAAGAGATCTCCCCATTGCTTGGATTATGTATTCAGGTTGTTAAGTTTCTTTATTGTTCTTTCTCCATTGGCTACCACGAGAAGTTTGATTGGTAGAGAAAAACCCAGTTTTTTTTTTTTTTCGGTGGTACACTGGAAAGAAAGAAAAGCCAAACATAGGGAAGCAGAAAAAATGAGTTATTGTGCTTGTGCCTATGATGAAACTGAAAGAAACTTGCTGTTTCACTCGGAGTTTCTTTTATCTAGCAAGATTATGCATACACCCAACAGGTCTTGGTACCTGTATGCCCTGAATTCTAGTACCTCTGAATTCCTGTAAGAGTGGATCAATAACCAACTGCTCTCCTCTCTCTCTCCCCCCCCCCTTTGTCTCTGTGTGTGTTTGTGTTTGTGTTTGTCTATGCATGCATGTGTTGGCATCTCTGTGTATGTTTGCTTTCCCAGATGCTAATTGTCTTGCAAACAAAATGCAGGCACCAAGGACTTCACGAGCAAGTTTAGTGAAAGGACGCTCTCAAGCTAATGCTGTTGCCCAGCAAGCTTTAATTGCTCATTGGCAAAGCATTGTGAAAAGCCTAAACAAGTATCTGAATACAATGAAAGCAAACAATGTGAGTTACAATGATTCATAGACGATGCTGACAACCATGATATTTTTTTCTCAAACAGGAATCAATCCTCCCTGATGTTCTGCATGCAGGTACCCCCCTTCTTAATCCGTAAAGTGTTCACCCAAATATTCTCATTTATCAACGTTCAGTTATTCAACAGGTAAATGTCTTACAGAGCCTACCCCGTTCTCTGTGTTTCTTGGTTTAGACAAATGTCCTGATTTGTTCACATCTGCAGCCTTCTTTTGCGGCGTGAGTGTTGCTCCTTCAGTAATGGAGAATATGTGAAAGCAGGTTTATCTGAATTAGAGCAGTGGTGTTGTGAGGCAACTGAAGAAGTGAGAAATCAGCTTTCTGACTGATTTTTCATGCAGGCATTTCACATATCTGGACTAAAACTGTTTCTGCATTCAGTTTGCAGGATCTGCTTGGGATGAATTGAAGCACATAAGACAGGCTGTTGGCTTCCTGGTAATATTGTTTTCATAGCTTTCTTATTGACTGATCAATAATTTGACCTTATATTGCCTGGTTTCTAATGGTTCTTTGCTTTATCTCAACTTAGGTCATACATCAAAAGCCAAAAAAGACCTTAAATGAAATAACAAAGGAACTTTGTTCGGTCAGTGCCCTATCTGATGAATGTAATGGAGGATTTTACTTCTTCTTTATGTGTGTAGTTCTTGCACACTACATGTTATTTTGCTGCTGTTTCTCCAGGTGCTGAGCATACAACAGCTGTACAGGATTAGTACAATGTACTGGGATGACAAATATGGCACCCATAGTGTATCTTCAGATGTAAGCTGCACTCTAATTAGCAAGGATAACACTGAGATCGTAGAAAAGTTTCAAACTTTTCTATTTGGGTCCATGTTTTTGGTGTCATGAAATCCCTCCAGATACTTCATGTTTTGGTCCTGAAACATTGCTGTTTTCCCAGGTTATATCTAATATGAGAGTGATGATGACGGAAGACTCAAATAATGCTGTTAGTAGCTCTTTTCTGTTGGATGATGATTCAAGGTTGCTTTTTCCTTTAAACTTCCATAGAACGAATATTGCCTCTACTACAAGTTATGTGTTCTGCTTTTACTTACTATTCGAGTTCTGTGCAGTATCCCATTCACTGTGGATGACATATCCAAGTCAATGCAACAAGTGGACATAGCTGATGTTGATCCGCCACCCCTAATTCGCGAACACTCAGGTTTTGGATTCTTACTGCCACGCTCTGAGTGATTACCATGATCATCTCCTGTTTCTAGTTTGGTTACTGTGGGCATCCATGGGAAGGATGCCTATAAAGAACCGTGCATACAATCTTAACATGGCAAAGGGCTGTGCATAATCATCATCATCTGCATGTATAATGCATATATTTTGCATTAGTTAGGGGCCCCCGGGTTTGGTTGGGGGCAATTTATTCTTTTCCCTTGTGTTACATAAACACCAGGGGTATTGTTAAGAATCCACATCACCGTGATGGTGATAAGTTCAATTGTAGAAAGAGGCATTGGTGCCTCGTAATTCCTCATGCCTTTAAAAGTTTCTTCCATATTTTTTCATTATTTTGTTTTTTGTACATTGTTTGTCACGCTCGGGGGTTTTGGTGTATTGTGGTGGTTTTTTACGAGTGTAAGCGATTTCGGCCGCATTTTAAAGGCTATTGGTTGTACAAGGACACAATGTTTGTAACGCTGTGAAATACAGATTTCGGTTTTGTTAATGTGACAAGAAATGCAATTTTTCTTTCCCCTTTTTTCCCCATTATGTTCAAATATGAGAAAGCGACAAGTGTGCCCTCCAGATTGGGTTGTAAATCCTCCTGGCGATTTTATGCTGACTGACTTTGAGATGCCGATTTACAAACTCTTGAATAAAAAGCTTTTCTTCTTTTATCTGCATCGGGCAATCCATCTAAACAAAAAGAATTAACACCAACTATTTTATTGGCAAACACTATTTCAACCACTGCGAGCAGTGATACGATGCAAGATCTGGACGATTCCATTATAAAAGGCGAGATTATTACACGATGCTTTTAGGACTCGTGCTCTTTAGGAGAATTGTTTGTCTTAAATTGTATTTTCCACGGAGGCTAACGCTTGCTCTGGTTGATTCGGTGCCGGCTGCATCTCTGATTTCTCCTGTTTGAGAATCACCTGCCTTGCCATTACATCTAGCAGCAAGCTTCCTCCGTTCCATGCCGCTGCAGAAACCGTAAGTATCTGGAAAACCACATGCAATCTAATAGGACAAGAACATGGCAAAACGCTCGTACAAGTTAGGTAACTTGTTCGTCAACCCCAAAAAATAGTACACAACTCACTGGCTGCCAGTGTAAAGCAAAACGCCCCGAAGCCAAGCACACCCAACAGATGAGCGACCTAAAACACAAAACCAGGGAGTCAGAAATATAAAGAGACAGAGAGAGAATAGAGAGGAAAAAAGCAAAATCGAGCTCGCAGCATGGTACACACATATTTATGGCAAAGACAAAATCCGACCGAACCAATTTCTTAGTAAATAACGAAAACGCCAACCCTATCGATAAAGTTCTCATGTTCCTCAGCTTGTTCCGCGATCTTAAACGCCTGCTTAGTCAAGATCTCCTCTGTCTTCTCCTTCGTCTGGTTTGCCTGTTCAGACAACAACTCCTCGGTTTGTGCCACTTCCTACACAGGAACCAAACATACCCAGAGCACAAAAACAAATAATAAACACAAGAAGCCAACGGGAAACTCAAAGAGACAGAGATGTCGACTGTACCATGGATCGATCCCCGAGCATCTGCTTAACCTTTTCGAATGACTCCCGATCCATAACTCTTTGTCCGCTGGTGGCTCTTCGCCATTAGACATCTCTTGGGTTTTATCTCTTTCTATAATTGGATTGGGACCGAATAACGCCGAGGGAAACGAAAGGGTTAGACAATACAAAGCTCTGTGTTATGGTTTGGTATATCTCCTGCCCTCAAGAAGATGCCTTCTCTTTTCAACTGCTGCTTGCATACCCATTCTCTGGATTTATTATTTAAAATTTAGAAGAACAAACCAATTCCTGATTAATTAATGATAATTGCTGTTCTCGTCAAATTTTTGGATAAAGACTTTTAGAAAAGAAGAAAATTTTCAAAAATTATCTGTAAAAGACCTAGTTTCTTCACAAAATTTTCAAATTCCTCATTTTTCCAACCAATTGTATCGCTCAAAAAGAGGAAGTTTTGTTGGGTGATCTTCAAATTATTAGAAGCTTCTGGGAAGTGCACGATGTAACGCGGGCGTGGCAGAGAACCTTTCGGGCTCGCTCGGCTCCCCTGTCGAGGCAGCGCCGGAGACGAGACGATTAACCATTGCCCTGCCTGCCGGGTGCGCGCCGCGAGAGCAGTAATAATTTAAAACGTGGGTCAGGCTCGCATGCACGGACAACCGAGTGAATACGACACGAGACATTGTGACGTATTAATTTTTAAAAATTTATAACACAAATATACAACCATGCACATTTATATTTAGGATGTACGAACAAATTAATTAAACGTTGATGTTTTACTTACACATTAAATATATTATTTAATTCACATATATATATATATATATATATTATTGTGTTGTTTACGAAATTAAGAATGTAATGTAGATTTCTAATCTATTTATAAATATAATAGGAATTTTTAATTAGATTTAATTTTTGTTATTAAAATTATATATTTTAGATGTATTTTTAATGGGTCGTAAGTATGTTTGTAGTGGGTTAAAAACACATTTAATACGTATATAAAAATTTTTAAAAAATATTTTTTTACAAACATAATACAAAATGTTATATACAAAGTATTTTTATAAATATGTCAATTAAATAAATGGTACGTTTACTTAAAATTTTTCTTTTATTTATTATTCCACGGGCCATACCCACTATCGACAGTGACCTTAAAGCAACACGTGCAAGCACAATGAAGAGACCCGTATCCCTTATTACTTGGGTTGGGTCCTGCTCCATTCTTAATTCCTTCGGAATCAACCGAACCCACTTTACGGGCTAGCACGGGTTACGATCAGCCCATCCTAAAGGCCTATCCTTTGTTTTCTTACGGCACTCTCCGGCCGGTCGCGACTGTCAATGTAGAACAACCGGGTCGGTCACCTCGAGGCTCAAGTCAGGCCATGTGAAAAACAAGAAGGGTGTGGTCAGGACCGAATACTAATAATAATAAATAAATAAATAAATAAACAAAAGTTGCACGAGTGATAAACTTGTGATCCAGTGCGATTTTTTTTTTTTTATAGTCGAAATTGTGACTGTGGAGTATTACTTTTATTCGTTTATTATTATTATTTTGATAAAAAAAAAGTGATAAACTTTATTTTCTTATTAATTAAAGAGCACTTAAATAATAAAACTTTAAATTTATTAAACTGACGTGGGTTACCGCATGCTTAATACCGTTGCAAGTCGATAGACACCCAAAAAAAAAGAAAAAAAAAAAAACCCAACAAAAATTTTGAAGTGGCCGGCGAGAGCACGAGTGGAGAAGCTTGACAGCCAACACAAATACTTTTTCAATCTCAATTTCAATGAAAATACGCGTAACTCGTTAGACCCCATTCAGGGCTAATTACTAAGAAATTAAAAAAAAAAATCAAATTTACGCAATTCGCTCACTAAAAATTAAGTGTATCAATTAAATAAAAAATAAAATAATAATAAAAGTTGTGTGCAGATTGGCAATTTCCAACTTGCGATGGACCAAAACGACAATTTCCAAAACTAACGATGCACGAAATTATGCTTTTAACAAATACGGGGTACCGAAAGCGAAATACCCTGAAATTATTCCTTACTTGATTTGAAACTTGGATTACAAGAGGCAGCGGCAATTCTCAGAGAGAGAGAGAGAGAGAGTAGAATCGGAAATTGAAAATCTTCGCATAGAGATTGAAAGAGTCGTCTAGGGTTTGCTTAGAAGAAGAGAGTTTTATATATTATATTTTTTATTTTTCGAGTTCCAGGTAAGCTCTCAGGCTCCATTCTTTTTATTTTATTATTATTATTATTATTATTATTCGTCCTTTGATTTATTTGAATTTGCTATCTGATTTTCTTAATTTTGGTATATTTTTGTGTTTGAAATTTCGAATAATCATTAAAGGCCGAGGCTATTATCCGTTGAATTCGAGCGATTATCATTCAATTTTTTATAATTCGATTTGTTTTTTTTTTATTATTTGAAATTTTGATTTTGTATTCAATTTTTGAATCTATTACAAGAAGATGATGCTATCCAAAGCTGAGGCTGTGAAAAAGATTGGAGAGGATGCAACTAATGAGAAGTTGTTGAACGAAATAGAAACCTTAAGCAAAGCCTTATACAGAGATAGAAACCCTTCAAGTTTAAGATCCTCGACTTCAACGCCCAGTAAACGAGCAATATCAACTGGAAAACCCCAATTTATTGATTCTAAAGGGAAGCTAAAGTATGACAATGATGACTTGTCTCGCAAGGATAAGAAGTCCATCTGGAATTGGAAGCCGTTGAAGGCCTTTTCGAGAAGCCGTAAGTTCAATTGCTGCTTCTCTGTCCAAGTGCACTCTATCGAAGGTTTGCCTCCTAGTTTTGACAATGTTAGTCTTCTTGTACACTGGAAGAGACGGGATGGAGAGATGGTGACGAACCCCGTCAAGGTTTCCAAAGGGATTGCTGAGTTTGAGGATAAGTTGATGCATATTTGTGTGGTCCATGGGAGTAGAAGTGGACCCCACCACTCGGCTAGGTATGATGCGAAACATTTCTTGCTCTATGCATCTGTAGTTAGTCGGGAAGAGCTTGATTTGGGAAAGCATAGGGTGGACCTCACGAGGCTGCTTCCTGTTACATTGGAGGAATTGGAAGAGGAAAAGAGCTTGGGAACGTGGACTACAAGTTTTAAGTTGTCAGGAGAAGCTAAGGGTGCTGTAATGAATGTTAGCTTTGGTTATACAGTGGTCCGGGATGGTCTCATCCCACCTGGAAATGGTCAGAATCTTTCGCGACTCTCAAGTTTGAAGCAGAAAAATGAGAGAACAGTGAAACCTAGTCCTAGATCTGGGCCAGGTGATGGCAAGGGCACGGTACATCGTGCCAGAAGTCTTCCTGGTACTTCTAACCAACAGCTTCTTGACTCATCTGTATCTGTGGATCATGTAAAGGATCTTCATGAGGTGTTGCCAGTCTCAAGGTTGGAAGTTGCTGTACTAGAAAATATGCCACATGGGAAATCTCATGAAGAAAAATTGGATGCTTCAGTTGATTGCGGGTTTGATGTTGATGTGTGCACCAGACATCTTAAGTTAATAAAACCAGATTCCTTCCCTGAATCTGAATCCAGTCAAAAAAGTGTTGATGATGTGTGTAAGAGTTCTGAATCTCCATCAGGGGAATGGAAGGAACTTAGTACTAATGCTACTGAGGTCAACACTGATGGTAATATACAGGTGGCTGTTAAAGAGGGCACTAAGATTTGTCCTGAGGACGTGGGAAATGGTAGTAACAGCAATTGTCTAGTGATGCATGACATCAAGAAGGATGACCTATGCTCAAAAGACGCTTTGATGAAAGAACTTGAATCTGCTTTGAATAATGTGTCAAATTTGGAAGCTGAAGTATCTGATTCTCAAGAAGAAAATGACTATTGCATGGATGTCAAAACTGATGACCAAGCAAGCAGTAAGGAGAGCTTGCCTAGCTTGGATGATTTGACTGAATCTGTGGCAAGTGAGTTCCTGCAAATGTTGGAGATTGAGCATAGTCCATCTGGCCTCACTCCAGAAAGTGAACCTGATTCACCAAGGGAGCGCTTGTTGAGACAATTTGAAAAGGATTCCATAGCCAGTGGTTATTCTCTGTTTGATTTTGATGTCTGGAATGAGGACCAAGAAGAATGTGGTTATGAAGCCTTGCCTAATTCTGGGCAGGGGGACTTGCCTGAAGATTTCGATCTATTGTTACTCGGCCAAGTTGCTGAGGAGGATCAGATGGGAACTCAGGCCATGAATAGCAAGATGTCAGCCAAAATGTTGGAAGGCTTGGAGACAGAAGCTTTGATGCGCGAATGGGGCTTGAATGATGCAGTTTTTCAGTGCTCACCTCCTAAAAACTCTAGTGGCTTTGAGAGTCCGGCTGATTTGCCTCCTGAAGAGCCACTTGAATTGCCTCCTCTTGGTGAAGGACTAGGTCCTCTTTTGCAGACAAAGAATGGTGAATTTTTGCGATCTATGAGTCCTTCACTTTTCAGGAAATCCAAACTTGGTGGAAGCTTGATCATGCAAGTTTCTAATCCTGTTGTGGTACCTGCGGAAATGGGTTCGGGAATAAATGATATACTGCAACAATTGGCATCAGTTGGAATTGAGAAGCTCTCTATGGAGGCAAATAAGCTAATGCCTTTGGAAGATATCACCGGGAAAACGATGCAACAAGTAGCATGGGAAGCTTCGTTTGCTCTGGAAGGACCTGAGAGGTCTGTCCCTAAATAGCCTGTTATGTGGAATTATATATATATATATATATATATATATTTTTTATTCATCTAGTGATATGTGCTCATTTGACTCTCTTTCTCGGTGCAGGCAAAGTTTATCACCACACAAAGTAGAAATTGGGGAAGATATGTCTGCATGGAAAGAGAGCATGAAGGAAAGATCATCTGCACCAAGATCTAATAAGTTCAGTTCAAGCTCTGTGGGTAATGAGACAGGCTCTGAGTGTGCGTCCCTTGAATATCTTGCTCCTTTGGCCATGGATAAGATTGAAGCTCTTTCGATTGAGGGGTTGAGAATACAGTCTGGCATGTCAGATGAGGATGCCTTCACGAACATTAGTGCAAAGTCCATTGGGGAAGTTTCAGCCCTTCAGGGGAAGGACATAAACATCAGTGGATCCCTTAGTTTGGAGGGAGCTGCCGGATTGCAATTGTTGGACATAAAAGACAGTGATGATGACATTGACGGTTTAATGAGTTTGTCGCTTTCTCTTGATGAGTGGTTGCGGCTGGATTCTGGGGACATTGGTGATGAGGATCAAATAAGTGAACGGACTTCAAGGATACTTGCTGCTCATCATGCTAGCTCCTTGGAATCAATCCGTGGGGGGTCAAAGGGGGAGAGAAGGCGGGGCAAAGGATCTGGAAAAATGTGTGGGTTGCTGGGGAATAATTTTACTGTTGCACTAATGGTGCAACTTCGTGATCCTCTAAGAAACTATGAGCCAGTTGGTACTCCTATGCTTGCTCTCATTCAGGTTGAGAGAGTTTTTGTCCCGCCAAAGCCAAAAATATATTGCAAGGTTTCGGAAGTAAGAAGTAACAATGAAGATGATGAATTGGAGTCAATGGCCAAGGAGGAGACAAGAGAAGAAAAGGCATTGGAAGAGGAAGAGATCCCTCAGTTTCGCATTTCTGAAGTACAAATTGCTGGTCTGAAGACTGAACCTGGCAAGAAGAAGCTCTGGGGCACAACAACCCAGCAACAGTCTGGCTCTCGTTGGCTGCTTGCTAATGGAATGGGGAAGATCAATAAGCATGCACCTGTAAGATCAAAGGCTGTATCTAACAGTTCCTCTGCCAGTCTGACAACAAAAGTGCCATCTGGTAATTCTCTGTGGAGCTCAAAATGGAGGAAATGACAGCATTGCATTTACGTACCCTGCATCCTAATATAGTTGGACGATTTTATGGAATCAACCTGGTCCACTAGTTAAGCGTGGATTTGGTTGTCTGAGGAATCATCTTCACCATACTAGTTTGCTGCAGCAGAGTTCTCTAAGGAACTGCAGAAGTTATTGCGAACTTGGGATGTGACTTGTGGTTGGGGTCTGCATAAAGATTTCGTGTACTTCTCAATCAAATATCAATTGAGGCTTAATGAGGTAAATTAGACAGATGCCTTTGTTGTATGTATCTTCTTGTCTTTCTGTAAATTTATGGGTTTTATAATCATCCTTTCGTTCGTTGTAATTTATGCCCATATCTAAGGAATAGTGTTGTTGCCATTTGTTTTGTCAGTGGAAAAGGGATCATGACGAGTCACTAATTCCTAATGCGTCTGTGACAGAAGCCAATAAAAGTTGATCCTTCTTGTCTTTTCGTTCCTTTTATCATCCCGAGTTGTGTCTGTTGGGAACAGTACTGGACGCTTGGATCTATAATATTGACACGGAGTATTGTAAATAATAATAATTTAAAATAAAAAAAAAAAAAAAAACCTGAACTTGAATTTGTTCATGTTTCTGTCCGTAGAGAAATTTTTTGAGGAGGCACACGGATCTTGTTCACGAATTATGGCTGGCATTTCAATCAAACAAAACCAATGTAACCAATCGCTTGATGTGAGCCACTCTTACAGCCTTAAAAGATCCTGATAGTTGTATCCGACCAAATTAATCTTGGTTCAGTGCATTAATTGGTCAGAGTTGCTGCCTTATTAGGGCACGTAAATCCATCCCGCAAATTATCGTGTACTTTAGCTGTGGCGTAGAAAAGGTTGTCAAAGTGGATGTTACTCAAAAAGTTTCTATCGAGTCCCTGCTGTCTTATAGCCGCACTTGGGGTCTTTGAGAGCCTAACGTGCTCCAAAATTGGAGGACCAGTCATCAAGCCAGTGATCATTAGCCACTTGTATTCTACATAAAACACGAACAGATAGCATACCCCCTGCATCAACTTTAACGATCAAGCTGTTGACGAGAACTAGAAAAAATCATTTCTTAAGGAACAGCGGGATAAACTTCAAACACAACGATCTTTAATATCTAGAACGGGGGGCAATAAATTACTTCACACACCACAAATGGCAGCTAAACTCAGCACCATCAGAAACAAGATTTGGAATCAGGTGACAATAGCTCAGAGAATTCCACACTCTGGTAGGACTGGTTCGCTAACGAGGGCATCATATTCCCAAATTCAGAAAAAAAAAATACCAGGCACGCTACGAATCTGCAAACTACCACGAACTAAGCCAATAACAAGTCCCTAACAGCAAATTACACAATTCATATGCCGTTGCAGAAATGAAAACCTGACTATTAAAGTGTTAGCTAAAAAGTGAAACATCAGAAGGGTACAAATGGGAGGGCAACACCACCCCCCCCCCCCAAAAAAAAAAACCTTTAAACATCAAGGTCGTGCTCTCTTGTTGCTGCATGACGGGCATTTGTATTGCTTGATATGCTCAGCCCTGGCAGGAGTAATCTTCACGCACTTTCCATGGAACCATTTTTCACATATGTCACAACAAATCCAGAATTCATCAGTTGCATAGTTTTCCCCACATGCTCCACATAAAGTATCTCCTCGCTCTTCATCATCTTCCTCATCCAGTACCTCTTCCTCATCCTTTGGCTGTGCCTTTGAATATTTGACAGATTCAGATCCTCGCTGTTGTTTTTATACAGAGGAGTGAGATAATGATGAACAGTATAGCATTTAACACCAGTTTAGCTGAGTGAAACCACGAATGATTTTCTCCATAAAGAAATCATTAACTCTGACTAACAGACATTTGACATCTCCAACTATTGCTATCACATAATTATTGAGGAAACTGCAGCAAGAAATATATGCATATTCATACAGAGGCCAAGTCCCTGTATCTTTACTTGTTAAGTGTCTCATGTCCCATATTGAAAGGGAATCAGAATCAGAAAATGAAAGGGTAAATCAGTTAAAGCATAAACAATATGCTAGGTTAACCTATGAGGGGAACCCAATAACTTAATACACACAAGTTAAGCCAACAATTCCAGTGAAATCCATGGACTAAGAACAGGCCCACTAGTGATAAAAATTTAACAAAAAACAAACAACCAACTAGACAAGGCAGAAAAGAAGTAAAAACTAGACCGGGGTCAAGATCCCAAAGGCGTGTTTTATTTAGTTGCAGGAAGATGAAAGGTTGTTACTAAATATCTGCTAGGTACTTTACCAACACTTCTATCAGCTATTTTTACCATTGATCACAAGCTGCCAGTTAGCTAAACCCAAAGCACACATAAGCATCTAACCATTGCAATCAGCCCAGATGATTTTGCTACCCAGAAGCCAAATTTCTTACCTCACAGCCTATGACACACGTATCTTAATTTCCTTATAGAAAAGAGGTCACAATCCCACACAACAAAATGTATATGCCAATCCACACTCAGACAGCTTCAAACTCAAGACCACTATAGAATTGGTTTCTAAAACCTTTGCTTGCCACTAGTACCACAAATGTAATGGAAGAGAAAGGCGACTCTACCCAGTGAAATTGTGGGAGCTGGGGTTTGAACCCCCAATCTCCTCCCAAGAGCCTTGCACTTATGGCCAACCGTGCTAGTCTGGTTAGTTCTATCCAGTGCACACTACTAAACATGTTTATTAGGGACAGAAAGGATGGCTAAAGGATTAAACCATCAAGATGACACATAGAACAGTGAAATCAATACAGCGTGAATAAGAAACCTAGGAAGAAACTTAGAGAAATGAAATGTGCATCTCTAAAGATACAAATGCTTGACAAGTCAGACATACAACAGAAGAAGAATAGGGAGAATGTAGCTGGCCCATTTAGACTCAACCAATTAACCCAAGCTATGCAGTCCAGTAACTTGAACAAAACCCACGCAAGTTTTGAATGTGCCAATAACATCAATCAGCCTAGATTAATATTTATTTGCCAATCAAAGAAAGAAATCAATTTTACCCCTTTGGAGCTTGACTTGGATTTGCTACTGCTGTGATTTGACACAGATACTTTCTCCTTTGCCTGTTTCTTTGCAGACCCAGTCACAACCTCAAATATTGTGGGTAGATCATTAATCATAGTGAAGAGGCGCTTCCTGCATCACAATTACACTGCATTGTGTAGGAAGTAATACTTTGGAGCAAAACTCCTTTACATCATTCAGCCACATAAATTACAAATAAAAGATAACAAAATCATATTTTATGGAAATGCAGTAAATCAATTTCTTGAAAACTGTCTAAATGCATGATTAAGCAATTGGTTTAGAGTTCTTGCATCTAGTGTAACTAATAATTCATGTTACAAGTCCCCAGTCAGCCTCTTTGGACGGCAGAACAGTATTGACCCACAACATATTGTCTTTTCATCAGCCATTCTCACAATATACCCACCATTTCACACAAGGCACAAAGCTCATAAATTAATACTGTATTATGCTGATAACAGGACAAGCTGGAAAAAAACTGCATCAGTTCATAGACAAAAAGATCTTGGTTAAGATCCATAGTTTCATATTCTATACTGACATCCAAATGGTTCACTGAAGGTCTATGTATAACAGGTACTCCAACCAAAGAATGACTTGGTTGTCAAAAATCTGAAAGACATAAACTTCCCATTTCCCAGTTTTTTTTCTTTTTTTTTTTTTTTTTTGACCGTTTGAAGGATTAACACCCAATACAAATTGACTTACATTAGATCCAATTAAGCACAAGCTGGTGGAATATTTGCATAAAATTTCTCAATATATTGCATATGACACCATTAATATGAGAGCAAGGGATGATTAAAACTGAATATCAATGTAAATTATGAACACATCAGTTATGCTATGAATGGAGAAGTAGATTTAAATATTGAGTAGTTTGTGGCAATAAAAAGACTTAGTATTTCCACATTGGATTGTCAAACAAAAATGCTAGAAGAGCAAGGGGAAAAAGATATTACCTGTCAGCTTTATCAAATCCAAATCTAGCACCAAAATAGAAAGCCACAGCAAGTAGCCAGGCATCACTATGAACAGCAACTAGAGAGAGCCAGTCCTTTTCTTGCATTCCATCTCTGGCAAAGTTAATTCCTAAAGCAGGCTCTGGGAGCTCTGGAGGCACTTCTTCCGCAGGCAAATTCACTTCCCATTGCTCATTAGGGAATCCATACAAGCAAAGATTCTCTTTCTCTGCAAGGTACATAAGTTAATTATATATCCTACAGTCATTGATTGGCTTCGGAGAGCCAGCACAGTAGGTTCAGAAACCTACTTATATTCTACAGGATATCCATAAGTTAAATTACGGAGTAAAACAAAACACCAATACAAGCATACATATATACATGCAGGTGTGCGTCTTGACATGAAAATGCAATATGCACAACTCATAAGCAGTTAAACATTGAATGTAATCAAAACATCTGTGCTTTTTAACATCTCCCTGATAATTTTCAGCTACTGGTTTTTACCGAGTCTTTTGCAAGAAACACTGATGAAGTCATGAATAAGAACCTTGACTCTCATTAATTAACAGAATTGATTTTTATTTTGAATTTAAAATTTGCGTCCCATGCACTAAGGAACCGTGACAATCATGAATGCAACTCTATCTCTGATGCTCCTCCACAATTGCATCATCTAAGGCAGAAACATTAAAATCCACCAACCTCGAGAAGAAACATGTGAACAAATCTCATTTTTCAATAATGAATTATTGGCATAAAGCACGATCTTGTGGATCCCAGTAAGGCATAACGAGAGGAGATTTAAAAAGAAAGATAAAATTTTGAAAACCTTTATTCTAAAATTAAGCCAGCTTGACATCATGAAAGGTCATTTTCCTTTTAATAAATTGTAATGCTACCCCCAAAATTAGGTAGAGAAGGCCGTTAATTATCCAGTATAGGCGAGAGAGAATGGAGATTGAAAGTAAGGAGTGCAAAAGCCAACGACCTGAAATAGCTAAATCCACAGTTGAAAGTTTGTAACTTCAGCAAAAATTCCAGTGAACCAACATGTAAGCTTTCAATTTCATGCAAAAACATGCTAACGACAGACCACAAGAATAACAGAACTTTTTATTACGGAAAACCAAAGACAGAATCAAAAACTCTGCAGAGATTAAAAACAAACACCCAAAGAGAGCCGGAAGTAGAAGCATAGACGTAGATAAGAATCATAACCAGGATCGCACTGCTGATAGAATTCTTCTACATCTGCAAAACAAACCCAGAAGCAAAACATCAGAACCGACAAGAAACCATAGCCCACAACGTAACTGACCCCCCCCCCCAAAAAAAAAGACACGTTACAAAACCCAAAACTTTAACTCAGAATATTACACCCAAAAAAATAAAAAACCCAAAAACATTAACCCAGAACATTAAAAAGGAAATAAAAAGAAAACGAAGGAAAAGAAGTTCTCTTTTTTTTTTTTTTTTGTTTTGTCAATAAACAAGAAAATGGAAAGAGAACCGGTGGTTAAAGCTTTGATCATTCCAGCTCTACGGCCCTTGAAGTCTCTGAAAACATCCTCCACTGTTCGTGGGTTGTACTGCCCGCTTGCATCCATTTCCGTACAAATCCACACAAATTTTCTCAATTCTTTCACGTTGTGGCCGGCGAGCGAAAGCGACAGACTAGAGAGAGAGAGAGAGAGAGACGGGGGAGGACGATAGAGAAAGAAACTACTACTATAGTTTAGAAAAGGGTACTAAGAAAGAAAGAGGGACATGAATGAATATATGATTAATTACCCAGAGAAGATGAAGCATTTCAGTAGCAGCTGACAACTGCACAGGAGAGTTAGCAGGTTGCTACAAATATATATAAATAGATTGGATTCCACCTTTGGATTTTCCTTTCTTTATAAAATAGTAGAGTCTTACTGATAATATTTGGGAAAAGAATTTTTTTTATCTTATTTAATAAAAAAAAAACCAGAAAAAGAAGAATGGTTGGTAAATGAGAGTTGGCAGGCAAAAAAATTACTTCTTCACTCACCCTAGTCCTAGGTCCTAACCCAAAATTATTTGGTACTTCTGTTCAAATTTCTTCACTTTTTGGTTTTTTGCCCCTTTTCTTTTTTTTGGTTATTTATAACAATAACAATAATAATAATAATATTATTATTATTATTATCATTGTTATACAATGAAACGGAACGGGATGATAAGGAGTCCAACGTGGCTGGCAAGCATTTGTGAGGACAAAGGAGGCAATGCTAGCGTGAGCCGCGGCACTGTGGTGCCTCTTGACAACCCGTGCACTGTGTAGGTTCGTTCTGGCAGTATGGATGGATGGATGGATGGATCTTGATCGAACGGGAAGAAGTGGGGAGGAAGGATATGGGAAGAGGATTACAATCAACTGTACACGTGTACGTTACCTATTTTTAAGGAGAGACGTGTCGCTCATCAATGGTCTCCTGAACAGCCCATCTAGGGTTGGCCTTGGCGCCCACCTCCCACCCCCCAAAAACCCCTTTTGCGATCTTGGAGGAAAACGGGGCGCCCCCCGCGGGGGAGGGGGGGGGAACGCTTTTGTTTGCGAAACTCGGACGAGAAAGGAGAGGAACGCATGAATTGATTGTGTTGAAAGGCTAAACGGGGAGACATGTTTGCAATCGATTGAAACTATGTGGTCGGTTCGTGGCTCCGAGGAGCCAACGCATATTTATACAAAATTGTGTGGAAACCTTGGATTTTTGTAATTTGACGATTGTGCCCATAGCTCTAAGGCTGTCGTTTTATCCGATTTGCCCTTATTCGTCGAGGCCTCAAAGTCAAAAAGCTGCCTCCGATGCGAGTTTGTTTGTTCTCTGCTAATGGCATTTTCGTAAAACGAACGAGGGCCGCTTTCCTTACGTTTATGCGTATACAATGCGCGCGCACCCCCGATCCATGCCGCGGCACGAGGCTTCAGCATTTGACGCCTGTTTGAGGGCCAATTGTGACTGCCGCCGCCTGCGTACCATGTATGCTTCCTTCCTTCTGGGACACGCGAGACTAAGAAATGATGGAGTATGCTGTTGCGTAGGAACAAAAATTTCATTCTCCCAATCAATTTCACTTCGAGGCCACAACTGCCGTTCAGAAAATTGAGATTCTTGTTTAATTTGGTACGTCGTAGAGCTCAAAAAATTGACAATTACGAACGTAGCAGCCGAGTCACACCCTATGTGAATGGAACTTGTGGCAAACTAGTTGGAAGTCCCACGTAAATTTTTACCGTGTTGACTCTGTAACAATATGACAAGAGTCTCATTTACTAGGTCCATAATCATACAATTGGCTCCAATTCGTCTAAAAATATTCCAGACGGTGAATATGAACCCATTTCATTATCCTAACACCTAAAATAGCAAGGACGGCACAGTCGCTACAGCCTTCGACAAAACTATCTCCCAAGCCTTTCTAATAAGTGGTCGAGAATGTGCCAAGGACAATGCTGGGGTGGCCAAGCAACAGATATACTACAATGTTCAACAGCGGGGGACTTCAAAAATACCCAGATTGTCAAACCAAAAGGTCCACGAAGATACATACAGTACATTGCTTGGACAGGCAGTATACAATTCAGGTTTCACATATTCTTATTTCGGTGCAACTGATAAAGTCAGAATTGACTAGCCAACAAGAAGTTTTTCAAAGAATTGTATGGTGTACAGAAGGCCACTGCCATTCTTCTTGGCCTCCTCTGAAGCTTTTAATGCAAAAAAGATCCCTGTTAGCCAGAATGGGTTCAACTAGGTTAAGTGAGCGGCGATTCCTCATAGAGAACTTTTGGTTGCTGCAACTTCAGAAAAAGGTAGAAATACTTTGAGGTCCAGCAGAGGATCAGTTTATAATATCTCAAAGTTCTACATGCAAGAAGTCATGCCAAGAAGTCACCTTCCCTGACAATCTGGAAGCAGAAACCCATCAAGAATTGAATAAAGATGGTGTGAGAGATGTGGAATGGTACTAGGGCCAGCGCATCAGATAGTAAGTTTTCTCAAGAGTACAATTCTACATCAAGTGATTGAATAAACGATTCTGAGTACAATTGTACAGCAAATGCCCTTAGTCCTATTTCTTCGAGGTTCTAAGCCCAAGGAACAACTTTCTGGGAAGAAAAAAGGTCTACAGCACAGGAAGCAGGGAATTTTAAGACCATAAAATCACAGGAGTCAAGAATGAAGGGGTGCCAATGATCCATGAATTTCAGGACCCAGTATGAACTTAGCAGGTGGGGCTAACAGGCCAAAAGTCATGCCAAATCCCTATCATAAAATCAATTTGTTTGTTTAAGAAGATCATTAGAAAAATCCACATTAACAGCAGAAAGACAATGCAATCAATAGCTGTCTGACACCTTCTCTCTAATTTTTACTGTGTTAAGGCGATTTATTTTCCATTCCTTTCCTTCTTTTGAGAGAGTTCAGAAAGGTTCAAGAATATTATCACCTTTGTTACTGTGGAATGGTTCATTTTCTGTTTTCTCAGAAACATGATTTCCAAGAAACTCCTGAATAGTTCTCCAGTAATGATCCCCACCGGCCAGCCACGTGTCCATATGCATGCCATTAGGAAATTCCACAAAGATGCATTCCCTGTTATGTGCAGCAGCTTTAGCATAAAGAAGTTGCATATGAGATGGAGGAACCATCTCGTCTTGCAGCCCAGAGAGAAAAAGGATTGGCTGCTTAATCTGCAATTAACAGGTCAATTTTTATAAGAAGCAGATAGAACCAAGGAACATTATAGAGATAAAATGCAGAGAGACATACTGAGCTAATTTACCAGTTGTTGATATCACAAATACAATCTTCAAATAGCAGTGAAAAAATCAGGAGGTGGCCTCATAGTGGCACCATCACATGCATTTTTGGTTTTCAATTAATGTTCTTGTGCAAGCTATAGATAAGTATGAGTGCACATATCCACATATTGTACAACCTATTGTGAAATGATGGAGTAGACATACTAGAGTTTGTGGTTTGAGTTACAGAAATGCCTCAGCAGGACATTAAAATGAAAAATGCTAGCAGCAGAATGCAAGAATTCAGCCAGCTATCAAGACTCACCTGGCCAATTACATCAATGGTACTCCATGGAGAGCGAACTAGAAAATTAAGGATTTTAGGAACTTTTGAACCAGTTCTTCCAATAAACCACTTTAGGAAGGGAAGTAGAACTCCAGCCATGTCTAGAATGGATGTAAAAGTGTTTTCAAGTATCAGTGCAGCAACCTACAAGATATAGAACAGAGAAGATAATTAGTGAATATGTGAAGCACAGCACATTCAATACTGAGACCTTAAAATGAAAAATGCTAATTCAATTAAGAGCATAAAAAACAAAAAAAGATGGTACTCAAATCAGACATCTAATAACAATTAAGAATGGGCAGTTTCTTTTGCTCATTCTTATCGATCAAAAGGATCATTACAGCTACAATTATGCACCAAAAAGCCCATGATAATCATGTTTAGCATAATCCTGAGTTGAACAAAGAAGCACTACACAATTACAGGTTGCCTTGGACATTATTTACCATGCACATCACAAGAATCCCTTGATTGGCAATTAGCAGAGTCATCAATGGAATATACTCCAAAACAGTTAGATTCATGCCAAAAAGATAATAGCAAATTCAACATTAGAGAATATGGCATACCCACATTAGGTACCAATCAATCTATTTGTTATTAGCAAACACAATTTGCAGTCCCATCTATGTGCTGCTAGGAACAACAATTGCTCTTTCACATCCACATCTCTAGATCATCTGACAAAACTATATGATAACATGGATTTGACTCTCAATCCTATGCTTGCTTCAATCTAACCTTGCAACCACTACAACCTAAACTACAATAGTGATATGTGCTACACACAGCTAAACCACTTTATTTGGCTCTCTTGTAAAATGCAACCCATATAGCTACTTTAACTTTCCAAAAGTAAGCTGTCATTGTTACTCTAACTCCTACATCTGGAATCCTACTTGAGCACAACACTCAAGAATCTATCCTGTTGTTCATTGCTTCTGCCTCTCCTCTAATTGATAAATATACATGTACTGATACAGAAGTATGAATTTCTTTATCCATTTTAATCACTTTCTGACTACAGCTTGTGACCCTACCTAAAACAATACAAAATAATAGTATATTTAGAAGAGGATGGAGGTGGGCGGGGACCTAAATTCTGGAATCCTAAAAATCACTTTTGACTAAAAGAATTCAAAACAACTCCAATAGTTGCTTTAAACAGTACCTTATCAGGATTGTTTTTGGTGAGAAGAGCCCCAACAGCACCACCAAGTGACCTCCCAAAGACAACAATTCTACTCATGTCAATGTCACTCCTTTGAGAGAGATGATCCAATGCTGCCTATCCAATTCAAGAAAAATGAAATGCAGAGTGAGATAATAGCAAGAACCCAAACAGTTGAAACTTCTGAAAGTCAATATGAAAGAGCTAAGAGAAAGGCAAACCTGAGCATCCCTTGTAATGCCATGTTGAGAAGGGTATCCATCACTTGCTCCATAGCTGTATGTGTAAAGGAAGGAATGAAATATTTAATTCACTCAGTCAGGTAACAGCAAGTATAAATGGATCCCAACCAAATTTAGATAAATGAAAACAGAAACTTTGACATATAACCACAAAGGCATACCCCCGGTATGAAAGCATGAAGATGTTGCACTGCAATTTCTGTATCATTATCCGAACCATTTCAAGACGGTGAGCAATATCTGAGGGAAACAGTTACGGCCACTACAAAAGAGTTTCGGCTGAAGAAAGTGGAACTCATGGTCTATTAGCCGTCTCAAGTTACCATTAAAAATTAACCATTTAAGGAAAAAAAAAATACAAACATAAAAAATTGCCAATCTTCACATCTAATTAAGGTGGTGAAAAGGATACTTCCCGCATTTTCTTGGAAAAACAGGATGGTTGGACCTGGAAGACCAGCAACAGAATACTGTCTTAAATTACTAGAAACCAATCATGAGTGTGGTAAAGAATCAGAAATCGTAACAGCCGGGGAAATAATAAGGAAACATGAAAAATACTGTCTTGGCAAACATTACACAGGAGCAACGTCTACGTTAATGCATGTCTGTATCTATGTAAAAGCAATGGCACTGCACCATCAACAGGCTGCTATTTGTTCGGGTTCACAAAAGCAAGTATCAATATATAGTCACAAGGGCCATCACACAAAAAAAAAAACAAAATCATGAGTATACCGTCAATCAATTTCTAATTCTAGCCTTTCCGTCTTGATATATTCCAAAAGCCGCCCAATGCCACAGCATTTTACATGTCCACGCCAATTTCTCGTATACACTTCCCAGTAAATAACGAAAAACAAGAAGATTTAAACAGCACAGAAGACAACTAGCTACTCCAGAAATTATTACCAAAAAATAATAATAATCATAAAAAATAAAACAAATTTCTAGCTTCCACAAGTCGTGCCGTGCCATATTTAACATCAATGAAACTCAAATTCAACACAGGAATGGAGTAAATTTTAGCACAGCTTCAAGCCGTATAGTTAGGTCCAGTTAGTGACCCCCCCAAAAAAACCCTAATTTACTGAACAGAGGTAAAAATATATATATAAAAAAAATTAAAAAAGGACAATAGACAGATTCTGGAGTGACGTAGTGACCTCGGCATTCGGGAAAGAGCTTGATGAACCAAGCGTGGAGACGGACGCCGTCGGCTGATCGGAGCCAGACGTCCTCGTAAGAGAGACGGAGGCGGGCGGGAGTGATCGAGTAGGATTTGGCCAAACCGGGCAAGACCGGGACGTATACAAGCCTCTCCTGGAAGGCCACCAGCAGAGCCATCCCTGCCACCACTATCCCTCCCACTCCGTAGAGCAACCAGTTCACGTACGACGCCATTTTTGCTCCACACTCAAGCCGTTTCGGCTTTCCCAATATTTTTCCCTTTATTTATTTTATTTATTTATTTATTTATTTTCCCTCCCCGCCTCGCTTTTTTGTTTATTCATTTATTTATTTATTTTATTTTGTTCGATTCGACGCTGGCTAGTCGCTGTAGCTGCTGCGTCGTGCCTTTGCGCGTTTCTATCTTCTTTTTTTTTTCTTTTTCTTTTTCCTTTTTTTTTTTTTCATTTTCCTCGCGTCTAAAAGGTAAAATTTGTGCTCACTTTAATTTGATTTTGGCTTTCATAATACGGTCGGCCAAATGTAGATTTATATTCGTATCAAATTTTTTCCGTACATAAAGTCCTTTTTCTAAATAATACGAATATTTTTCTCCTATCCGTAACATTTTATATAAATTTGTGATTAATATTACTTTTTCCCTGAATATGAAAGCTTAGAAAAATACTACTCTCTCTCGCTCTTTCTGTGTGTCCTGTGCGATGAGCCCCCGTGTAAAGGCCAAAAAAAAACAAAAAACCAAAGTGGGAATGGCGCTGAGATCTACTATTAATCGTTTCTGTCACGATACTTAAATTAGACTTACCTCGGCGATTGGATAATGAAATCTTTGAGAGCTTATTTCATATGCAAATATTTATCATTTTTGTTGCACAGGATTTTGCGAATGTAAAAAGTATCTAATTTGAATGTTGTGCCGAAGATATTATAGGTTTTAAGGAGGCTGATGATGTCATGAAATTAGACCTCTCGTTCACATACGTAATATTTAATTAATTTTGCGTAAAAAAATGAATTAAATAAATTTTTAGAAAATTAGACGGACGAGTAGAAAATATAAAGAAAGAAATAAAAAAATTAAAAAATATAAAAGTAAATATTTTGTTGAATAAGTAATTTATGCGGGGTATAAATGAAAGAAATGATTTATTTATATTTTATCAAGAGAATATTTTATAATAATAAAATATATTTTAAATATATACTCTGTAACAAATCTTTAAATGTGAGTGTTTCTATACGTTTTTGGGACGTTCTGTAAGCTTATTTTCGAGTCTCATTTTATGGTATCAGGGCTCTATTGTGAGCGGTTTAATTTTCTGGGGTTTGACCCGAGGGAAAGCCGCAGGGGAATAATGCTAAACCCTCCGCCCAGTTCAGTTCCTGGTCTAATAGCCCCAACAGTCAGCCCTATGTCACGGGGTCATTATTCCTTCCCAAAAGGTGAAAAAGGTAATGATGCCGTGACAATACGATATCAGAGCCTATCTCTCCTGAGATCTTGATTTACACAAAATGTCGAGGATTTTTAATTTCACTAGCTCGGTGGGTGTTCAAGAATATTGATAAGAATGTTGATAAATTTGGTACAGAAGAATATAACAAATCGTGGTCATCTCATTTTTATATTGTAAAAAAAAAAAAAAATTTGAATTTTATAAACAAGTGTATTGCACATTGAGAAGAATGTAATGACTCCGTGAGACTTAACTGCTGCTGATTGCAGTGGACCTTCTTTTTGATTTTCGAGGCCAACGAACTAAAAATAGAGTGCGGCGTGACCACCGTAACAAGTCCAATCATACCGAGGAAACTTGCTGAAAAATTCATGGAAAGCCAGTGAAGTAAATTGAAGGCCTCACGGCCAATGCGAACCCAATTCGCTCAACTCATGTTGCAGAATTATCCCACGTTGTTGAAGAGTCAAATCAATTTGACCTTTTTTTCAAGCGAGTCGAAGTGTTACAAACAGATTCTAAATTAAACTAGGGTTTTCTAAGGTTCTTTAAGTTTATTATTTCTCACTCTTCTATATCTTTTATTGCCTAACGCAGTAATTCCCGTACTCCTTTATATCTCATATAATTTCAAATAATCTATAGAATATTGATTCCGGAGCATCTGACCATATTACTGGATATTTTATTCTATTTTCTACATATGAAGTCCTTCGGAATGGTATAAAATTTGATGAAACCCTTTGGTAGGCTATTGGTTAAGGAACCATTATTCTTCCAAATTTAACGCCGAAATTTGTTTTACATATTCCCAACTTTTGGTGCGACTCTTCGTCTATGAGCAGATTAGCTAAAAATCTTAACTGTACCGTATAACATTTTCTTCCTTTTCACTAGAATTTCGAGACCCGGAACGATGATTAGCAGTGCCGAGGAGCCGATTAACTAGAAATCGAAAAAAAAAAATCAAATCGTACGGACTAATTGTTTAGAATTAACTGGCCATTGATTTTCTGTGCCCACTGATTTATTTTTTCATAAATGATCTTTCATATCTTCTCCATAATCACAGATAGGTCTAAATAGAGAATTAATTTGGTGTATATATTACTTTCCTGTTGAATAAAAATTCAAAAGGCAGAAATTTTATTTTCAATTCCCATTTCGGGACCAGCAGTTTGGACCACTTTCATTAGTTCTCAAACCCATCTCGATCACGTCAACATAATTAAACAATGCAAGGAAACAGAAAAATATCAATAGGTTGACGAACCCTTCTCGCAGTTTTCACAGGAAATGCGGTAACATAATAAAGAGAAGAAGCCAAGGATGAGTTGCCCGCCCGGTGACTTGGTCTTGTTCGTTCTCCAATATCACCGGACAAAGGATCAAGAGCACAGTGTTGGGTTCCGCGGACATAGAGCCTCCCACTGCTTCACATGTGCCTACCAACGGGTACAGAGATGCCCGAGAACAGGCTATCTGGTGGCCTAATTATGACATCACTGTTGCAGACGCCAATGAGATCGGAGCAGCTTGTATGTGAAGCACCAGATTGGCCGGTTCCTGAGCAAGAAGTCTCACGTTTGAATTTCGTGTTCTTTTGATGCACATAGATGGTCTCAGAGACGCCATCCTTATTGGTGGTTGGACCTGGATTATACTGTTGAAGCTTTTTTGTACCGAGAAAGCGTCCACCCGTTCCCCTGACCCTATTTAAGGCATGACGATGCCGAGATTCATGAAGATATGGCTGCATTTCATCGGCAATGATGATAAGTGATCATAAACAATATCTTATTGAAACAAAGGCATTGGATTGTTATTATCATTATAGAACTCAGCCATGGTAGGATTGTGCTTCCAGCAAGTAATATACCTTCTTGGGCATCTTTTTCCTCACTATGGCAACTCGTAAGGCCCCATGTAACTACAGAGTTCTTCTCCACACTAATAACAATAAATGCTGATCGACCATACGTACCTTTCGAGTTTTGAAAAGCTTGTTTTGGGCCTCTAGCTTCGCACGTGATTGTCTCCTCCTGAGAATTCCATGGTACTGTTTGGCATTGACATAAATGGGGCCCTCATCTGCAATACTGAAAGGGAGAGGGACTCTTGTAGCTGTCATCCTTGCCATCTGGGGAGCCAGCTGAGGCTGAATCTGGTAAATTCCAAAGATAATCTTGTCGTGAACGTGTAAAAATAATAGAAAAACCCAGATCATCACTTTAGCCCGATTAAGTTTCATCTCCATAAGTCAGCCTACCAACTCAGGAACACAAAACAGCCCAACTACCATACATTCCAAACCCATGAATGTATTTAAATCAAGCATAACTCTTTGACAAACATCAAGAATGATTAACACCTACTAGAAGATCACATACTCTCACAGATACAAAACTACTGCCACCGAAGACAAAGATTTCTTAATAAATATTAATCCCACTTCAGAGTTGCACCAGTTCATAGATGACAAATAAGCACGATATACTGAATGTGATACCCACGATAGCTTGTGGTCCATAGGGGGCGAGAATCCCATGAAGGTAAGGATCAGCACATGGATAAGGAACAGAAGCCTGAGTTAGAAGAGAAAAATTAGTTTCAAACTAAGCTGATGAGAATAAAATCATGAAAGAAGATAAAATCATGAAAGAAGTAGCTCAACCTACCACTGAATGGCTAGAATCAGCATGTGAAGTAGCAAATGCAACATCTGCAGAGCTTAACAAGAAAAATGGCTTCATGTTGCTTTTCACGCCCTTTCCACAGCTTTGATCATGACCTAGTACATGGTGATGCAACCACTTTCACATTTTTGTTGCTCAGAAAAACTATATATAGCCATAAATTGATTAATCCAAGACTGACTTCTAAATAATCAGCTAAAGTAACCCCTCCAGCCACAATCAGAAAGCATTCAACATGATTGTGCACCATAATAAACAGATTGACTCTATCAACCTCCTAGGAAAGGTGTCAAACAGGATCAATTTAAAGGCAAGAACTGGTGTATCATTAAACATTTCACATGTCAAGACACTCTCTAGAGGATGTTAAGAATCCACATGGTATCTCTCCTTTGACAAAAAAGAAATAGAGCTACAACAACAAAACGAGGGCAAGACAATTGTTTCTAACACAACCATCTTCAAGATGGGAGTGACTAACTTGGGAAACAATGAAAATGCATAGGGCATGTATAGCAGCACAAAAGAAACAAAGCAAAGATGTGGAGGAGAAAGAAGTGCAATGATTTTAATATTCACAACTGATTACAAAATATTTCAAATGAAAAAAGAAATCACATTATTGAATGCCCTCAGATCATTTTCTAAAGACCAAATAATCTAGCAGCAACACAACCTAGGAAAAAAATCTCATGCTATACAACATTCAGTCACTGATGTTACTCCACATACATTGCAGCAAGAAAATACATTGCAAAAACACAAGGGATAGAAGGGCAATCCATGCAAAGAACAGCTATCAAACCAAACATTCATATGAAATCATCCAAATTCAACAACAGCTTATAAAAATAAGAACAGAGAATAAGACCTATGCACTTGCTGTAATTGAAAGGTTCTAAAAAGATATAAAGAAAAATTCAAGTTTTTTTGGCTCCTTGGAAACCATCTAGATGCAAAACAAATAAAAGGACAAAATGGACACCAAAAGGCTGTATATCCAATTTTCACTATCTAGCATGATGTTGCATTTCATTCGGAGGGGTGACAAGCTTAGAATTACACAAAAAAGAAGCCTTTTTTGTTATTACAAAAAGAAAAAAACAAAAAAAGCCTTGCAAGCATAACACAAAGAACAAAGAATACAAAATTGTGGATACTTCCATGCAACAAAAAGCTTATACCAGATTCTGAAGAAATGCATTGCTCTTGGGATTTGGTCCCTCCAACAGCACCAACTTCATTCTGAGATTGACCAATTGGTAGAGTTGAGGATGATTTTTGGTCTGGGGTTTGAAGACCTAAATGCTTTGCTTCATAACAAAGTTGGTGTGCAGGTTCCAGCCCAAATGTTATATTTTTGCTTAATGCCCGTTGAGTTTTCTGTTCATTTGAGTTCCAGCTTGATGGGCAACTAAGTGTGAACTCAGGTTGGCCAAAGTTTTTCTTGGGAAAGTTGTGAATTTTCACAGCCATCTAGTCTATCTAAATGCCCTCGACCTGATGAATACCCAGAAAATCTGTAAGACAAAAAAGGAGCACGGGTTCTTTATGGCTTGCTGTTGAAATTTATGACTGGCCATCCAAGGAAAACACAAGAAATAATGATCCATGAATGCCGATAAAGATGAAACTAAAAACAAAAATAATGAATTAAAAAAGGAAATGTGCTGCTGATGGAGATACAAAATAGACTATTTTGATATAAATAGAGAAATAAATGAGGCAACTATTTGGCACAGGATTTAAAAGAAAGAATCATGCAAAACAATGATACAAGATCCTAGTATTTCCAGTTACTACTATTTGGAGTTAGAAAGACAAGCTTTTAAGACCTTTATATACTTAGGCCCCAACCAATGGCTGCAGCAATTTCAAGCTTCACTTTGCAACATACCAACATCTCAATGATGCTTGTCCTGACAGTTTGTGAACAAGAAACACATAAAATCATGTATTAACATCAGAAACTGATCCAACCCAGAACTATAGCTGCAGAAAACATTTGCCTGCAATCTAACCATAGTCATAATGGAGATCCAGATAGAGATAGTAGTCATGGCAATTACAAAAATGAGGTGCAGTAGAGCATTTTTGGCGAAAATATGGGGAAATCAAAGCCTGAGGCAACAAAAATATACAAACACTTCATACTAAAATATGAGATACTGTAGCCTCACCCAATCCTGGACAAGAATGTTGTCTAACTATTTCTTTGGAGGCTGAAATGAACCCAGCCACCTTTGATATCAGGAATCACTTTCCAATGTAGCATGATAAGTGTCACAACTTCTGGAAAACATGGATTACAACTAAATTATTCCAAAATTGGTAAGAACATGATCTAACAACAATCCAAGACTCATGCAGCAATCAAGACAGTTACATGAGCTACGTGTATCTCCTCCACCATATATCTGCAAAACCAAGAACAGCCATTGACGTATGGAGGCCAAATATATGCAAGTATCTCGGTTGCAATCTCAACTATTATTTATTTCAGATATCAAAAACAAATTCAAATCAACAAGAAATCCCATCATTGTCTTGCATGTTCCTACCAAGCATATTACAGTGCAACCGTATCTATTTGGTTTGGTGTGCCAAGAAAAAACCTAGTTCAAGAAAGAGGATGCGGGCCATTTGCTATAATTAGAAATGTAAAGGACTTTCTATTTATATGCAAGTATATCATGGCAATCAAGAATCCATCTTGAAAGCTAATTAAAGAATTGCAAACCAATCAGCCTAAGCACCAAATCAGCATTAAACACAGTCGTACAACCCCTCGACCGAATCAGGATATCATGTACTCTGCGGGACACTGATGCAAAAGCAACAATTCCAGAAGAACCCATTTCAATATCCGGGAAAAACAAGAATAATTTTGGGTATTGAGACTAAAACATAGAAAGCGGAAGAAAAAAAAAAAACATACATGCATACATACATATATATATATAGAATAGTACTAAATGCAACATAAAAGTTCACTTACCGAGATGGAGAGGAAAAACTAAAGAAAGAAAGAAAACCCAAGAACAGTGGTAAGGAACCAATAGTAAACCCAGTTTACTTTAAACAACTTTTCCATCTTTCATCACCAGCAACATCACCAATGATCTCAAAATCCACATGCACACACAAAAGATCCAATGAAACACAAACAACTTGGACTAGAGTACAAAGTAGAGGTAAAGAAAGCAAAAGAAAAAATAGACAAGATAAACCCCACAAAACTAAAAGGTAAAAAGATTAATAAGAAAAGAATCACGAAGATAACAAGAGGAGTAAAAGGGCAAGGGGGTGAAGAACTGAGACTGGATAAAGGAGACACCTTTGGGATCTGAGGAGTGAGTCAAGAAGACGAAAGATATTGGGCTGTTGGAAGGAACTCGGGCATGTCTCCCCTCTTGAAACTCACCCACAACCAATAAAATTTCTTCCTTTCTCTCTTATTCGTGGTATTGTTGTGTGAGTTGTTATCAAAGGCCATAAACAAAGCCAAGCATGCGAAAATTTCACCAATCAGAAGACGACACGAACCACCCACTTCACCTCCCAAAGACCCCCCTCATTTTTTTAGTCAAATTTCCCTTTCCTTTTTCCCTCGCCATTTCCTGGTTTTGTCTCTTTCTATCTCATTTTTAACGTCGTTTCCACCAGCGGTCGCCACCCCCAAACATGCCCTTACTCTCTCGTCTTTATTGAAAGCCGCCGGCCCACCCCGCGCAATGCCTATCCTTTCTTGATTTGGATTTGATGCGGATGCCCAGAATCTGTTAATTTTCGAAGCTCGCGATGACATATTGCTCGAACCCTTTTTGCTTTCGTACCCCACAAATTGCGCTTCAGCGGTTCGAAACTGAACAGCTGTGTAAAAATAATTGTACCGTTATTTCTTTTTATTTTATTATTTTTTAAGTATTGCATTTAAGTGATATCGTAAATCAATTTGTCTACACCCCATAAAGAATTGCTTGTACGAAAATTTAAGAGATTTGAGAGAGATCCGAGGAGATGGTCGAGACTCAACGGGCCAACATGCGAGTCGTACGTTAATTTTTTTTAACGGTCAAGAATTATTTTCTTGTTTGAACTTTGTCCGAAATTGGTACGAGTGTAAAGAATACACCCACTTGCCAATTCTTAAGTATTAACCCTTCTCCCGTCGCATGTTTTTATAGCCTAGAAAGTTGTGGGAGAAGTCGATGCGATCCAGAAATGTGCTGATTGTAATTTCCAGTTAAATATGATACCAGTAATTCAAGTGGAATTTTTGTCGGTACACGGGAAAGTAGTCAAATGGGAATTTAACGTGACTTGTTTTTAGCACTGAATTAGATTTGTGTTTGATTATGGGATCGTGTTTCTTTTTGTAGGTATTGAAATCGTTTCTAAAAATTAAAAATTTTGAGTTTGAGTTTCAGCTATGGCCAATTAAAGAAAAAAAAAAGGGGGGGCCTAAACTTGCTAGAGAGAAAGGCAAAAAAAAAAAAAAAGAAGAAGAAGAAGATGAATTAAGGTGGTCGGAGAAGGCATTTTGAATGGTGCATTCGACCACTGTGTTGACAAATCCAATTACAAAGTTTGATTCTTAATTAACTCAATTGATGTTATCAGGGGCTCGGGGGAAAAAAGTACCTTTTCGATTTGAAATCAGTTTGTGTCATTTTCTACGTCGAGAAAATCTGCGTAGCAATAAAGATTGTTGAAATCACATACTAAAAAAGAACATATTTTTCTTACAGTAAATGTTGCACGAGATAATTTGAAAAGTCGAAATCCGGCATTGATAAAATACAGGGAAACCTATATTGATTTTATGATAGCTGTTGAGCTTCTTTTGCATGACTAACGTCTATTTACCTCTTCAATTTCTGTCCAATCGGTTATAATCCTGTCATCGTGCAGTAAAAGATAAAAAAGAAAGCAGCTGCTTCCTAGAATTAACCATCGTGCTCTTTTTTATTTTTATTATTATATATATAATTAAATAGAAAAGAAAATTTGCTAAACAATTTTTTAAGTTGATTAATTAAAACTCAAGAAAAAACAAGATTTTCCTAACAACGCAGAAAAAAAGACACAAATCCGAATGCCGCAATGGGAAGTCGTTGCCTCCTTACACCGGACAAGACAGCATGCAAATGGAGCACGGGAATCCAACCATCACATACCGCAAGCAGTCGCCTCCTTAAACTAGACAAAGAGTATACAAATAAAGCTTTGGGAAAGTTCAACATCTGCAGTATAGACAGAGCTGATATTAAAGTCGTTTTCAAGATTTTAAAAACTCTAGTTCGATTTCAGATTAACACCAATCAATAATGAAAATAAAGAAATAAATAAATCAATCAATCAAAATGGTAGGAAATCATGCAAAGACTCGTTCGCAAATGAGTGAGCTCGGGGGGGGGACGAGCATAAAGACATTTTATTGATAGATACAAGGTTGTATTAGTCTATTTAATTTTTTCAGCCACATTTGAAACCATTTCACATAATTAATTGACGACTAAATATTTTCAACAAATATGGAATATCCGGTGGGAACTAGGAACGGCACTTCACTAAATCCGGATGATATGGCGACGGCAAAAAGGGGGTTTGTCCCGTGGACATTTTGTCTGGTGCAAGACACAGCATCCATTTGTTGTTGATTGAAAAGAAAAACCAAAAAAAAACAAAAAAAAAAAAACAAAAAACAACAAAACAAAAGCACCCATTTGCTATTTGTGGCTGAGGAAATGGAGACCTGCGAAAGCGAAACAAACAAGCACACCTCACATTGACATAGTATATATGCTATATTTAAATAAATTTTTTTATTATTTTTATAAAATTTTAACTTTTTTAAAAAAATTAAAGTTCGAGATTACAAAAATAAAGTTGTAAGTATTATTTGAATCACTACACGACCTATACCATAAATAGGTGGGCCCGATGGGTTTTGGACAAATGCAATTTCCAATACCGAGGAAATCACAAAGCCACTACACGCCGTCGATAGAGACGAAGATATAACAAAGCTCACTCCCCGCCTTGGTTCACATTCAGCAAAACAACAAACAACAGAACGCAACCCATCCCCCGTCTTTTTGGTAGAATCTTTTGGGCCAGAGGGAGGCACTGAGCCAGCCAGCTCGGTTTACCAGGGCTTTTGTCCTAAAAGTTGCACCATCTCGTGGGCATAAGATAATGGACCCGTTTCAAGAACAGTCGGTCATGATCTGAATACTTGCGGTTAGCTAGTTTTACTTCCTTGTCATTATTATTCTTCACTCTTTCTTATCAGCTGCGAACCGCCACGTCCCTAGCTTACACAGCAAATCAATGTTTTGCCACCTTTCAAAGAAACAAAAATGGAGATACGCTTGAAGGCGGATACGTTGATTCCCACTCGAGATAGTTTTTCAAAAGGAGAAAAACAAGGACGACTGTTCTCGGTTTGACCCAAAACGCAGGGCTTGTTATAGATGACTGTTGCCTGTATTCATAATTTAGCCAGTGTCTTGTATTAGGCGAGCCAGATGGTTCCCTCTCAATCTCTTTTATAAGCCAAAAGGGTTTATCCCATGCGTCTGCGCGTGTACACCAAGCGTGGACACACAAAAGAAGCTGCTGGGGTCGGAGCAGCGCACGTTTCTTTTTTCCTTTTTCTTTCTTTTGTTTGAGCCACCATGCCGTATATAAAACATGGATTTCAAGCCTTGTTGTCATGCAGTTTTAACGGTGAACTTACTGGCATAGTTGGGCTTTGGCGGGTTTTTATTTATTTCGGAATTGTTAACTCCTGCAATCTATTGTTCTCGGCCCAAAACCCGAAGGAAGAATTAAGCATCTCTACCACGAAGGAAGGAAAACAGAAGTAAATTGTCTAAAAACCCAGGTGTTTCCCTCGCCAGAATCAATGGAGCCCCAGACATCTGGGATAGACAGTTATATACATAGAAGACAGGAATGCATAAAAAACTTGTAACTGTTTTCATTTTCTTGATTAAAACAAAACTTATCGTTAAATTCATCAAAAATAAATGAATAAAATTTAAGGAAACCAAATTCGCGGGTTAACTGTAGACTAAACTGCGCCTAGACCTGACAGGTTTTAATAACGTGTGATACCTGCTGATTCCTGAAAGGGGTCCGGTGCTTTCCAATATCATTGTTCGCTCGCGAATACTGGTAGATGGCAACAGAATTTTTGTTGAATACAAGTCAAAAGAATGCACCGGCATTGACTGCTTC